>CM061546.1:35643238-36058238 GCA_030864215.1 Capsicum pubescens
TTATTTTAGTTGAAAGAAGATGTAATGTATCATTCAGAGGGTTAAAGAGATCAACCTTCTTAATATATTTTTTTTGCCCTTTGCCGCCAACCACCTAAGGAGCCTTGGATGAGAAACCTCATCCGGGTAATCCTTGAACTGCTTTCGGAGGGGAGGAATGACTTCACATGCCCAAGCCTAAAAAATATAAATAGGAGGCAAGCAAAAAAAAAGTCATTATAACTATATTCAATATAAATTAATGGATAAGTAAAAATAGTGATCAATTTTACCATGAAAGCCCAAGGAAAGATGTATAATGTGATCGTCCCTGTGGATAGCTTTGTCAGTAAATATTGGGCAGTCAAGTAGTAGCTGTCATATCCTCAGGGATAGTCATTGAATTTTTCAAAATCATCAGCAAGCTCCAACAAATCATCTTCTATAACTTTCCTGACGTCTCTTGCCAATAAAAAAAAATGGACAAACCAAACTAAGCACAATTTCTCCCTGTAGTATTTTGGTATGTTTTTATCCTCGAGATCTGCCATCAAATCCTCCGCTTTGTAGCTATGTCCAACAATACCCAACAACCTATCTTTTTTTCTCTTGCGTTTGTTGGACCCTTTGTGGGGTATTTCCTTGATGAGAGGTTCTTCTGAACGATGACATCTTAAGCCCGTCACTATGGCAAACTCTTTCAATCCAAAACAAACCGGCATGCCACAATAGTTGATCCAAATTTCATCCATATTTTTTTCGCCCTCCATTGAATCTTTATCATCCCCGCCGTACTTGATCCTGCCCTTAAGAAGATCATATACCATGCTCATTGGGAAACAGAGAGTGCGGTTCTCAGGCAACTTAAGAAAGTATGCAAAACAGCTCCTCTTAAAAAGTTCGTCTATGTTTTCATTCTTCATAATACTCCTAAGTTCATCAAAACATTTTCCCAACTAACATTTAAGTACAAGATTAACAGTTACTTTTTTAGGGCTATCCATCGACATCGCAACTCAAAACCTGTCGATACTAATGGTTTTGATAGGATCATGTTGGGATTTCGATATTAATTCACACCCCATTGGTGAGAAAGAGTTATCACTTTCCTTAGCTTCATTTTGCCCTGACTGAGATTGTTCAGGAAGTTCCTCCAAATCTATCTGTACTCTAGCCTTTTTTGTTGGGTGGTCAGAAGTTGATCCACTTTCAGTTTCTTTTATTTTGGGAGACACCTTTTAACTACAAACAATAGAAAAAATAAAAATACATTGCATTTGATGTCTGCATAATTTTTTTAAAAAAGTAAGACAAATTTCAGTAAATTATTCTATGCCACATTACAAAAAAATACTCCAACGGATAACCCATCAGTTGGAACAGATGGGGAATCTGTTTGAAGACCTATTTAATATCTCCCAACAGATCTTCCACCTGTTGCAACAGATGGACCACCAAGATCACCAACAATGCCACCAAGACAAGCACCAATGCCACCAATGCCGCCAATATCAATACCAACACCAAGACCACTGACACCACCACCAAAACCACAAATACCAACACCACCACCAACAACTACCAACAATACCACAAACACCATCCAACAATACCACGACAATCAACAAAATACTAAGACAAAAACTAGGGTTTTCTCGGGTGCTTCCTACTTTTTAGCATCAAAACTCAAAATTGTTAACCCATTCTCGAAAATAATACAACTAAAAGTCTTATTTTTCATAATTAACTAAAACACCCTAATTTTTAAAATAAAGAAAAAATGTAGAACTCTTCTCGAACTCTGTTGCCTAAGAAGACAGAGAAAATGACAGATACAAGTGAGAATGAAGTCGAAAATAACAACTATGTGGTCGAAAATGGGAAGAAAATTAATTTGTTTTGAAGGGTTGAGCAATATGTTGAGTAGTTATTGTCTGTGTTATTGAGAAAGAGAGAGAAGAGAGAGAGAACTTCAGATTTGAAATGAGGAAAAAAATTTCACGCAATTGGATGATTTGTAATTTTGGAAAAGAATGACAAGTTTTGAAATTGTTAATTAGGTTCTAATTGATCTTAAGTTAATGAGAATCTTTTCAACTCAGAGTGATTGATTGACGACTCGGGTCAAGATGAATGCAATACCAACACCATGCAATTGCAAAGACTCAATTGAAGTTGTAGTTGACCCTACGAACTCATTCATCCCTAGTTCCACCTAAATTAATTACGGCACTAGCTTAACATTAAGTTAATGAGAATCTTTTCAACTTAGAGTGATCGATTGACGACTCGGGTAGGGATGAACGCAATACCAACACCATGCAATTGCAAAGACTCAATTGAAGTTGTAGTTGATCCTATGAACTCATTCATCCCTAGTTCTACCTAAATCAATTGCAATGAAATATATTGCAACAAATGACTGTTGCATCTGAGCTATTGCAACAGATGGCATATCTGATTTAATTATCAAGTAGAAATTTGCATTTGTTGTGACAGATGACTGAGCTGTTGGAAATTTTTAAACAAATATTAATATCTGTTGTAACAAATGACATATCTGATTTAATTATCAAATGGATATTTGCATCTGTTATTACAGATGACTGAGCTGTTAGGATTTTTCAAACAGATATTGCTATATATTGCAATAGATGACATATCTGTTTAAAAATCTTTTCTTTTTCTTTTAATTTTAAAGCAAACTTCTGTTCGAGTAGATAAAGTAGTACTATTGTAACACCCCGTACTTAATTCCGTGCATTAGCCATGGTTATATGTGTTGGAGTATATGTATTGATCATAAGTTAGGTATATATGAGTTTAAGTATGAGTATTGATTATTTTGAGATGGTTTCAAGGGTATAGTTTGATTATATGTGTATAGGAATTGACTTTATTTATACCGAAATTTGCTCGTCGAAGCATCTATGCGAAGTTTATCAAGTTAGCTTTCCAATGATATAAAGATTTCTGAAAACAGATGAGTATCGGATATAAGCGAGCATGTTCAAAACTTGAAAACTGTGGACGCAATGAACAGTAAATGTGCAGAAATTTTCTGCACACAAAAGTACTGCAGCCAAACAGATTTTTAGGTCGACTTTAAACGATCATAACTCCTTGTTAAAAATAAACTGTGTGATCTGCTATATATCGATGAGAAGCCCCGAGAGTCTTCTTTCTAATGCAATTGGTTTCACCCAAATCCATTAGCAGAGCAACGAGTTATGGTCGATTTACTTTAGCCTACCAAAACAGTCCACCATGGACAGATTCGGATTTACTTAAATTTTAAGGGCAATATGGTCATTTTCCATCACCTCATGGACGAAAATTGGTCATTATATACATATACTTAGCCTTATATCCATCATTTATCATCCAAATTATTGAAGAATATGAAACCCTAGCCTAATTTCAACTCCAATTATCTTGTGATTCAACCGTAGAAAATCCAAATTGATTTCGTAGTTGTGTTCACCGTCTCGAGGGCTTCGAGAAGCACCCCTTATTTGTGCCAACAGGACTTCAAAATCAAAAGGGCTATTTTATGGTAAGGATGTAAATTATGTTGGTGTCATTTATATGGATATGTATATATATGCATGTGAGCATAAGAAGTATGTTATTGAAAGATGATTGAAAATGATGTTGGATTATTCTTGTGCATGGTTGGATTATGTTGAATTGTGAAGGGATTTGGTGTGATGATGTGGTATTGAAATGATGATTATATATATGTATACACACATAAACCTACTGTTCAAGTTGGTTTTTGGAATGCTTTGCAAATATTGGTTGTATGGAATTATGGAAGAGAATTGTGGTGTTGGGTTGCTAATACTAGATGCCAAACATTTCATTGTAGATAAGTGATTTGTAAAGGCGGGAAGTTGTGTTGAATTGGTGTTCGAATCTACAACGAGGTATGTAAAGCATACTCTAACGATGTTCTTTGGCATGAAAACACCAATGTTCCATCAAGTAAGATTCCGAGGTTGTCCAAAAAACATGTATTGTTCTACGTTACCAACGAAGTTGTTTCCATTCTATAAAGTGTCAAAATGTTTCATTGATATACCAAAAGGCTCCTATTTCATTGTTGTGATATTGATGATTCTGAAACACATTGTTGATGTACCAATGAGTCTTTATTACATCATTATTGTATAGAAGGTCTATTACTTGGTTCCTATTGATGTATCATTGTTCCAAAGGTACTATATTGGCATGAACACTAATGTAATAATCTCAAAATCTTTTGAACTAAGTTATTGGAAAGATCTCTTATGTGTGTTACTTGATATACGTGTGGGTGGTAGCCCAGGGGCTTAAGCCTAGCATGGGCCGATCCCGATACTTGATATGATTACAGTTGATATATACTGGGGGCAGCCTAATGGTCACAGTACGGTACAGTATTGATTATTGTTAGGTGGTTGGAGGTTCGGGAGGAGGAGGTAATGGCGAATGATAATTGTAAAGAATGAAATCAATGAATGTATACCGTTCCACAAATGTGTTTGAATTCAAGAACCCAATTCAGATTAATGATAATGTACATGATCCTAAAAGTGTTTATGAAGTGTGGTTCACTTCTATTATGATTTATTCACTTGTGTCTGATTTTCTTGATCCCCCATATCACATATGATTATTTACAGCTTTACATACTCAGTACATATTTCGTACTGACGTCCCTCACGGGGGACCTGCATTTCATGCTGCAGGCACAGGTACTTCAACTCATACACAACATAGATAGGATCCAAGTCATACAACTATTGTTGGTGAGCTCCAGTTTGCTTCAGAGCTTTCCGAGTCGGTTCCTTATGTTTTGTTATTGTACAGGAGTCATGTGTGGGCGGGAGGTTTGTCCCGACCCTAGTTATGTCATGTATATCCTAGAGGCTTTGTAGACATAAGGAAGGGTAAAGTCATGGAAGTTTATATAGTGATGTTATAGTTGTATATATGGTGGCCCCGACGGCCAAGTATTACATATATATATATTTGTGCGTGTTGTGCTGATACAGGTAATTAGACCCTTCTATATGCAACGAAGTGCTGTCCAAATTTTTGGTGACATGTAAGTGAAAGTACAGGTATTTGAACGGGTTCTCCCGGGCCTTCTCGGCTTCGGGTGCCAGTCCGGCCCGATGGGATTTTGGGGCGTGATAACTACTAAAGGAGATAAAAATGTTTCTTGGATAACTCAAAAATCTCATTGAGTAATCTTATCTTGTCTTTTCAATGTCACCCGCCTTCTTTCTTGTGCCCCTTAAATTATTAATGAATATTGAAACCCCTAATACATCTAGAATTATCTCATCTCTCCTTCAACCCTAAATTTATTTTATTCATCTCTCATCTCTTTCTTTCTCTTATCTTTAGGATTATCACAACCTTTTTTCTCTCTTTTCTCTTCTCTTTCTAATAAAGATCTTTTCAAATCTAAACCGATCCATATCTTTCCTCGACTGAAATTATTATTTTGATCCTCTTTTAACAATAAGGTATGGTTTATTATTGCTCTTTCATTCTCGTCTTCTTCTTTGCAAGTTATTTATATCTATTTTTTATTTAATTACCATTTACCCATATCATATTTATTTAAAAAATTTGAAGGGACTTTTAAGTGTTGAATAAATGAACCGAGGATTTTGATTACAATATACGAAAAAGTCATTTGTTGAGAGAAGTTTAAAAGCCTTGTTGGCAGTAATTTTTTTTGTATGTATTTTGTTTGTTTTTTGTTGTTGATGCTATTCTTGATGTTGTTGGTGGGGTTGAAGTTGTTGAAACTTGTGGTGTGGTATTATTGATGGTGTTGGAACAAATGATGTTGCTTTTTAGTTGATGATGATGTGTTGATGGTGTTGGAATAAATGATGTTTTTTCTTTGTTGTTGATGTTTTTTATTTGTTGTTTCTTTGTAGTTTATGTTATTGTTGATGTTGCAACAGATGGAGCAACTGTTGAAACAAATCATACCACCAGCAAGGCTGTTTTGATGTATTCTAACAGACTCCACATCTGTTGTAAAAGGATCCACATCTGATGCAACAAGCTTCACATCCGATGCAACAGGCTCCACATCTGTTGCAACAGACTCCACATATGTTGTACAAATGGATAATGTTCTTTATGTGACATCAATTTTTTTCTCTTCTTTGTAGATATAAGGAACTGAAAGTTGATCAACTTTTGCCCGACCAACACAAGAGGCTGCAGTAAAGATGGGTTTGGAGGAATAAGATGCTTGCAGATGAAACCATTTCATATGTGGAAGGTATGTATTACTGATAATGTTATCGTGGAAAAACACGTAAAGTACACTGATATTGTGAATGTTGTTTTTACTGATTATTCATTGATCATTCAAACAAGATATTGTAATTTTACAGTTAAGTTTGGTAAGTCCGAACTGATAAGACTAAAGGACCCTGAATATGGTTCTGATACCCTATTAAGATTTAATGTCGGTTATTGCTCATGTTTATGTGTCAAGCATTGTGAAGGGATCTAGTTTTGGTGACATTGTAAAGAGATTCAATAGCGATTGGACTAACTTTTAGGGTACATTGGACCCTAAGAGGGCCTTCAAAGCCTCCCACTGCTTTAACCAAGAATAAAATCAATTGAGTTATTGCCCTAGCCCAAATTTATATGATTGAGTTGCTTGGGTTGATGATTATATGCCAGAAGGTGCGGTAGGAGAATGTCTTCGAGGAAAAATGGGTGGTTGATGAAAGACTATATCATTTGAGAGCTAATTAAAGAGGATACATAGGGTAGAAAGTAACTTCTAGCGAATCTGACCGATGAAACTATCTTAGAACATGAGAAATTTGTATCAAGTGCAAATATGAAATTGTATCCGGTAATGAAAAATCTGTCTGTTATTTCTCTAAAAGAAAAATAGTGCATATGGTCTCTTTGCTAGGGAGTTGCATCTAGGTAACATGGTCGGGATTATCACCTAGATAAAAAATAGCAAAAGACTATGAAAGCAGCCTTATGGGCATCGAGAGTTGAAATGATGTACAGTAAGTCTAGAAAACTTACGCCAATAGCAACTGCAGTTAAAATAAAGAATCTAAGCCAAGGTGGCAATTTCTGAATTTTAAATTGCATCTCATGCCTTCTTGTTTGTGGTTTCGATCAGGTTCACTACTGCTGACTTGATCGGAACCACAAACGAGATTGAAAGACAGATTGAGTGTCATTACTTCCTTAGTAATATGGATATAATTGATTGTGTTTTCTAGCCTTAGCATGCTTTCAACATATCTTGGAAAAGATTATAGGCTTGCTGTAGTATGTGAATTTTTATAATTTTCAAGCTTGCCTCCATCTTGCTGATTGGGTATTCAAGCTTGTCGTTGTCGTCTTTGAAGTTGGTATAGAGTTCCTGATCTCTTGTTATCTCGATCAGGAACACTATCTTCGAAGTTGTGGCATTCTAGAAGCCCTTCAAAACACTTTCTTCAAAAACCTTAATGGATACATGTAGGGTCGCTGTGTATTTTTTTAGGTCAAAATGTATTGATGCACAATCAAGATGTGGTCCCAACAGTTGAATAGCTCACTTTTATCGAGCATTGCTTAATGCAGCTTGCTCAACTAACCTTCAAGGGATTTGATAAATTAATAAGCAAGGAGTTACGTAACTTTGATCTAAGCTGACTCTACCAAGCCTATCAAACGTTACGCAACTCCAGGCTCATTACCCTATAAAAAAACTTTGCCCGAGTTAGTGCACAAATCAAACGAGCTTAATCTTTCAGCCTTTCTATTGATACTTCTTCTCCCATATAGAGGACAAGATATTCGTCATGCAAAAGTTTACACCGTCGCCACAAATTCTTGTCGGAGCAGAAGTCTTCAGAAGGCATCAATAGTAATCTTTCAATATCAAGTGATATTAAGAGATTACTAGTCATGCCCTCTAAAGACTTTCGCTCTGGCAAGAATTACTGCTGATGACAAGATATCTGCCATGCAAAAGTCTACACCGTTGCCAGAAATTCTTGCCAGAGCGAAAGTCTTTAGAAGGCATTATTAGTAATCTCTCAATATCATGACAAGATATTCGCCATGCAAAAGTCTACACCATCGCCAGAAATTCTTGCCAGAGCGAAAGTCTTTAGAAGGCATTATTAGTAATCTTTCAATATCAATGATATTGAGAGATTACTAATAATGCCTTCTAAAAAGACTTTCACTCTGACAAGAATTTTTGGCGACGGTGTAGATTTTTGCATGAGGGATATCTTGTCATCAGCAGAAATTCTTGCGAGAGTGAAAGTCTTTAGAAGGCATGACTAGTAATCTCTCAATATCAAGTGATATTTAGAGATTACTATTGATGTCTTCTGAAGACTTTCACTCTGACAAGAATTTCTGCTGACGATGTAGACTTTTGCATGGCGGATATCTTGTCATCTGCATTGGAGAAGAGCGATCAGCAAAAAGGCTGAGAAATTAAGCTCATTTGATTTGTCCACTAACTCAGGCAAAGTTTTTTGATAGGGTAATGATCCTGGAGTTACGTAATGTTTGATAGGCTTAGTAGAGTCAGTTTAGGTCAAACGTTATGTAACTCCTTGCTTATTAATTTATCAAATTCCTTGAAGGTTAGTTGAGCAAGCTGCATTGAGAAATGCTCGATAAAAGTGAGCTATTCAACTATTGGGACCACATCTTGACTGTACATCAACACTTTTTGACATAAAATAAATATAACGATCCTCCATGTATCCTTTAAGGCTTCTGAAGAAAGTGTTCTGAAGGCCTTCTACAATGCCACAACTTCAAAGATAGTGTTCCTGATCGAGCTCACAAGAGACCAAGAACTCTATACCAACTTCAAAGACGACAACGACAAGCTTGGATACCAAATTGGCAAACTGAAGGCAAGCTTGAAAATTATCGGGATTCACATACTACAGCAAACCTCTGATCTTCTTCAAGAAATGTTGAAAGCATGCTAAGGCAAGAAAATAAAATCAATTAATCCATATTTCTAAGGAAGTAATGACACTCAATCTGTCTTTCAATCTCGTTTGTGGTTCCGATAAGGTCAACAGCAGTGGACCTAATCAGAACCACAAACAAGAAGGCATGGGATGTAATTTAAAATTCAGAAATTGTTGTCTTCGCTTAGATTCCTTATTTTAACTGTAGCTGCTATTGGCGTAGGTTTTCTAGACTTACTATACATTATTTCAACCCTCGATACCTGTAAGGCTGCTTTCTTGGTCTTCTGCTATTTATATCTAGGTGATGATCCCGACCACGCTACCTAGTCGCTACTCCCTAGAAAAGTGTCCATCTGTATTATTTTTCTTTCATAAAAACATCAGACGAATTTACATTACCGGATATACTTTCATATTTGCACTTGATTCAGATTTTTCATGTTTTAAGATAATTTCATCAGCCAGATTCGCTAGAAGTTTCTTGCTACCCAATGTCTCCTCTTCAATTAGATTTCATATGATATAGTCTTTCATCAACTCTCCTTTCCCTCGCAGACATTCTCCTTCAGCTTCTTCTGGCGTATAATCATCTTCTCGAACAACCCTTCCATATAAATTTGGGCCAGGGGAATTTCTATTGATTTTTCGTTCTTGTTTGATGTAGTGCGAGGCTTCGAAGGCCTTCTCAAAGTCCAATGCACACTTAAAGTTAAGTCCAATTGCTATTGGATCTCTGCAATGACACCAAATATTGATCCCTTCTCAAAACTTAACACGCATAACATGAGCAACAACCGTTAGTAATTCATAACAGAGTATATGCACCATCTTTATGAGGACCTCGGCCTTATCAATTCGAACCCATCAAACTTAACTGTACAATGCAAGATCTTGTTTGAATGATCAGTGCCTAATCGGTTAAAAACTGCATTCACAAAAATATTATACTTTGTGTGTGCTGTCCCGATGACCTTATCAGTAATACTTAACTCCCACACATGACAGCGGATCCATCCATCTGCACGTACCTTATTCTTCCTAGCCCATCTATGACTTAAATTGAATAAACAGATGACTAACAAGTTGCAACAAATGTCACATCTGTTTAAATTGTCAAATAATTGCAGACATCTGCTACGATAGATGATCAATCTGTTGTAACATATGACATATCTATTAGAAAAATAAAATAGATATATCCGTATGTTGCAACAGATTGTCAATATGTTGTAAGTTATATAACAGATGGATTATATTTTGCAACAGATTACCCATCTGTTAGATTTATTTTAAAGCAATTTTTTTTCTTTTCGAAATACAATAAAAGATAAAATATTGTATTTAGATCCATTTTTTTAATTTACATATTCAAAAAGTCACCAGTTTTATTTAATTAAGGGATGAACAATCATGACTTTTGACTAACCCCTTCGAATTCAATCATATATAAATAGGTCCCTCCTTATCGTTCATTCTACTACACTTACAAATATGACTGATCCATATTCGTACAAGAAGATTCATATCGAGTACTTGCGGAAACTTCAAAGGTAGTTTGATGAACTCCAGAGGGATTTGGACGACATCAGAGCAAGGCTGAGGAGGGCCCTGCTGCTGCCGGATGAAAATTATCTGGTTGACAATAGTAGTAATAATAATAATAGTAGTAATAATAATTAGGTTATGTTTTTTCTTTTAGCGTATGTATTTTCCTCATTTTGTATATCGAATCTACCCAAGGGATTCAAAAATCTATGTTTGGCGGTCGACTTTGAATTTTTAATTCTTATTTAATATTTAATTATCATTTTGTTTATTCCTTATTCTCAACATGTCGACGGTTGGTGTTAGGGATTGAGCATTTGTGACAACAGAGGTTAATCTGATGCGACAGATGGATCATATATTGCAACAGGTGGTTATTAATAAAAAAGGATTATTGTTGTTATTGAGAGAGTGAAAAGACATGACTTTCTGATTATTTAATATGAAAAATGGTTCGTAAATAAATAATAAGGAAATAAATGATAAACATAATTTATAACTGGAAAAAACGGTTATTTAATTTTAATAACTGATTGTGACTTTTCACCATTTTTATTTTTAAATTTATTTTTAAAAATTATTTATTTATTATATAATAAAAAAAGTCACAATATTGAATTAGTTAACTTATATGATGATTGTTAAGAAAAAGGTGAACAGTCGTGACTTTTTGTCTAAAACACATTCAACAATGTTGCTGATGCATCAAATTTCGCATCTGTTGCGACTGATGTATCAGAAGAAATAAAAAATTTATTAAAACAGATGGTCAATTTGTTGCAATAGATGGTATACCTGTTGCAACAGATGGTTTATCTGATGCAACAGATATACAATATGTTGCCTGAACTCAATAAAAATGGTTATTATTTTATTAAAGAAACGGTTATTGAAAAGGTGTCTTCGATTTTTAAATTGAGAAAAAAGTTATTTAATAATAATAAGCTGAAAAGTCATGACTTGTCACAATAATAAAAAACTCATCAACTTGATTTAATTAAGTCATTTCTTTTCACAGAAAACAATAAGAAAATAAATGATAAACACAATTTATAACCGTAAAAAATGGTTATTTAATTTGAATAATTGACGTTAATATTAAATAGGCGCCATTTCATTTCACAGAAAACTTTTTTGTTTTAAAATCTGTTTTTTAATTTATATAATAAAAAAGTCAGCAAATTTGGTTTAATGATATGATGATGATTTTTTTAAAAAAAGATAGATTATATGTTGCAACAGATAGATTATCTGATGCAATAGGTTTTCTATTTGTTACAATAGATGATATATCTGTTGTCACAGATGAGTTATCTAATGCAACAAATATAAAATCTGTTGTCACAACTCAATAAAAATGGTTCTTAGAAAGAACTAATTAATAATAATAATCTGAAAAGTCATGACTTATCACAATATTTTTTAATTTAATTAAGTCGTAACTTTTCATAGTAATCAAAAGTGTAATTAATAAATGGAGGTGAACAGTTCGATTATATGTTGCAACAGATAGATTATCTGATGCAACATATTTTCTATTTGTTGCAACATATGATATATCTGTTGTCACAAATGAGTTATTTGATGCAACAGATATAGAATCTGTTGTCACAACTCAATAAAAATGGTTCTTGAAAAGAACTAATTAATAATAATAATCTGAAAAGTCATGACTTATCACAATATTTCTCAATTTAATTAAGTCATAACTTCTTACAGTAATAAAAAATGTAATTAATAAATGGAGGCGAACAGTCGCGCCTTTTTGCCACATTCAAATTCAATCCTCTATAAATAGGTACCTCACTCAATCTTTCATTCAACTACACTCTATTTATTTATTGCATCTTGTCTTTCATATTACACCTTCCACCACTTTCTCTTCCCTGACTCAGGTAACTTTTTTCCTTGCCAATTTATAGTATATGTTGTATTACATTCAGCTATTCTTTTCTTTACTTTTGTTTTTACGTTTTTTGTCAATTCATATGTGTTCTAGATATGACTGATCCAGTGTGGGACGTTGCTTTTCTGCAAGAGGCCGTGAATGAACTTCGGATGCAGGTTCGTGACCTGCAATGAAAACTGGGAGTAGTTAGAGCAAGGATGCTCCGTGAGATCCGCAGGCTGAGGAGAACCTTGCTGCTACCAGTTGAAGATTGGGCGGCTGACAATAATAATAATAATGATAATAATAATTAGATTTTTTTTTTCTTTTAGTCTATGTATATGTATTTTTATTTGTTTTTGTTTAAAAAAAAATTATGTTTGATCAACTTTAACGTTTTAATTCATATTTAATTTTCATTCTGTCTATTATCTTCTCAACAAACATGTCGACAATTGAACATAAGGAATAATTTTGAATTCAGTAGCAATAGCAAGAGTTGAAACATATTGGTTATCTGTTGGGTTTGTGGCAGGGGCTGATTTGTGTTGTTCCAAACAGATTACTCATATGTTGCAACAGATAATCAGTTTGATGCAACAGATAATCAGTCTGATGCAACAGATAACTAGTCTGTTTCAACAGATAACTAGTCTGTTGCACGACTTTGATGTTTTAATTCATACTCCCTCTATCTCAAATTACCCGTCCCAAATTGAGATGACATATTGATTAAGAAAAATAATTAATAACATGCTTAGTTTACCATAATACACCTGTTAAATGATGTTTACATTTTAATTTGAAGAAAAAGTAATTAATGCAAAGGGTAAAACATGAAATTTTTATTGTCTCTTTTTTCATTAATGAAAAAAGACAAGTAAAATGAGAAATCAAATTAAAAAATTTGGGGCGGGTAATTTGAGACGGAGGGAGTATTTAGTTTTCATTATGTCTATTATCTTCTCAATAAATATGTCAACGATTGGACGTAAGGAATAATTTTGAATCCAGTAGCAATAGCAAGAGTTGAAACATATTGGTTATCTGTTGGGTTTGTGATAGGGGCTGATTTGTGTTGTTCCAAACAGATTAATCATTTGTTGCAAAAGATTACTCATATGTTGAAACAGATAAGCAGTCTGATGCAACAGATAATCAGTTTGATGCAACATATAATAAGTCTGATGCAACAGATAACTCGTTTGTTGCAACAAATATCTAGTCTGTTGCAACAGATAAATCTTCTGTTGCAACAGATTATCCATCTGTTCGATTCATGTTACAGGCACTATAGAAGCATAAATATGAATCCAACATATGAGTTTTCTGTTGCAACAGATTACACATCTGATGCACCAGATGAGTGATCTGTTTAAATTATGGGCACTTATGTTGGATTCATGATCGGGTTCTATTCATTGTTGGAAAAAACAGCAGTAACTGTGTACCCATGTGACAAATTCGAATAAAAATTATAATTTTACTTATCAAAGTCACCTATGAAGTAATGCCAAAGTTGAAAGTGATGTAGGAAACAAAATTTGACCTAAGAAATTGGTCAGATAGCAGCAATAGCGGTAACAACAACAATAACAATGGTCGACAAGAAGAAGATGAAGATGATGATAATGAAGCAGAAGATGATGAATAATGCAACAACAACAATGAACAAAAATAATAGTGAAGAGAGAGAAAACAACAACGGATGAGAAGAGAGAGAAACGCGCCTTTTTATCCCTCTGTTTTCTGTTATATTTAACATTTGGATCAAAGTGTAAATTAAAAAACTTGTGAGTTATTTTCAAATTTCCCCAACTTTCTTAATCCATAATAAATTAATTGTCACCTCCACTCAATTATGACTAGTGTCGCCTGCACCTCATTTTAAAACTCTTTTGTCACCTACAACCCAAACCCCATGTAAGATTGTCTATCTTTTTTTCTTTCTTTGTTTTTTTTAATCAAACACATAGACTTACTAATTTCTGATTAATTTAAGGAGTTAAAATTGGTGATTTGGTGATCGAGTGCAGACTTGATTTTTCTCTCACAATATCGAGAAGCGAGATAAATGTTATAATTAAAGTTTTGAAGAAAAGGATAAAAAAGAATAGCGTAACCTGATATATTATTCATTTAGTAAAATTCGTAGTTTTTTACTTTAGCTTTTCTTCTCTACAATTTGTTCTTTTTATTATTAAGTAGGTTCACATAAGAAAATTAAAGGACTTTTATTAGGTTCATTAATAATACGAAAAAGGCTCAAAAATACTCCTGAACTATCTGAAATAACTTTAAAATGTTCCTCGTTAGATATTTGGTTCAAAAATATCCCTCCGTTAAATATTTGGCTCAAAAATACTCCTCCCTCTAACGAAATTCGGAAAAGGATCAAAAATACCCCTAAACTATCTTAAATGGGTCAAAAATACCCCTATGTTAAATATTTGACTCAAAAATACCTCTCCC
The DNA here is from genome assembly GCA_030864215.1 of Capsicum pubescens. Lineage (NCBI taxonomy): Eukaryota > Viridiplantae > Streptophyta > Magnoliopsida > Solanales > Solanaceae > Capsicum > Capsicum pubescens. The sequence continues at coordinate 35,658,110 of CM061546.1, forward strand.
CTTAACGAAATTGAATTATTTCGGTTGAATTAAACCTTAATTTTAACTTTATAACCCTAATACTTTAATTTTTTTTACATAAAAGTATTTTTTTAATTTTAAAAATAAGATAATGAAAAAAGGTATTTGAATTATAATATAAATTGGTTGAATTTGATTTGAAAAATAAACATACATTTATTCTAACAAGGTATTTTCACTTTACATCTTTTTAATCTTTAAAGAAATTAACGAAATTAATGAAATATAAATTTTGACTTAAAGAAATTAACGAAATAAAAATTAAATGATGAACTTTATATAAATTAACGAAATAATTGAAATAATTTAATTTCGTTAAATACCCCTCTGTTAAATATTTGGCTCAAAAATACCCCTCCCCTTAACGAAATTAAATTATTTCGATTGAATTAAACCCTTACTTTAACTTTTTAATCCTAATACTTTAATTTCTTTACATAAAAGTATTTTTAAAATTTTAAAATAAGATAATGAAAAAAAGTATTTGAATTATAATATAAATTGGTTGAATTTGATTTGAAAAATAAACATACATTTATTCTAAAAAACTATTTTCACTTTACATCTTTTTAATCTTTAAAGAAATTAATGAAATACAAATTTTCACTTAAAGAAATTACCGAAATATAAATTAAATGATGAACTTTATATAAATTAACGAAATAATCGAAATAATTTAATTTCGTTAAATACCCCTCTGTTAAATAGTTGGCTCAAAAATACCTTCCCCTTAACGAAATTAAATTATTTCGATTGAATTAAACCCTAACTTTAACTTTTTAACCCTAATACTTTAATATTTTTTTACATAAAAGTATTTTTTTTTATTTTAAAAATAAGATAATGAAAAAAAGTATTTGCATTATAATATAAATTGGTTGAATTTGATTTGAAAAATAAACATACATTTATTCTAAAAAGGTATTTTCACTTTACATCTTTTTAATCTTTAAAGAAATTAACGAAATATAAATTAATGAAATTAACGAAATATAAATTTTCACTTAAAGAAATTACCGAAATATAAATTAAATGATGAACTTTATATAAATTAACGAAATAATTGAAATAATTTAATTTCGTTAAGGGAGGGTATTTCCACTTTATGATCAGCAACAAGAGAATCTCAATTTACCCCATTGTATGCTTTTGTAAATTTAATCACCATATTTCCATCCCTAAGTTTTCTTGTTTATAGCAATATGGATGGTATCTTAGGCAGCTAGCTAGGAGAATATTGTCTGTTATAGATCAACCTTTACTAAAGCCTGACTGATTTCTAAGATAACTTAAAGAAAATTTAATTAGTTTGAGTTGTTCGGATTCTCCAAAAATATTGTTGCATTTTGTCGGATCCTCCAAATTGTTCTACTTTTAAAGAATTCTACACACATCCGATGAAATTTTTGAAGAGTTCGTTAGTTTCATGGTCAATATAATCAACCTCCTAGTTCTACCCTTTGGTTTTCCATTCCCAATTAAACTAATTAATTAATTAATTCAAAATGGATCGAGTCATTTCAAATAATTGAAACGAAAAGAATAATAAATTAGTAGATATACATCCATAATTTCAAACTTATAATAAATCCAGTACTAAAAATCTTAAATATTTAAATTGAATTTATGTATATAGTCCTCAAACAGGACACATGCATTTACAACCTATCTCCTTCTGCATGCTCTGCATCAAAACAAAAATCCATGCATGCAAACACAAATCCCATCATTTCCTTCTGCAAACATTTGGCACATAGCAAATTACTAACTTATTATTATTAGCTAGGTGTCAAGAACTTTTGTATATTAATGCATGTCCATGCAAGAAAAATCAGAACAAATGTCTCACTACAACATTTTATGTGTCGACTTCCAAATCAGCCTCGCTCCTTCTACAAATACCAAACCCCAATTTCACCTTTCTCTTCACTACTCGAAAACGGAAATAATAAAAAAACGCTCTCTTCTCTCTCTTGCCATATGTTTTTTTTCTTTTGTTTAGTTGTTGCTTCTCCCAAATAGAGCAACACTAAAGCTAGCGCTAAGAGTGTCAAACGGGCCGAGCCGGCCGAGCCAAAACTGACTGCCGTATCCAGAGCCTTAATGCTCGGGAACCGACACTTAGGTTTGACTCGGAGGCTGGGACCACCGAGTTCTGGGAACGGGACTCGGAGGAATTTGAATGCGCTTAGAAATAATATATTCAACCTCAAGGGTTACTTTTGCCTCATTATAATAATGCTCAACTACTCTACACTGTTCAAGGTTTGCATTTTCCTTTTTTTTTTATTCAATTCTCTTGCTAAGAACTTCTATTTTTTATTTGCTCGATTTGAACTCACAATTTTAAAGTTGAAGGTAAAGAGTGCTTATCACCTGAATAAAACAAATCTCTTTTGTCTTGCTTATTACCTTTATATATCTATATGATTCTTTTAATGAGTTTCTATTAGAAATAAATTTTTTTCTACATATCTAGATGATCTTTTAATTATTGATGCATTCCCCCAACAAATGAAAAGAAATGAGTCAGTCATTATTCTTAATTAATTTATTTTATGTTGAATTACTTTTATCTTAATTTTTTTTTTGTGTGTGTGAAATGAAGGAAGGGGATTGCTGGGATTAGTAATACCAGGATGTGCTGAAACATTTGAAACACCACAAAGAGAGATAAGCATGAGAGGAGAAGAAAGTAGAGAAGCAGAAAGTCATGGCGGTGATCGCCATCAGAAAGTCAGGCAATTTCAAAAGGGTGATGTACTAGCATTGCCTGCTGGTTTCACACTTTGGTTGTATAACAATGGCCAAGAAAACCTTGTTACTGTTGCCTTGCTTGACACTGTCAATCCAATCAATCAGCTAAACCTTGAATTCAGGGTAAGAGATACTCAAATTTTGTTACTATACGTGTATATTGTGAAAAAGATATTTATATTGTCATAACGTTTGTGTGGCTATATGTAAAAGTAAGACAGGTGTATGGAAATTTTCTCAGACATATACTCCTTGCCAATCATCTTTATTTATACAAGCTAAAGAATCTTCTCTTCTAAGCTAAACAAAGACTAAATATACTAAAATAAAAGAAACTTCTTTTCTAAGCTAAAAATAAAGGAACCTTCTATTCTAAGTTGGCCCATGGTCTTGTTTGTTGCTGCCCAAATGTTTATCTCGGCCCAAATGTTTATTTCGTCTAACATTCCTCAAGTTGGAGGGGAAAAAAGTGACACCCAACTTGCACAAATTCTGATGGTGAGGAGGTCCGGCAAGGGATTTGATGAGGATGTCAGGGAGTTGATCCTTAGATGGAACAAAAGAAAGAGATATCAAGTCTGAGAGATATTGTTGACGAACAAAGTGGCAGTCAAGTTCGACATGCTTCGCTCGCTCATGGAAAACCTAGTTTCAAGCTATATATAAGGCTGCTTGATTGTCGGAGTGAATTAGAATAGGAATTGGTGGAGGGATTGTCAGATCAGTGAGTAATCTTGTTAACTAGGTCAATTCAGAAACCAATCGTAGCATTGAGCGATATTCTGCTTCTGCAGATGAAAGAGAGACGGAGGATTGCTTCTTCGACTTCCGAGAAATTGGTGAAGCACCCAAGATGATGAAAAGCCCACTAACCGATCGGCGTGTAGTCCGGTAAGAAGCCCAATCGACATCGCAGTAGGCATGAAGAGAAAATGATGAAGAAGCATTAAGGAATATCCCCAATAATTTGGGTAAGTTCTGAAGTAACTGAGCACCCTCGGGCCTGCTTTGTAATGTTCAAGACTAGGTTGTTGCATATACTGACTAAGGGTTAATACAACAAAGCATAGATCTGGTCTTGTATGAGTTAAATAATTAATCTTTCCTATGAGATGTCTATAAAGACTAGGATCTAACATGAGATTGGTTGATTTTGCAGGGAATTTCACTGTAGGATCCATCAGAGAGGAAGCTGGAAGAAGATGGGAAACATCAAACTCATTAAGCAAGTCTAAGGTATACTTCTGTTGGCTCCGAATAATTCCTTGTTCCTTTCTTAAAACTTTCATTCCTAAAAAATAATGCAAAGGACCTAGATTTTTAATCTTGAACTCAGTTTGAAGGAAAGCCTTGAGTTCTTTTATTCCATCAGTAGCATCTCATGTAATTAAGATATCATCACCGTATACTGCAACAATTGAAATAGAATCCCCTAAGTGTTTAAAGAATAAAGAGTAGTCATTAAGTGAAGTTGTATAACCTTTGAAATTTAAAACCCCTACAAGCTGGGCATACCATTGCCTGAAAGCTTGCTTCAACCCATATAGAGACTTCTTGAGTCGACAAACCATATTAGGTAGAGGTGGATCTAGACCAGCTGAAAACTTCATATAGACCTCTTCTTGCAAATTTCCTTGCAAGAAGGCATTGTTCACATCAAATTGGGAAATATCCCACCTTTTCTTGGCTGCAATTGCTAAAAGGCATTTGATAGCGGTAAATTTGACCACTGGGGAGAAGGTTTCATTGAAATCAACCGCTTCCTTTTGAATGTCACCTCGAATCACCAATCTAGCCTTTAATCTCTCAAGAGTACCATCTGCATGTTGTTTAACTTTATGCGCCCACTTGCAAGGTAATGCCTTTCTGCCTTGTGGTAAATGGACAACTTCCCAGGTTTGATTGAGTAGTAGGGCATCAATCTCATTCTGCATTGCTTGTACCCAACCAGGATGGGTACAAACTTGTGAATAATTGTTAGGTTGAGTAATAAAGGGAATATAATTGAGAACAACCTGATTGGAAGTTGATAAGGCAGAGACAGACAAACAAATAGGGGTAGCAGGCACAGTAAAATATGAGTCTGTAACATCACTCAGATTAACAATGTTGCAAATTTAATCTCTTAAATGAGAAGGTAAATTCCCAATGTTTGTCCTCTGATATCTCTTAGGAGGTAGAGAGGGTTGTAAATCAGCATATTTAGAAGATGTTGGTGTGGATGAATCAGATGATGAATAATAGGAGAACTGGATGAGTCTTGAAAATTAAAAGGTGGTGAATTTGAATCAATAGAAGGAGAGAGAATGAATGAATGATCTTCCTCTGTAGGAATAGGAAAAATAGAAGAGGGGATATGGGAACAATCTGCAGCAAAAGGAAAAACATCTTCAAAGAAATGGACATCTCTGGACATAAAGAATTTCTTAGAAGATAGGTCAAGGAGTTTGTATCCCTTTTGATCATTGGGATACCCTAAGAATACATCTAGTGGCTCTAGGATCAAATTTTCCTCTCCCGTGTGACAAGGTGTTTGCAAAGCACAAACAACCAAAACATTTTAATAACTGATAAGATGGTGGTTTTCTAAACAAAACTTCATAGGGTGTTTTACCTTGAAGAACCTTAGAAGGTAATCTATTGATCAAGTAGGTAGCAGTAAGGATACACTCACCCCAATAAATCATAGGAACCTTGGACTGAAACATTAGAGCTCTTGCAATTTTAAGCAAATGTCTATGTTTTCTTTCAGCAACTCTATTTTGTTATGGGGTTACAACACATGAAGTTTGGTTTATAATTCCCTGAGAACTAAAAAAATTGGAAACAACAAGACTTTTTCCTAATTCCATGGCATTATCAGATCTAATAATCTTAACCTCCTTGCCAAATTATCTCTCAATCATATGTAGAAAATACTGAATGACTGAGAATGAATTGCCTTTAGTGGTTAACAAATATATCCAAGTCCCTTTACTATTATCATCCACTATAGTCAAGAAATACTTATAATTATTATAAGTAGCTGATTTATAAGGCCCCCATGTATTTATATGAATCAAGTCAAAATGCATTTGGAACTGATGTGAATGATAGGAAAAAACAGGCAGCTTGTCTGGCTAAGGGACAGATTTCACAATGACAATCACCATTAGAAGGAATATTGAGAAAACTGACCTTTTTCATTGATGAATAAGGCAAATGCCCAAGTCTTACATGTCATTGCCTTACATAAAAAAATAACATTGAAACACATAGTATAAGAAGGTGAACAGGACTAAACATAGAACTACTAAAACTGAAAAATGTCTGGGGAACTTTGTGAACATCGTGGGTAGCACTAGACTTCTTAGGGATGAATTGGAGGATGTAGACTTCACCAAAAGTTTGTGGCCTCTTCATTAAAGAGCCCTGCAACAGACAAACATCGGATTTAAAGGACAAAGTATTTTTGTATTGAACACTAAATTTATGAACAGAGAGCAAGTTATACTTGAAACTAGGAACATAGAGAACATTGTGTAGTGTGAAACCATAAGGAATTTGAACACTACCTATGCGGATGACAAGGATGGAATGAGAATTAAGCAAATTGATATTAATAGGAGTTTTAAGAGTAGTTATGGAAATAAAGGAGCTAGAATTGAAATACATGTGCTCTGAAGCACCAGAATCTATTATCCAGGTACTAGTATTAAAAACTGAAAAATAAGACCCTGAGTATTTGAGAATAGTACCAGTCATTGCATTGGCACTAATTTCAATTGATTTGTTCATGCTTATTCCTTCAGTGGATTTTTGTCTTGCCAGCTGGATGAAGTATTTAAATTGTTCCTTGATCATGCATTGATTAATGAGATCCATGTCAATTGTGTTTTCATTCTCACTTTCTTCCGCTGTTGTCACACTGTTTCCCCTGACTTGCGGCTGATTTTCTTTGTTGGTGAACTAAAAATCTTCAAGAAAACCATGCAACCTAAAACAATCATCATCTATATGACTTGTCTTACCACAATAATCACAAGATACATTATGATTGTACTTTTTCTTAACCTTAAACTTCTGGCCCTACTGGTTTGTCTTTGTGAATTTTGGTTGTTGTGGAAAGTTGTTTGTTCTTGGATAAAATGGTCCAGATCCAGAATTTAGCATAGGATTTGGAGATTTCTGAACTTTCCTAGCTAACTTATACTGATTTGTGTTGCTTACTATAAAAGAGAAAGATTCATTTGGCCCCAATGGACTCATATAAGTTTCTCTTTGATTCTCATCTTGTAAAACAATGAGTAAGAAACATTTCTATTAGGTAGAGGATTCATCAATAAAATATTTCCTCTTGCCTGAGCATAGACATCATTCAGATCCATCAAGAATTGTATAAGCTTCCCATCTTCTAGAGACTTCTCTAGTTTCAATTTTCCTTCACAAATGTACACACAATTGTACTTAATCCCGAAATTTAGGGATTCAAGTTCATCCCACAGCCTTTTGAGCTTAGTAAAATACCCTATAATATCATTGTTACCTTGAACTAACCTGTTTAGTTCCTTCTGCAGGTGAAACAAATTATCTCCATTAGACTGCCCAAATCTATGCTCTAGGCTGAGCCATAGATCTTTGGCAGTCCTGGAGTGGATAACACTGTCAGCTATATCATTGGATAGAGAGTTGAGAAGCCAAGAGATTACCATATCATTGAATCTATTCAAAATTTACAAATTTGGTGATCTAGAATCTGGTGCTACCTCAAAACCATTGATAAAACCAAGCTTGCTCTTGGCTGACAGTGCTATAAGCACTGACCTCTTCCATCCCTGATAGCCTTTCCTGTCAAATGGAGTGTTCACCAAGGTCATTCCAGGTGAATCTGAAGAATGATGGTAGACACTACTAGAAAAAAATAAAAAACTGACCACAGAATGTGGCCGGAAAAAATCGACCACAGAATGTGGTTGGAAAAAACCGACCACACGTGGTCGGAAAAAACCGACCACACGTGGTCGGATTTTTTTTATTTTTTTTAAAATTTATATTTTAAAAAATTAAAATAATTATTTCAATAATTTTTATATTAATTATAATTTATTTTACAAATAATTTTTTTTAAAAAATAACAGAACTGACCACATATGGTCGCTTTTTAAAAATAAAATAATTAAGAAATACTTTTAAAAACCGACCACAAGTGGTCGTTTTTTTTTAAAAAAAAATAATTTATTTTTAATAAAACCGACCACTAGTGGTCGATTTTAAAAAAAAAATTGAAAAATATTTGTAGTGATCGATTGATGAACGATTTAGTCAAAACCTAATATATTAAGCTAATCAAATATAATTAATCGATCACTCATCTGTGTATGTATATGAAACACGTCGCATCATATTATTGGATAATATACTTGTGTCCGTATGTGATATATATAGTACGTATTTAGAACTTGATATAGTCGATAGTGTTTATATGTGTGTGTATGTATAGGTATATATATATATGTATATCTCGTGTAGTGACGTATGCAGTAATCGACAATTGTGTGTGATGTTTACATACTTATTTGAAAGTTGATAGAAAATTGAATATATGTATATATATGTATATCTCATGTAGTGACGTATGCAGTAATCAAAAGCTCGATAACTGAATCTATATGTCAAAATATTTTAAATAATACATTGATATCATACTATTGAGGAAATAGATATACTATTTAGTGTGAATATGTAGATACGCGTATATTATTGAAGTTGTAATAACGTAAGACAAGTAATCAATAATTTATTTGATTAACATATTGTATTACGAGGTATATATATATATCAATGAATTTTACAATTTACGATAAATTTTTGGTTATATTGTAATTAAAAGCTAATTAACCAAAAATTTATCGTAAATTGCAAAATTCATTGATATTATTATACGATTGAGGAAATATACTACTCGTGTTATTGTTATAAATATTATAGAATTTATTAAAAAATTAATTTATTTAAAATTAATTTTAATTTTTTAATTGATTGATTTATTAATTGTACTAATTAAAATAATTTTTTTTATTATTTTGTCAAAAACCGACCACATGTGGACGGTTTTCTGAAAAAAATTTAAAAACTGACCACATTTGGTCGGTTTTTAATAAAACATCCAGAAAACCAACCACAAGTGGTCAGTTTTCAGCAAAATAATAAAAAAAAAAATTTAATTATATAACTCCTACCCGACCTCACCCCCACATAACCCGACCCGACCTAAAATACTAATTAGTCGACTGCCCTAAACACACACACACACAAAAATCACGCACAAACACACAAAAATATCCTAAACACACCCAAAATCTTCCTTCCAATCACAAGCTCCGGCGACTGCTCCGGTAAACTCAGCTCAGGCAAGCTCACCCTAAACACATGTTGTATTTTGCGAAATTTGTGCATTTTGAGGTTGATTTATAGGTGTACTAGTTTATATAATTGTGAAATTTATAATGGTGAAGATTAGATTAGTTTGAACTAGTTTTTTTAAGCTCATTTGAAGCTCGAATTTTGTTTAGTTATTTGCGAAATTTTTGAGCTATACACATAATTATTTGAATTAGTTTTGCTTGTTTAGCTTATTATTTTTTATTCTTGAATGGATTTTATGGTTTAGCTTGTTGTTTTTGACGAGGGTTTAGCTTGTTGTCTTTAAAGTGAATGGATATACTTTTATGGTTTAGCACTTTAGCTTGTTGTTTTTTATATGAGTTTTGCTAAATCACTCAAAGTTGGAATATTTTATCTTAATTTTTTTACGTTCTTGATTCGGTGACCGGTTATCTCTTTCACTTTAATTTAGGCCAAACAAAGGTAAGTTAATTTCTCTCGATTCACTATTGTTGTTATCTTCTTGTTATTGTTCATATTGAATTCTAGTGAAGCCGTGTGTGGCCTTGTTCGATTCACTAGCATTGTTGTTATGTTCTTGTTATTGTTTATATTGAAGTCTAGTGAAGCCATGTGTGGCCTTGTTCGATTCACTAGCATTGTTGTTGACATCTTGTAGGCCTTGTTGTTGCTTGTTTCTTGAATGTGGTTTTGGTAGACGACTTAGTTGCTTGAAAATGATTAAATCTAGGGACTTTAAAGGGGATTTTTTTTGTTTTGAATGTGGTTTGATAGGTGACTTAGTTGCTTGAAAATGGTTAAGTGTAGGGACTTTAAAGGAAATTTTTTTGTTTTGAATGTGGTTTGGTAGGTGACTTAGTTGCTTGAAAATGGTTAAATCTAGGGACTTTAAAGGGGATTTTTTTGTTTTGAATGTGGTTTGTTTGGTGACTTAGTTGCTTGGAAATGGTTAAGTCTAGGGACTATAAAGGAGATTTTTTTTTATTTTGAATTTGGTTTGTTTGGTGACTTAGTTGCTTGAAAATAGTAAGTGTAGGGCTTTAAAGGGAAATTTTTTTGTTTTGAATGTGGTTTGTTAGGTGACTTAATTGCTTGAAAATGGTTAAGTCTAGGGGCTTTAAAGGGGATTTGTTTGTTTTGAATGTGGTTTGTTAGATGACTTAGTTGCTTGAAAATGGTTAAGTCTAGGGACTTTAAAGAATTTTTTTTATTTTGAATGTGGTTTGGTAGGTGACTTAGTTGCTTGAAAATGGTTAAGTCTAGGGACTTTGAAGGAAATTTTGTGTTTTGGATGTGGATTTGTTTTTATACTTAGTTTCTTGAAAATGATTAAGTCTAGGGACTTTAAAGGAGATTTTTTGTTTTGAATGTGGGTTGGTAGGTGACTTAGTCACTTGAAAATATTTAAGTCTAGGAACTTTAAAGGAAATTTTTTTATTTTGAATGTGGTTTGTTAGGTGACTTAGTTGCTTGAAAATGGTTAAGTCTAGGGACTTTAAAGGAGATTTTGTGTTTTGAATGTGGTTTTGTTTTGATACTTAGTTGCTTGAAAATGGTTAAGTCTAGGGACTTTAAAGGGGATTTTTTTGTTTTGAATGTGGTTTGGTAGGTCACTTAGTTGCTTGAAAATAGTTAAGTCTAGAGACTTTGAAGGGGATTTTGTGTTTTGAATGTGGTTTTGTTTTGATACTTAGTTGCTTGAAAATGGTTAAGTCTAGGGACTTTAAAGGGGATTTTTTTGTTTTGAATGTGGTTTGGTAGGTGACTTAGTCACTTGAAAATGGTTAAGTCTAGGGACTTTAAAGGAGATTTTTTTTATTTTGAATGTGGTTTGTTAGGTGACTTAGTTGCTTGAAAATGGTCAAGTCTAGGGACTTTAAAGGGTATTTTTTTATTTTGAATGTAGTTTGTTAGGTTACTTAGTTGCTTGAAAATGGTTAAGTCTAGGGACTTTAAAGGGGATTTTTTTGTTTTGAATGTGGTTTGGTAGGTGACTTAGTTGCTTGAAAATGGTTAAGTCTAGGGACTTTGAAGGAAATTTTGTGTTTTGAATGTGGTTTTGTTTTGATACTTAGTAGCTTGAAAATGGTTAAGTCTAGGGACTTTAAAGGGGATTTTTTTGTTTTGAATGTGGTTTGTTAGGTGACTTAATTGCTTGAAAATGGTTAAGTCTAGGGACTTTAAAGGGGATTTTTTTGTTTTGAATGTGGATTGGTAGGTGACTTAGTTGCTTGAAAATGGTTAAGTCTAGGGACTTTAAAGGGATTTTTTTTTTATTTTGAATGTGGTTTGTTTGGTGACTTAGTTGCTTGAAAATGGTTAAGTCTAATAACTTTAAAGGGGATTTTTTGTTTTGAATGTGGTTTGGTAGGTAACTTAGTCACTTGAAAATGGTTAAGTCTAGGAACTTTGAAGGGGATTTTGTGTTTTGAATGTGGTTTGTTAGGTGACTTAGTTGCTTGAAAATGATTAAGACTAGGGACTTTAATGGGGATTTTTTTGTTTTGAATGTGGTTTGTTAGGTGACTTAGTTGCTTGAAAATGGTTAAGTCTAGGGACTTTAAAGGAGATTTTTCTGTTTTGAATGTGGTTTGTTAGGTGACTTAGTTGCTTGAAAATGGTTAAATTTTTGTGACTTGATCTAATTAGTTGAATCTGATTGATTGCGTAGATGGAACCTGATTATAGCTGGATATATCAACAGAACAATGATAATAGAATGGGTATTATGGAGGAATTTGTTGAAGGTATCAAAAGATTTGTTAAACATTCTAAGACACTTGATATGTGGACACGTTATCGGGTATTCGTTGTCCTTGTGTTAGATGTGATGGTATAAATCTTGTAAGTGAAGAAGATGTAAAGGAACATCTTTATAGAAAGGGGTTTCACGAGGACTTTTTAAGATTGCATGGTATTATGGGGATGTTGTGCAAAATAACTTTGTTGTTGGAGAAAGTAGTAGGTCTCCAGGGCATAATGAATATCAAGATACTAGGATGATAGAAATGGTGCACGATGCTTATGGGATGCAACACGTGGTTGACTTTAGGGAAAATGTTGAAGATGTTCCTAATAGCGAAGCGGGCAATTTCTACAAAGAATTTCATGTTTCTAGTCATCCTTTGTTTAATGGGTGTTCGCACTCTCGTTTGTCTTTTGTTGTTAGATTATTAAGTATTAAATCTGACTGGAATATTGCTGAAGGAGGAATGGACTCAATGATAGACCTTATTAAAGAGTTAGTTGACCTCGGCTTGGAGGTTCCTGATTCTTTCTATAAGGCAAAAAGATTGGTGTCAAAGTTAGGTCTCTTCTCGGTTAGAATTGATTGCTGTGAAAATGGTTGCATGTTATACTTTAAGGAAGATACTAACCTAGAGTTCTTTAAGTTTTGACAGCACTCTCGATATAAGCGTGGTTCTACTGAAAATCAAATTGTTATTAAGGCGATGCATTATTTACCTCTTATACCAAGGTTGAAGAGGTTGTATGCTTCAAACAGCTCAACTCCTCATATGAGATGGCACAGTGAAAATAGAAGGCCCACTGGTGTTATGTGTCATCCATCTGATGGAGAGGCTTGAAAGCATTTTGATGCAACTTATCCAGATTTTACAGTTGAGCCACAAAATATTCGATTGGGGATTATATGCGGATGGGTTCTCTCCTTTTTCAGTTAGTGGTGCGTCATATTCATGTTGGCCTGTATTTATCACTCCTTATAATCTTCCTCCTGAAATGTTGATGACTAGTCCCTATATATTTCTGAATTGTGTTATTCCTGGGCCGCGTAATCCTAAAAGTGGAATAGATGTCTACTTGCAACCTTTGATTGATGAACTTTAAATTTTATGGCATGAGAGGGTTGAAACTTGGGACATCTCTCTTAAACAGAATTTCAATCTGCGTGCATATCTAATGTGGACTGTTAATAATTTTTCTGCTTATGAAATGTTGTCTGGGTAGATGACTGCTGGAAAGCTGTCTTGTCCATACTGCATGGAAAAAATAAAATCTTTCACATTGAGACATGGTAGGAAAAATTCATGGTTTGATTTTCATTGTTGTTTCTTGCCACCTGATCATGAATTTAGGAGTCTCAAGAATGTATTCAGAAGGAATAGAAGGGAACATGATGGTCCACTTCCAAGGCTGTCTGGTCATGACGTCTGGAAAATGGTTCAGGATTTGCCTAAAGCTAGCGAGGAACGATTGTACATGCTTGATGGATATGACGTTTTGCATAACTAGACTAAGCAAAGTATATTTTGAGAGTTAGAATATTGGCCAGATAATTTACTTAGAAATAATGTTGATATCATGCATACCGAGAAGAACTATTTTGACAACTTGTTCAACACAGTTATGGATGTCACCGGCAAAATAAAGGATAATCCTAAGGCCAGACTTGACTTACCAGAATATTGCAACCGCAGAGAATTACACTTACAGCAGGGGCCCAACGGCAATGTTCTTAAGCCCAAGGCTAGTTTTACCTTCAAGTTAGATCAAAAGCGTTAAATATATGAGTGGGTTCAAAGTTTGAAGATGCCCGATGGATATGCCTCAAATTTGGGAAAGAGGGTTGATATGACACAATGATCTTGCATGGAATAAAAAGTCATGATTGGTATGTTTTCATGGAACAATTACTTCCAATTGCTTTTATTGGTTTACCTGAAAACATATGAAAACCAATTGAAGAGATCAATTTGTTCTTTAAAGACTTATGTGTCACCACATTAAAACAAGAAAATCTAGCGCGAATGAAAAGTAATATTGTTGTTATCACCAATAAGTTGGAGAAGATTTTCCCGCCAGCGTTCTCCGATGTGATGGAACATCTTCCCATTCACCTTGTGCACGAAGCTCGGCTAGGCGATCCAGTTCAAATTAGGTAGATGTATCTATTCGAACGGTAAGCATTTGCAACATATTTAAATTCATACATATCTTTTTTAAATATAGTAAACATCTAACCTTAAGATTGTACAGGGCAATTGAAAAATTGAAAAGGGATCCCAAAAACAAACATAGGGTGGAAGGCTCTATAGTTGAGGTATGAAACTTCTCAATTTTATTCATACTACTTTCGTGATGAAGTTGGTTGTTCAAGAAACCGATCGAATCGTCATCAGGATGATATGAATGACCTCATTTGCAACCGATATCAATTTTCAATCAATCTGGTTGTAAGGCTAAAAAGACCATACCTCGCCAGCTCACTCCCACGGAGCGCAAATCAGCAACTTTGTATGTCATGCTGAATTGCTCGAAAATTGAGCCCTTTCTGAAGTAAGGAGATTAAAATTTTAACATATCTTATTTGTTTACTCATTCCCTTAAAAAAACTAATTGTGTTTTCCATGTTGGATGTTCAGTTTATTTAAGCCTCAATTCCACGAAAATCATATGTACGCATCCTTTGCAACATGGTTTAAAAATAAGGTTCGTAAGTGTATTAATATTTCTACAAAGTTTAAATATTTACACATTCCTCAACTAAAATATATATATGTATAATAATTTTAGGTACACCATTCACCAAATGCAGCCGCATACGATCAGCTCTTGAGAGATATTTCTTTGGGTCCAGTTGAAGCTAATGCAATGTCCCAATACAAAGTAAATGGATTTAAACTTTCCATCGAAAAACACTCCAGAACAAGGAAAACAAACAATAGTGGTGTTTGGGTTAAGGGTGATGATGATGTTGATTACTTTGGCATCATACACGAGATCTTAGAACTGGAGTATGTTGATTTTCCAATAAAAAATTATCCTTTTTCGATGTAAGTGGTTTGATCCAAGCACAAGAGTCACAAGAGTACATATGGAGCATAACATCATTGAAGTGAATCACAATAGGCCGTATCCTATTTACGATCCATTTGTTCCAGCGCAAAATGCAAACAAGTGTATTATGCTCCTTATCCATTGTGCAATGACAAGTCTGATTGGTGGGCTGTAATCAAAACAAATCCTATAGGCCAGGTGGAAGTTGAGAATGTGCTGGAGACTGCGTATCAAAATGAAATGCAGATTGATCACCAGCTAGTGGACGTTGAATTAGTGAACGGTTTGAATTACCCAAAAAATATATTTGAAAAAGTTAATATTGCGAAAGAAGAGGCTGAGTGGGTAGGAGATGAGAAAACCTCCGAAGAGGGTGAATGGTTTAGTGAAGAGTCTTCAGAAGAGGAGGATTAGTTGTGTAGGTTGTATTTATTATGTATTGATGTATTTATGCTTTGTACTATATATTTACCTTTATGTTTCTCGCTTAAGATTGATATGTAATATACTTTTTAAGTTTGTTGTTTCCACTTTTCCATGATTTATATAGTAATAAAAATATTCTTGTCTATATCTCGCGTTGTATTAGAGCGATTTGAAATGTGAATTAGTATCTTGAAATTAGTTACTTGGAATGTTTTCTTATATATTCATTTTGTAGGAACTAACTACTTGCTAACTTAACATAATTTAGATGTCAGGCAGAGGTGATAAGGGTAAGGGAAAAGTTGATACCACGAAACCAAAAAAGAATAGACAACCTCCGTCTTATAGACGACCGACAGGTATTCATATATCTGAGGGTCGGTTTGCTGATGTGATAGCATGACCCCCATATTCTAGGTCATCCGAGGATTCGATACCTACTCCTACTCATGTGGGGCCACTACATGGGTCTACACCGACTCATTCTGCTCCTATGACCGTGCCACCGCCAGCACAGTACTATCGGACGGCCGCTGGCCCCTCCAGATATCTACCATCATCGATACCCTCCTACAGCAGTCACGCAGTTTCGCACAGTGATTCTGCTGGATCTATTGGGTTGTCGGATCTTCAGCTTAGAGGCACTACATCTAGTGCTTCAGATCTGCCCACGCCAGTGCATCCACCATCACTTACTAGGCAACCAGGAGACAGAGATGATTCTGGGAGGACTTATCTTGTTCCAGTTGCGAGAGGGTAAGATTTTTAAATATAATAACGTTACTCATTTTTTGATTACTATATTATTATGCTCTATGAAATTACTGTTTGATCTTGTGCTGTAGGTTTAGGCCGGATGCTGGAGTTGGACAAAAGACGCGAATATGCATTACTCGACACTTCAACGGTTACTGGATCAGCTGGCAAAAGGTTCCAGAACTTGACAGGAATAGAATGTTTGAAGAATTTAAGGTAAAGATTTAACTTATCGACTACTTATTAACACTTTGTTAGAACAAAAGATTGAATATTATATTTTTATTGTAGAAATTTTACTGGTGGGATGTTCCAAATGCATTTCTTATAAAGAACTTTTTCATAAGATGTAGAGCCAGATTTAACGATCTCTTAGATTATGCCCGAAAGAAATTGGTAAAACCTAAGTGGATTTCTGAACCCGCATGGCAACTGTATCTTCGCCATTGGAGTAGCACAAAATACCAATTATTGAGGGAAAAAGGAAAGAAAGCCCGGACATTATCCAAGGGTGGCTCCCTACATACTGCGGGTGCCAGAAGTACTCTTGTTGTGCTGGAAAAAATGGTATGTAACTTTTACAGTTTTAATTGTTTGTTTTTATTTAGATTTTTTTTATTATTTGAACATTGATAATTTTTCCATATGCAGGAAAAAGAAAAGGGTAGGCAAATACCAACTGATGAGCTATTCGAGGAGACTCATCTGAAAAAAAAAGAACCCGACTAATGAAGATGTCTGGGTTGAAGCTCGTGCAAAAGTTGTCCACGTAAGAAACAAATTTAGAATTTATGAATCTTTTTCTCAAAGTTGATATTATTCAATTATAACTACTTTAATATTTTTTGACTTTTAGTATTAACTTTACTTTGAATATAGGATGAATATACACGTCTTGTTGATGAGTATCGCAGTAGTCATCCTCCTGAAAGTCAGGGTGACCCAATACCCCAATATTTAGAGAAGGAGTTATGAACAAAAGCTGTGGGTTCTGCAAATAGAGGTCATTTCTACGGATACCACACAAAAAATTTTGGCGATAATATTAGGTGTTCGTCCGGCGCTGCATACTCTAGCTCTTCAGTTGATAAAGAAACCATTGAAAGACTATAAAATACGGTTTCTCAACTCACTCAAGAGCTTGTTGAACAGAGAGAGAGGGGTTTGCTGAACAGAGAGAGAGGCAGAAGAAGACGGAGAAGGCAACAACATCACAAATCAAGATGCTGCAGCAGCAGTTCAGCTCTTCCATTCAGACTGCGAGGGTTATTTCTCCGTGTCCTGGTGATGCAGTTCAGGCTGCAAAAGGTCTAGGCCCCCTGGATGATTTCAGCACGGATGATGATATGGAAGACGAGGACGAATTCGATGATGATGACTTTTAGTTTTTTTATTTTTGTATGTGTTGTACTTTGGATTTACACATTTTATTCTTTGAAACTATTGTTGTAGTTTTTTCATGCTCACTTTTGTTGGACATTTTGTATGTGTTGTACACTTTTGAAAGTATTTACATTTGTTTTTTGGTTGTTGTTGTTGTTGTATTTGATTTGGTTATTGTTGTATTGCATTGTTGTTGTTGCATGCTGTATTTGGATTTTGATTATTTTTTTTAATTCCCAGAAAAACCGACCACAAGTGGTCGGCAAAAAAAATTTCCAGAAAACCGACCAAGTGGTCGGTTTTATATTAAATTTAATTAATTAATGTAATAAAAACTGACTACTTGTGGTCGATTTTTTAATACAACAACAACAAAACTCAATGTATTCCCACATAATGGGGTCTGGAGAGGGTAAGATGTACGCAGTCCATACCACTACCTCCGAAAAGTGATCGGTTTTTTAATAAATTAATTAATTAATTAATTAATTAAAAATCGACCACAAGTGGTCGGTTTAATATTAAAATTAATTAATTAATTTAATAAAAAACCGACCACTTGTGGTGGTTTTTTTTTTCTAAAATTATTTTTTCCAATTTTAATAAAATAATAATGAATTTTAAAAAAAAATATATATATATATATATATATATATATATATTTTTAAAAAAATCGACCACTTGTGGTCGGTTTTTAAAAAACTACCACTACTTACCGATCACACATTTTGATCGATTTTGTGGTCGAAAATTGGAGAAAACCGACCACATATGGTCGGTTTTCACCTTTTTTTTTAGTAGTGAGAGGGCATGAGTGGGATCGATGGATGAAGCGGGTTGACTAGACGTACCAGAAGTATGAGCAGGTGTGACAACATCCACCATTGTAGAGATTGGTTAGATGAAGAAGGGAGTGATTCGATTGAAACTACCGCTCTGATACCATGTAAAAGTAAGACACAATGTATGAAAATTTTCTTTCCGTCTGTATATTCCTTGTCAATCATCTTTATTTATACAAGCTAAAGAATCTTCTCTTCTAAGCTAAACAAAGACTAAATATACTAGAAATAAAAGAAACTTCTCTTCTACGCTAAAAATAAAGAACCTTCTATTCTAAGTTGACCCATGGTCTTGTGTGTTGCGGCCCAAATGTTTATCTCGGCCCAAATATTTATTTCGTCTAACACTATAAGGTTTCTAAGTTTGTGGTGTTGAACATATTATGTCACTAGTTAATGGTTTCCAAATATATAATGTACCAAATTTTTTTCAAGGG
Organism: Capsicum pubescens; assembly: GCA_030864215.1. NCBI lineage: Eukaryota > Viridiplantae > Streptophyta > Magnoliopsida > Solanales > Solanaceae > Capsicum > Capsicum pubescens. The sequence continues at coordinate 35,676,915 of CM061546.1, forward strand.
GGTAATAATCAATGAATAGTTAGCAAATTATTTGGAATAAGAGAGAATAGTCGATATTTTATAAAAATGATAAATGAAGCATTGTTGTAATTATGATATATAGTAGAGCATCGACGATCATATATCGACTATTTCGAATGTGTAAAGGGGTTATACGATTTCATGACCTATTGACAAAGTATTGGGCCGAGCTGAATTTGAACCAACTTAAACATATTATTCACGAATTTACACTCCTTGCCCATTAAATAATGCTTATATAGTCTAAAATTGATAATCGTAGTAAGAGAATTAACTGAATGCATAGGCTATGAAAGTTTACATACCATATGCATTTGAAAGAGAATTACTCGAAGTTTTATTTTGGGAAGAATAAACATATATACGTACATGTTAGCACTTATATTAAATTTGTATTCGCGAATTTTCTATAATTTTTTTCCGTTAATTTGTGGCGTTAACAATATAGTTTGAATATTTTACAGCATTTCTTCCTAGCAGGAAATCCACATCCCAAAGGACTAAGTGGAAGTTGGTACGAAGAAGAAATTGAAAGTCTAAGAGAACAGGAATCAGGCAACTTTGTCCATGGATATGATCCAAATCTCCTCGCGGAGGTTTTCAATGTGGATCGGGAGTTGGTCACGAGGCTAGAGGGCCGAGAAGATCAAAGGGGCCAAATTGTTCGGGCCGAGAGGTTCGATGTTTTGAGCCCGGAATTCGAACATGAAGAAGAACAAGAGAAACCTACAGGCCCGGAAGAGAAGGATCACGGCCCAATGGGCTCGAGCAAACTATTTGCACCATGAGGCTTAGAGAGAATTTGGGCCGCCCGTCCCGTGCTGACGTGTACAATCCACGTGGAGGACGCGTCAGCACTCTCAATAGCAACAAGCTGCCAATCCTCAATTGGCTACAACTTAGTGCTGAGAGAGGAGTCCTTTACCAGGCAAGTCAAATTTTAATCCATATTATTCAACTAAACTATAAAAATTGCTTTATCCGTTTCAATTAGTTGTCTGATTTTGACTTGACACGAAATTTAAGAAAGTATTTTGTCACCAAGAATGACGACTATTGACAAATTTGGAACGTGTTATTTACTAGCTCGTCATAAAGATGTGGGCTTTTATGCTCAAAGGCGGAGCTAATATTTTAGTTTTCTGGGCTGTGAATTTTAAGATGACTATTTACAAGTGTTAATAATTGGATTCTAAATTTAATTATTTTGTGCATGTTTAATGTAATTTCTTCACTACAGCTATACTGTTCGAGCAAAAGTTATCCGATTTAACGAATTGACTTCTATCTTTCGCCTTTATTTACCTAATGGAGTAGCAGAATAAGCGACTCAGATTTTGACCTATTTATATCATGTCATTTCTGGCAAGGAATATAATATGCCTAGTTATTGACTTGAGTGTTGTATTACATTTGAATTGAGTTTTGCAGAATGCAGTGATGGCACCATACTGGAACACTAATGCCCACAGCATCATCTACATCATCCGAGGTAATGGTCGGTTTCAGGTGGTCGGGGACACTGGGAACTCTGTCTTCGATGGAGAGATCAGGCAGGGACAAATGATCATCGTGCCACAAAACTTCGGGATAGTGAAAAAGGCAGGCAACCAAGGACTCGAATACATTGCCTTCAAGACCAATGATCAAGCCATGACAAGCCCGTTAGCCGGGCGCTTATCGGTTATTCGGGCCATGCCAGAGGAAGTGCTGATGAACTCATATCAAATTTCCAGGCAAGATGGAAGGAGATTGAAGTATAATAGGGTGAAATCAACTGTTTTTGCAGGAAGAATGTCAACATGATATTCAACTAGGCCAATGGAGTATGCTTTGAATGCTGTTGAGGCTTTCTTAAAAGTCTAATTAAGTTTTTGTTCTTTGCAATAATAATGTAAAGTTTATGAGAGAATAAATAAGTTTTTGATGAAATTATGATAATAAATGAGTTGAGTAGTGTAATGCGCTCGCGCTCTTTAGTAAGTTCGATGTTTCCTTTGTTTTTTTGTATTGTCTGATTCATTTTCTCCACATTTTCTTAGTTTGACACCCACTTTAAAACCATCTTTTGCTAAGTACTAGAAAGCAAATTAATATTCTCTATATACTAGTTAAGATTTTCAATTCCATCTAGCCATATTAAGTACAAAAGAAGTTTGTTGACCATTTGAATTTGATGGAATTAAAGAATTTAGTAATTTTAAGTGGTGCATAAATGCATGTATAAAAATCCACAAAAATAACACACTTCAAATTAAAATATTTTTACGAAAATGGCCTTAAAATTTAAATTTCACTTTCTAGCCATTTCAATTTGTTGGCCTGTTATATATCGTTTCTACACACCTTCTATACTATTTTTATGCATATCTTATACATATAAATATTTCATACGAAAATTATACAGTTTTGATACACAATTTATACAATAATTGTACTTTTTTTTTTTTTACACATTTTATACAACAATTATATAATTTGTATACACTTTCTATATATTTTTTATATATATTTTATACATATATCTTATATAGATACATATTCTATATAACAATTATATCATTTTTATATAATTATATTTAATTATTATTTCTAAACAATAAAAAAAGCAGAATATTTTGGCCCAAGTTGAAAACTGTATCAATATTGTATATGGACTGTATCAGTATTGTATATGGACTGTATCTGAACTACGTGAGCCAAAATGACCCAAATTAAAAAATGACTATAAAGTAGAAATAGTGTACCCGACTGACCACTTTTTAGAAAGATATCAAACTTGAGCTATTTATTTTAAAAAGTGCTATAGAGTGTCCTTTTCCCTAATATATAATCATGCCTTTTAATTTGGCATCACCAGGTATCTACGCCTATTATTTTTGACATGCATGAATAGACACTTAAAGTTATATAAATTTAAACAAATAGGCACATGCCTCCTTCGTGGCATTTGTGTGACATTTACATGGCAATTTCACGTGAATTGTCATGTAGGATGCATGTATTTACTTGTTCAGCTTTATACAAATTTAAGTATCTACTTGTGCACACTCAAAATTAAGAGACATAAATGTCAGAGGTAAAATTAAAGAACACATTCTTGTATTGTGCCTTTGTTTTAATTTGTATGTCTGAGTTTGATCGCGTTGATACTGAGTTGAAACAAGTAAAAAAGGTTTTTTAATCATGCATGTAGTCTTAAACTAAAGACATGCAGAATGTACTAAAATATTCTATAATCTTGTGATCACATGTTACGTGAAAAGTTAGAACAAAAAAAATTATCAAAAAGAGGCAATAAATCTTTCTTAAACATACTAAAAAAAAAAAAGTAAGACAAACAATTTAAATGAAAAGGAAAAAAGTACAAGCTAGATACACATCATAATTTCAAAATTATAACAAATTCGCTACTAAAAATCTTAACTATTTAAAATGAATTTACGTGTATAGTCCTCAAACAGGAGTACAGGACACATGCATTTACAATTACAGCCCATCTCCTTCTGAGTGCTCTACAAAAAAACAAAAACCCATGCAAACACAAACACAAATCCCATCACTTTCTTCTGCAAATATTTGCCACATAGCAAATTACTCACTTAGTAGGTGTCGAGAACTTTTTGTAAATTAATGCATGTCCCATGCAGAAAAAGTCAAACCAAAGGTCTCACCACAACATTTTACGTGTCGAATCCAAATCAACCTCGCTCCTTCTACAAATACCGAACCCCCCATTTCACTTTTCTCTTCACAACAACACCTTATAATATATATCACCACTCGAAAATGGAAATAATAAAAAAACGCTCTCTTCTCTCTCTTCTCATATGTTTTTTTCTTTTGTTTAGTTGTTGCTTCTCCCAAATAGAGCAACAACAAAGCTTCTTGTGGGAGAAGCTTCAACAACAGCAGCAACACCGGCCCGGCCGAGCCAAAACTGACTGTCAGATCCAAAGCCTTAATGCTCGGGAACCGACACGTAAGTTTGATTCGGAGGCTGGGACCACCGAGTTCTGGGAACGGGACTCGGGGGAATTTGAATGCGCCGGAGTTGCTGCTGTTAGAAATAATATTCAACCTCAAGGGTTACTATTGCCTCATTATAATAATGCTCCTCAACTAATCTACATTGTCCAAGGTTTGCATCTTACCCTCTTTTTTTTTTAATTCTCCTGCTAAGAACTTCTATATTTTATTTGCTCGATTTGAACTCACAATTTTAAAACTGAAGATGAAGAGTGCTTATCACGTGAACAAATCTCTATTATGTTGCGTTCTACCTTTATCTATCTATATGATTAATCTTTTAATGAGTTTCTATCATAATTAAGCTTTCTACTTGAATGATGTAGAGATAATGTCTATATATATTTTATATTTGTGAGATTATACTGAATATGTTACTTTTGTCGTTGTTGGTATACTCCTCCAAAAGATGATCTTTTAATTATTCATTCTACTCCTCCAAAAAATGAAAAGAAATGAGTCAATCATTATGCTTAATTAATTTATTTTATGTTGAATTACTTCTAAGTGATTTCTAGGTATTTCGGCAATTTATAAGAATTCTGTACTCCCTCCCCCCTTTCATTTTATTTTTAGAAATCATTAGATGTCAACTCTCATAGTCATCAGTGGAAGAGGACGTAGCTTAATTTGATTGCTCAAGTTGTCCATATTTTTATTTTATGTGTTTCAGTGTGACTGAGCGTAGCGCCCCATTAATTAATTAATTTTTGTGTGTGTGGAATGAAGGAAGGGGATTGCTAGGAGTAGTAATACCAGGATGTGCCGAAACATTTGAAACACCACAAAGTGAGAGAAGCATGAGAGGAGAAGAAAGTAGAGAAGCAGAAAGTCATGGCGGTGATCGCCATCAGAAAGTCAGGCAATTCCGACAAGGTGATGTACTAGCATTGCCTGCTGGTTTCACACTTTGGTTGTATAACAATGGCCAAGAAAACCTTGTTACTGTTGCCTTGCTTGACATTGCCAATCCAATCAATCAGCTAGACCTTGAATTCAGGGTAAGAAATACTCAAATTTTGCTATTATACGAGTATATATTGTAAAAAATATTTTGTGGCAATAAAGCTTCTAAGTTTGTGGTGTTGAAACATGTTATATGTCACTAATTAATAGTTTTCAAATGTAAAATGTACCAAATTTTTTGAAAGGGGGGTAATAATCAATGAGTAGTGTTAAATTATTTGGGAAACATAGTCGACTATATATAGAGTATTTTTGAAGACAAAGTATTGTGTCGACCTGAATTTGAACCAACTTAAACATATTATTCAGGAATTTACACTGCTTGCCCATTAAATAATGCTCATATAGTCTAAAAATAGTACTCCTAGTAAGAGGATTCATCAAATGCATATGGTATGAAAGTTTACATACCATATGCATTCAAAAGAGAATTACTCAAAGTTTTACTTAGGGAAGAATAAACATATATACGTACATATATATTAGCACTTTTATATTAAATTTGTACTTATTATCACGAATTTTCTATAATTTTTTTCCGTTACTTTGTGGCGTTAACAATATAGTTTGAATATTTTACAGCATTTCTTCCTAGCTGGAAATCCACATCCCAAAGGACTAAGTGGAACTAGGTACGAAGAAGAAATCAAGAGTCGAAGCGAACAACAACATCTTCAATCGGGCAACTTTTTCGATGGATATGATTCAGATCTCATCGCGGAAGTTTTCAATGTGGATCGGGAGTTGGTCACGAGGCTAGAGGGCCGAGAAGATCAAAGGGGCCAAATTATTCGGGCCGAGAGGTTCGATGTTTTGAGCCCGGAATTCGAACAAGAAGAAGAACAAGAGCAACCCTACAGGCCCGGAAGAGAAGGATCACGGCCCAATGGGCTCGAGCAAACTATTTGCACCATGAGGCTTAGAGAGAATTTGGGCCGCCCGTCCCGTGCTGACGTGTACAGTCCACGTGGAGGACGCGTCAGCACGCTCAATAGCAACAAGCTGCCAATCCTTAATTGGCTACAACTTAGTGCTGAGAGAGGAGTCCTTTACCAGGCAAGTCAAATTTAATCTAAGTTTAATAATTTATACCTATTTGATAAATTTTTTACGACAATTATACTGTTTGAGCAAGAGTTATCAAATTTAGCTGAACTTGTATCTAGGCCTCTAGCTTCGCCTTACTTACGGTAAGAGGGTAGCTGAATAAGCGAGTCAGATTTTGACCTATATATATTGTGTAATTTTCTGAGGAATGTGCCTAGCTAACTTGAGTATTGTATTACATTTGATTTTTGCAGAATGCAGTGATGGCACCATACTGGAACACTAATGCCCACAGCATCATCTACATCATTCGAGGTAATGGTCGGTTTCAGGTGGTCGGGGACGCTGGGAACTCTGTCTTCGATGGCGAGGTCAAGGAGGGACAAATGATCATCGTGCCACAAAACTTCGCGATAGTGAAAAAGGCAGGAGACCAAGGACTCGAGTACATTGCCTTCAAGACCAATGATCAAGCCATGACAAACCCGTTAGCCGGGCGATTATCGGCTATTCGGGCCATGCCAGAGGAAGTGTTGATGAACTCTTATCAAATTTCAAGGCAAGATGCAAGGAGGTTGAAGTATAATAGGGAGGAAGCAACTGTTTTTCCTGGAAGAAGGTCAACAGGACATTCAACTAGGGCAATGGAGTATGCTTTAAATGCTGTTGAGGCATTCTTAAAAGTCTAATTAAGTTTGTGTTTTGCAATAATAATGTAATGTTTATGAGAGAATAAATGAGTTTTTGATGAAGTTTATGGGAATAAATGAGTTGAGTGGTGCATGCACTCTCTAATAAGTTCGATGTTTGTTTTGAATTGATACGAATTTTCAAGTCTTTTAATTTTTTGTGTTGCCTAGTTCATTTTTTCCACATTTTCTTAGCTTGACACCTACTTTAAAGCCATATTTTGCTAAGTACTGCAAAGCAAATTAATATTCTCTATATGCTAGTTAAGATTTTCTATTCCATTTAGTCATATTAAGTACAAAAGAAATTTGTTGACCATTTGAATATGAGGGCCAAGTTATGTAATGCAAATTCTTCATGGCGAAGTAAGGTATAGAGTTAATGTTTGATCACCCCTCGATAAACTACTTGAATTATCGGTTAAAATACCTAAACTTCAACCACATGAAACTTTAAATATTTGTATCAATTTATAACACGATACGTTTAAAGTTATTTCAAAATAAATAATCTTGCAAAAATATTTAAAAATTAGGTATAAATTAAATAAAAGTCTTAAAGTATTCCAGGGAGTAGATTGTAAATTGGAATGGTGGGTCCAATGAGCCTCGACCTCTTATGATCATTGAACTGTAAAGTCAGGTTAGAGTGCACATTCTCATCTTTACAAGTAGGAATTGAACATGTCACATCTTGTAGACATATTTACTAAGATAAGATGTGGACACATAAAAAAATATCAATTAGCTTAAATAATGTAATACCCAACCATGAAATTTACTTGTTTAATTTTCATGATCAATGTATGATTAGAGAGAGTATTTGGGTGAATATATTATGTAATTTAGTGGTGTTTGCAAGTTGTTTAATGGTCTAATAAGGAGTTGGAAAGCATAATGTTCGATAAGGGAATAAACTTATTGTAAAGGGGCTTTATAATGTACACTGAGGATCGAAATATAATTTGCTTTCTTCATAGAATTCAATTTCCATCAGATGAAGGAAAATATTACCCCGTTGGCAGTATGCCAGTATCTTATCTCATTTTCTTAAAAATAATATTCATGATTCGGACGGATTAAGCAAACCACAGGTAAAATAATAAACAAGAACAACATACAAGATTTACGTGGAAACCCTTGCGGGAAAAACCACGGGCAGAGACAGAGGAGCTTTCACTATAATGGAGAAAGAGTTCAATGTGGAGAAAGCTGAATTTTCTGAATGATGAAAATAGACCCACTAAATTACACTTATATAATACGTGCATACAAATAAGTCCTAGGCCCAAAAACAGAAAGGTCCATATCACAAACATGGGTCGCGCCGCGAAACTAACTGGGCTGAATCAACAAAATTCGGGTCACAACTCTAACAATCTCCACCTTGACACGAATTCTAGTTCAAAACTCAAATTCATTTCAAGACAAACTCTCCACCTCTTCCACAAAAGCCCATAAGGACATATCTCAACAGCTAATACTAACCAAGTCCAAGCAATGTTCAAACTTGACACTTGGTAGTGTCTTAGTCATCATATCAGCAGGATTAATCATCATATCAGCAGGATTATCATGAGTACTAATCTTGCTCACCACAATATCACCACGAGCAATAATTTCATGCACAAAATGATATCGAACATCGATGTACTTTGTCCTCTCGTAAAACATCTGATCTTTCATAAGGAAGATAGCACTCTGACTACCGCAAAAGACTGTAGTAATCTGTAAGTCTTTGCTAAGTTCACCAAACAGACCCTTCAACCAAATAGCTTCTTTGAAAGCCTCTGTAATAGCCATGTACTCTGCCTCAGTAGTTGACAAAACAATTGTAGTCTGTAAGGTAGCTTTTCAACTAATAGCACAACCACCAATGGTAAAAACATAGTCTGTAAGGGACCACCTTTAATCATGATCTCTTACAAAATCAGAATCAACATACCCGATTACTCCATCTCTATTTCGCCCAAACTACAAACAAATATCATCAAATCCATGCAAGTATCTGAAAATCCACTGAACTACTTTCCAATGTTCTTTGCCAGGATTTTCCATGTAATTGCTAACTGCACTTACGCATAAGATAAATCTGATCGGAAACACACCATCGCATAAATAAGAGACCCAACGGCACTAGAGTATGGAACTCGAGACATGCATATAGTCACGTTCATCATTTATTTTTCGAGATAAAATGGCCGAGAGTTTGAAGTGAGCTGTCAATGGAGTACTTATAGATTTGGCATTTTGCATATTGAACCTGTGAAGCACTTTCTCAATATACCTTTTCTGACTCAAGTATAACTTATACTTCTCTCTATCCTGCATAATTTACATGCCAAGGATCTTCTTTGCTGCTCGTAGATACTTCATCTCAAACTCCTTACTGAGTCGGGCTTTGACTTTTATTATCTCTCTCATATCCTTTGCTGCAATCAACATATCATCAACATGCAAGAGAAGATACACGAATAAACCATCACTTACCTTCATGGAGTAGACACAACTATCATAGTTGCTCATCTGAAACATATGATCATAAGAGGTCGTAAAAGAGTCAAACCTCTTCTAACAACTTTAAGCCATAAAGAGACTTTTTCAGCAAACATACATAATCCTCCTTTCCTGAGACTATAAAGCCCTTTGGTTGCTGCATATAGACATCCTCCTTAAATTCTCCATGTAAGAATGCAGTTTTGATATCAAACTGCTCAAGCTTAAGATCATGCAAGGCCACAATACCAAGCAAGGATCGAATCGAACTATGCCTTATAACTGGAGAAAACACATCTGTGAAGTCAACACTTGGAACCTGACTGTAATCCTTAGCAACTAGTCTTGCTTTGTACCTAGCATCTTCAACTCCCGATGTTCCTTATTTATTTTTGAATAACCACTTGCAACAGACAACTTTTTTATTTTTAGGCAATCTCACCAAATCCCATGTGTCATTCTTATGAAGTGATTCCACCTCCTCTTGCATAGCAATCATCCATCGACCGAAATTATCATAACTAATTGCCTTTGAGTAAGAATAAGGTTCTTCACCAGAATCAATACCTTCTGCTACATTCAATGTATAAGCAACCAAATTAGCTTCAGCATACTTCTGAGGAGGTCTAATATCTCTTCTAGGCCTGTCTTTAGCAATAAAATATCGTGGCGTCATTGGTGGTGAAGGAGAAATAGTACCACTCTGTATCTCCGGGCTAGACTAAGAAGTAGACACTGGTGTAGACTCTTCTCCAATCTACAATTCAACATAGGTTCTTGAATTTTGTTGATTTATGTCACTAAGCTCATCTGAAGGTGAAGCACTAGATTCGGAGGGACCCCAAAACATGGCAGTTTCATCAAACACAACATCCTTACTTATTATAACCTTTCTGTTTTTTGGACACCAAAGTTTATAACCTTTAACACCAAGCTTATAACCCATAAATAAGCACTTGACAGATTTAGGCTCCAACTTTCCATTATCAACATGAGCATACGCAGGACATCCAAATATCCTCAAATCAGAATAACTAGCAGAAGTATCAGACCATACCTCTTGTGGAGTCGTTTTATCAATCGCGAATAAGGAAGAACGGTTAATAAGAAGACAAGTTGTGGAAGCAGCTTCAGCCCAAAAAGACTTGGGTAAACCAACATTAGAGAGCATGCAACGCACCTTCTCCATTATAGTCTTATTCATTCGTTCAGTCACACCATTCTACTGCGGAGTATGACAAACTATCAAGTGTATTACAATTCCTTCTGACTTGCACAAAGTATGAAATTCATTATAACAGAACTCTAAACCATTATTGGTCCGAAAATGTTTTACATATTTCCCTGTCTATTTTTCAATCATCGTCTTTCACTACTTGAAAGTAGGCAACACATCATTCTTTTGCTTCAGAAAGAACACCCAAACTTTTCTGGAGTAGTCATCAATAAGAGTCAACAAGTAATTAGCGTCTCCTCTAGAAGGTACTCTAGCAGGACCCCAGAGATCAGAATGAATGTAATCAAGTGTGCCCTTAGTTGAGTGGATGTCTTTAGTGAATCTAACTCTCTTCTGCTTCCCAAAAATGTAGTGCTCAAAGAACTCTCATTTGGTAATACTCTGCCAATCAAGAAGTCCTCTCCTTCTTAGTTCATCCATCCCGTTCACTCATATGCCTAGGCGCATATGCCAAAGTTTAGCAATATCACTCTCTGATAGAGAAGAGGTAGAAACAACTGCATCACTTGTAACAGTAGAGCCTTGCAAGACATACAAATTTACAGACTTTCTCTGTTCCTTCATCACAATAAGAGAACCTTTCGTAACCTTCAGGAATCTACCTTCACCAGTGTACCTATATTCGTTCGAATCAAGAGTACTCAGGGAAATAAGATTTCTCTTTAGGTCTGGGACATACCGCACATCACCAAGTATCCTCATAACCCCATCAAACATCTTAATTTTGATTGTTCCAATACCAGTTATCTTACAAGGTGTGTTATTTCCCATCAACACAACACCTTTAGAGACTGCTTTATATGTTGCAAACCAATTCCGATTGCGACACATATAAAACGTGCAAGCTGAATCAAGAATCCAATCCTCACAGGTTTTGGAGTTACCATAAAAAACAACTAAGAGTTCTCCATCACTACCACCATTTTCAACAAAACTAGCTTCACCGGACTTCTCTGGTTGATTTCCCTTCGATTTTGGAGTTTCTCTTTTCTCTTTATTCTGTAACTTCCTACACTCGAATTTGATGTGACCCTTCTTCTTGCAGTAATTACAGGTTTTGTTTCTGTTTCTGGATTTTGATATATTTCTATCATCACCCCTAGAGTTCCTCTCACGATTCCTTCCTCGAACGATAAGACCATCTTCTTAATTCTCCGACCCATTCACAAGATGTTTCATCTTCTCCTTAGAGAACAACGCATCATAGACTTCATCTATGGTCAGGGTATCACGTCTATATAAAATCGTATCCCTAAAGGTCGTGTATGATACAGGCAGCGAACACAATAAAATCAACCCTAGATCTTCCTCATCGTACTTAACCTCCAGAGTCTCTAAATCAGAGACGATTTTCTTAAATACAGATTGGTGATAGGAATAAAGTCATTGTTTGAGATGCAACCTGTCACGCCCCAAAATCCCATCGGGCCGGACTGGCACCCGAAGCCGAGAAGGCCCGGGAGAACCCGTTCAAATACCTGTACTTTCCCTTACATTCACCAAAAATTTGGGCAGCACTTCGTTACATACAGAAGGGTCTAATTCCCTGTATCAGCACAAATATATATATATAATATAATACTTGGCCGTCGGGGCCACCACATAAACAAATATAACATCACTATATAAACTCCCATGACTTGACCCTTCCTTATGTCTACAAAGCCTCTAGGATATACATGACATAACTAGGGTCGGGACAAACCCCCGCCCACACATGACTCCTGTACAATAACAAAACATAAGGAACCGACTCGGAAAGCTCCGAAGCAAACTGGAGCTCACCAACAATAGCTGTATGATCTGGCTCCTATCTATGCTACGAATGACCTGAAGCACCTGTGCCTGCAGCATGAAATGCAGGTCCCCCGTGAGGGACGTCAGTACGAAATATGTACTGAGTATGTAAAGCTGTAAATAATCATATGTAATATAGGGGATCAGGAAAATCAGACGCAAGTGAATAAATCATAATAGAAGTGAACCACACTTCATAAACACTTTTAGGATCATGTACATTATCATTAATCTGAATTGGATTCGTGAATTCGAACACATTTGTGGAACGGTATACATTCGTTCATTTCATTCTTTACAATTATCATTCGCCATTACCTCCTCCTCCCGAACCTCCAACCACCTAACAATAATCAATATTGTACCGTACTGTGACCATTAGGCTGCCTCCAGTACATATCAACTGGGATCGACCCATGCTAGGCTTATGCCCCTGGGATACCACCCATAAACACATAAATAGGGATCAAGTAATAGACCTTCTATACAATAACGATGTTATAAAGACTCATTGGTACATCAACAATGTGTTTCAGAATCATCAATATCACAACAATGGAATAGGAGCCTTTTGGTATATCAATGAAATATTTTTACACTTTATAGAATGGAAACAACTTCGTTGGTAATGTAGAACAATACATGTTTTTGGACAACCTTGGAATCTTACTTGATGGAACATTGGTGTTTTCATGCCAAAGAACATTGTTAGAGTATGCTTTACATACCTCGTTGTAGATTCGGATACCAATTCAATACAACTTCCCGCCTTTACAAATCACTCATCTACAATGAAATATTTGGCATCTAGTATTAGCAACCCAACACCACAATTCTCTTCCATAATTCCATACAACCACTATTTGCAAAACATTCCAAAAACCAACTTGAACAATAGGTTTATGTGTATATATATATATATATAATCATCATTTCAATACCACATCATCCCTTCACAATTCAACATAATCCAACATCATTTCCCAATTATCTTTCAACAACAATCAAATAGCATACTTCTTATGCTCACATGCATATATATATATATATATATATATATATATATATATATATATACATATTCATATAAATAACACCAACATAATTTACATTCTTACCATAAAATGGCCCTTTTGATTTCGAAGTCCTGTTGGAACAAATAAGGGATGCTTCTCGAAGCCCTCGAGACGATGAACACAACTACGGAATCAATTTGGACTTTCCACGGTTGAATCACAAGATAATTGGAGTTGAAATTAGGCTAGGGTTTCCTTATTCTCAATAATATGATGATAATTGATGGATATAAGACCAATTATATCTATATAATGACCAATTTTCGTCCAAGAGATGATGGAAAATGACCATATTGCCCTTAAAAATTTAAGTAAATCCGAATCTGTCCATGGTGGACTGTTTTGACAGGCTAAAGTAAATCGGCCATAACTCTTTTCTCCGATATCATATTTGGGTGAAATTGGTATCTTTGGATAGATAATTCAAAGGGATTTCATTTCATATAAAGTAGGCCACCCAGTTCATCCTTTACAAGGAGTTATGATCGTTTGAAGTTGACCCTAAAAAACTGTTTTGAGAGGCTGAAGTAAAACGAGTATAACTCCTTACTCAGATGTTGGATTTGGATGAAACCAATTGAATTGGAAAGAAGACTCAAAGATCTTTCTTTTGATAGGTCGCAGCCCTCCCAGTTCATTATATTGAGAGAGTTACGATCGTTCAAAGTCGACCCATAAAACTGGCAGGCCTCAGTAGTTTGAATTTCCTGCACATTTACTGTTCACAATTATCCCGGCCGCCGTTTTATAGTTTCGAACGTGCTCGATTATATCCGAAACTTATCCGTTTTTGGAAATCTTTATATCGTTGGAAAGATTATTCAATAAACTTCGTATGGAAACATCGACGGGCAAATTCCGATATAAATACAGTCGATTCCTATACACATATAATCAAACTATACACTTGAAACCATCTCAAAATAATCAATACTCATACTTAAACTCATATATACCTTAGGATCAATACTTATACTCCAACACATATAACCATGGCTAATGCACGTAATTAAGTATGGGGTGTTACATCCTTCCCCCCTTAAGGACATTCGTCCTCGAATGTAAATGTAGTTATTTAGCCGAAACAAGTTCGAATTCATAATTGATATTCACGTCATCATATAGATATTATGCATATGTAAAAACTCACTTGTTAGTGTTCCAGTTGCCCTCCTTGCACTTCTTTTTCACCTTTAAACAAATAAGGGTATTTCGATTTCATTGCTTCCTCCGCTTCCCATGTAATCTCTTCCCTTTGTTGATTTCTCCAAAGTACTTTCACCGATGCTACTTCTTTATTTCTCATCTTCTTAACTTGACGATCTAATATAGCAATAGGCATCTCCTCATAGGTAAGATCTTCTGTTACTTTCACATCTTCAGTAGAAGTAATAAGGGACGGATCTCCGATGCACTTTCGAAGCATCGATACATGAAATACTGGATGCACTGATGAGAGTTCCTGAGGTAGCTCTAATTCATAAGCAACTTGCCCACATCTTCGAATAATCTTATACGGGCCTATATATCGTGGACTCAACTTTCCTTTCTTGCCAAATCTCATCACCCCTTTCATTGGCGATACCTTCAAAAATACCCAATCGCCTAACGAAAATTCTAGCTCTCTTCTTCTACTATCCGCATATGACTTGTGCCGACTTTGGGCTGTTTTCAACCGTTGCTGAATCACCTTGACTTTTTCTATGGCTTGATACACAAGGTCCGGTCCGAACATAAGAGTTTCACCCGCTTCGAACCATCCTATTGGTGATCTACACTTTCTCCCATATAAAGCTTCATATGGTGCCATTTTGATACTTGAATGATAGCTATTATTGTAGGCAAACTCAATAAGAGGTAAATGATCATCCCAGCTGCCTTTAAAATCTATAACACATGCTCGTAGCATATCTTCAAGTGTTTGAATGGTGCGCTCTGCTTGTCCATCCGTCTGAGGGTGAAAAGCTGTACTCAGATTCACTTGTGTTCCCAAACACCGTTGGAAAGACTTCCAAAAGTTTGCAGTAAATTGAGTTCCCCGATCCGATATAATAGAAGTTGGCACTCCATGTAATCGGACTATTTCTTTAACATACAGCTTCGAATATTCTTCAACTGTGTAAGTGGTCTTAACGGGTAAGAAATGTGCGGATTTAGTAAGCCTATCCACAATCACCCATATAGAATCAAATTTCCGAGCTGTATGAGGCAAACCTGTAACAAAATCCATGTTGATCATGTCCCACTTCCAAATTGGAAGATCTATGCATTGCATATAGCCTCCGGGCTTTTGATGTTCCACTTTAACTCGTTGGCAATTTGGACATTCAGCTACAAATTCTGCAATGCTCTTCTTCATGTCATTCCACCAATACATATCTTTCAAATCTTGATACATTTTGGTTGATCCTGGATGAATGGAATACCTTGAAAAATGTGCCTCTGTCATAATCTTCTTTCTTAGCCCGTCTACATCCGGCACACACAATCGGTTTTGGCACTGAAGTACTCCTTCTCGCGTAAGCTCAAATGCCTTGGTCGCACCACTCTGAACGTTCTCCTTAAGCTGTAATAAAATAGGATCTGCATATTGCTTCTCTTTCACTTCAGCTACTAATAAAGATTCCGCAGCATTATGTACGATAAGCTCTTTATTCGGAGTTTCAAGAAGGCGAACTCCCAAACTAGCTAACTGGTGAAGATCTTTAACCATCCCTTGCCTTTCTATAGGCGCCATCATAGCCTTACGACTTAACGCATCAGCTACCACATTTGCTTTCCCTGGATGATACAAGATATCAACATCATAGTCCTTTAATAGTTCAAGCCATCTCCGCTGCCTTAAATTTAGATCCTTCTGATTAAAAATATATTGCAAGCTCTTATGGTCAGTATATATATCAACATGAACCCCATATAAGTAGTGGCTCCATATCTTTAAAGCAAAAATAACTGCTTCCAGCTCAAGATCGTATGTAGGATAATTTTTCTCATGTGGCCGCAATTGTCTAGAAGCATATGCTATTACCTTACCATGCTGCATCAATACACATCCTAAACCAATTCTGGAAGTATCACAATACACTGTATACCCTTCTGTACCTTCTGGAAGTACCAATACGGGTGTAGAAGTCAACTTATTCTTCAATTCTTGGAAACTCTCCTCACACGCATCATTCCATTGGAATTTGGATGCTTTATGGGTTAGCTTGGTTAAGGGTGCTGAAATGGAAGAAAAGTCTTTAACAAACCTCCTATAATAACCGGCCAACCCGAGAAAACTACGAATCTCCGTAGGCGTTGTGGGCCTTGGCCAGTTCTTCACAGCTTCTATCTTTTGAGCATCAACTTTTATCCCTTCACTAGATACAATATGACCCAAAAATGCCACCGAATTTAACCAAAACTCACATTTAGAGAACTTTGCATAAAGCTTACAATCACGAAGAGTCTGCAATGTCTGTCGTAAGTGATTGGCATGGTCCTCTTCTGATCTAGAATAAACTAGAATATCATCTATAAAAACTATCACAAATACATCCAGGAATGGCTTAAACACCCTATTCATCAAATCCATAAAAGCTGCAGGTGCATTTGTTAGCCCAAATGACATAACTAGAAACTCATAATGACCATACCTTGTTCGGAAAGCTGTTTTGGGTATATCTTTTTCTTTGACCCTCACTTGGTGGTAACCTGACCTCAAATCAATCTTAGAAAAACACTTGGCGCCCTGTAACTGATCAAATAAATCATCAATTCTTGGGAGAGGATATTTATTCTTAATAGTCACCTTATTTAATTGCCGATAATCAATACACATCCTCAGCGAGCCATCCTTTTTGCGCACAAATAACACTGGTGCTCCCCAGGGGGACATACTAGGCCTTATGAATCCCTTCTCTAGCAAATCTTTCAATTGCTCTTTCAATTCTCGTAATTCTGCTGGGGCCATTCTATACGGAGGAATGGAGATTGGTTGGGTGCCTGGTATTACATCAATACCAAACTCTACTTCTCGTTCAGGAGGCAAACCTGGAAGATCTTCAGGGAATACATCAGGATATTCATTTACCACTGGTACCGTGTGAAGATCTGATGATTCCGATTCCGTATCCTTTACTCTAACTAAATGACATATGTAGCCCTTGGAAATCATTTTTCTCGCTTTGAAATAAGAAATAAATCTACCTCTTGGTACGCCAATCTTACCTTGCCATTCAATAACTGCTTCATCAGGAAAATGTAAATACATCTTTTTCGTACAACAGTCAATTTTAGCATAACAAGACGCCAACCAATCCATACCCATTATAACATCAAAATCTACCATTTCTAGTTCCACAAGATTGGCCATCGTGTCTCGACCACACACAGTTACTACACAATCTTTATAAACTCTTCTAGCAATAATAGATTCCCCAACCGGGGTAGACACTTCCAACGGTTTATCTAACAATTCGGGGGTCCTTTTGAACTTTCCAGCAACCAAAGGAGTAACATATGATAATGTAGAACCGGGATCAATTAGAGCATATACATCAAATGAAAATATGGACAACGTACCCGTAACCACATCTGGGGAAGCCTCTAGATTCTGTCGATCCGCTAAAGCATAAGTACGATTCTGAGTCCCGCTGGAACTGGCGACTCTTTTTTCATTACTAGCGTGACCCGCAGGTCGTGCACCCCTACCAGAATAAGATACCGGTGACGATGATGCAATAGCTGATCCTGAAGGTCGTGCTATGCCACCTGCGCCCCTTTGTGGGCATTCTCTCATTATATGCCCCATCATACAGCACCAATAACAAACATTTGTTCCCATTCGACATACGCCCATATGATGCCTTCCACATTTATTGCATGGCTCTCGAGCAGGTCTCGATTGGCTCATATTCCCTTGCCCATGATAACCCACAGATCGCGAACTATGACCCTCACTTCTTTGCCCAAATTGACTGCCTCTGAACCCCTGATGCTGTGGTGGAGCACTAGTTGCAGAATAAGAAAATAATGGCCTAGGTGGTCTAGCAGAAAATTGAGGTCTAAAACCTCCCTGTGGCGCCATAAACTGCCCTGTAGATCTGGCCCTCTTCGAAGATCCGCTTTCAAATTCCTGTGTTCTTCTTCTTTGCCTCTGATCTTCCATTTTCTGTGCAAATGCTTGGATCCTAGCTATATCCATGTCTTTATTCAGTGCAGCAATAGTACAATCCCTAACCAAATACGAATCCAATCCATTCACATACCGATGAACTCTGTCATCCATAGTAGCTATAACATTAGGAGCATATCTGGACAAGGAATTAAATCGAAGACTATACTCCATCACACTTGTATTACCCTGCCGAAGATTTAAGAACTGATCCGCACGGGCCTGACGAGTCTCATATGGAAGATAATGATCAATAAATGCCTCTTTGAACTCTTTCCAAGTAGCTGGGGGTGCATCAATGCCCCTTGACCGTTTCCAGTCTTCATACCAATATATAGCCTCACCTTTGAATCTATACGCGGCTAACTCCACTGTCTCTCTGCCCGATACGTGCATCACCTCTAGGGCCCTTTGGATCTGATCAATAAAGTCCTGCGGATCTTCGTTAAGATCGGATCCGATAAAAGTAGGCGGATCCATCTTAAGAAAATCTTGCGTCCGAAGACTAGCCGCCCTATCAGTACCGCTAGAACCCGCGGCAGGAATAGCTTGCCCTTGGACTTGCCCAGCAACTATACGAGTCAAAAGTTGCACTGCATTTCTAAGATCTTGATCAACAGCATTAATAGGTGGCTCTGGGGATATAGTTCTCCTCCCCCTTATTTCTTCCGAACTGGGGGAAGTTTCTGATGCATGCTCAGCTGGAGCCTCACTTTGATTAGCTGGTATAGTGGGTGACTTACTAGTCCCCTCTCCGGCAGCCACATCTACTTGCTTACCGGTATTTTTGCTTCTGGTAACCGGCATCATTACTATAATAAGAGGAACAAACTGATTCAGTGGTCAACTATGACTTCATATACAATATAAGCTCTATCGCACGATCTAAGACATGAAGAAAAGAAACAATTCTTAAATGTCCATAGCCTCCTGTTTATAGATGTGGTGCACAACACACCGATAAATAAGACTCTACGTAGACACGGCTTTGTAGACTCACTAGGATGAACCTCTCTGATACCACTTTTGTCACGCCCCAAAATCTCATCGGGCCGGACTGGCACCCGAAGCCGAGAAGGCCCGGGAGAACCCGTTCAAATACCTGTACTTTCCCTTACATTCACCAAAAATTTGGGCAGCACTTCGTTACATACAGAAGGGTCTAATTCCCTGTATCAGCACAAATATATATATATAATATAATACTTGGCCGTCGGGGCCACCACATAAACAAATATAACATCACTATATAAACTCCCATGACTTGACCCTTCCTTATGTCTACAAAGCCTCTAGGATATACATGACATAACTAGGGTCGGGACAAACCCCCGCCCACACATGACTCCTGTACAATAACAAAACATAAGGAACCGACTCGGAAAGCTCCGAAGCAAACTGGAGCTCACCAACAATAGCTGTATGATCTGGCTCCTATCTATGCTACGAATGACCTGAAGCACCTGTGCCTGCAGCATGAAATGCAGGTCCCCCGTGAGGGACGTCAGTACGAAATATGTACTGAGTATGTAAAGCTGTAAATAATCATATGTAATATAGGGGATCAGGAAAATCAGACGCAAGTGAATAAATCATAATAGAAGTGAACCACACTTCATAAACACTTTTAGGATCATGTACATTATCATTAATCTGAATTGGATTCGTGAATTCGAACACATTTGTGGAACGGTATACATTCGTTCATTTCATTCTTTACAATTATCATTCGCCATTACCTCCTCCTCCCGAACCTCCAACCACCTAACAATAATCAATATTGTACCGTACTGTGACCATTAGGCTGCCTCCAGTACATATCAACTGGGATCGACCCATGCTAGGCTTATGCCCCTGGGATACCACCCATAAACACATAAATAGGGATCAAGTAATAGACCTTCTATACAATAACGATGTTATAAAGACTCATTGGTACATCAACAATGTGTTTCAGAATCATCAATATCACAACAATGGAATAGGAGCCTTTTGGTATATCAATGAAATATTTTTACACTTTATAGAATGGAAACAACTTCGTTGGTAATGTAGAACAATACATGTTTTTGGACAACCTTGGAATCTTACTTGATGGAACATTGGTGTTTTCATGCCAAAGAACATTGTTAGAGTATGCTTTACATACCTCGTTGTAGATTCGGATACCAATTCAATACAACTTCCCGCCTTTACAAATCACTCATCTACAATGAAATATTTGGCATCTAGTATTAGCAACCCAACACCACAATTCTCTTCCATAATTCCATACAACCACTATTTGCAAAACATTCCAAAAACCAACTTGAACAATAGGTTTATGTGTATATATATATATATATAATCATCATTTCAATACCACATCATCCCTTCACAATTCAACATAATCCAACATCATTTCCCAATCATCTTTCAACAACAATCAAATAGCATACTTCTTATGCTCACATGCATATATATATATATATATATATATATATATATATACATATTCATATAAATAACACCAACATAATTTACATTCTTACCATAAAATAGCCCTTTTGATTTCGAAGTCCTGTTGGAACAAATAAGGGATGCTTCTCGAAGCCCTCGAGACGATGAACACAACTACGGAATCAATTTGGACTTTCCACGGTTGAATCACAAGATAATTGGAGTTGAAATTAGGCTAGGGTTTCCTTATTCTCAATAATATGATGATAATTGATGGATATAAGACCAATTATATCTATATAATGACCAATTTTCGTCCAAGAGATGATGGAAAATGACCATATTGCCCTTAAAAATTTAAGTAAATCCGAATCTGTCCATGGTGGACTGTTTTGACAGGCTAAAGTAAATCGGCCATAACTCTTTTCTCCGATATCGGATTTGGGTGAAATTGGTATCTTTGGATAGATAATTCAAAGGGATTTCATTTCATATAAAGTAGGCCACCCAGTTCATCCTTTACAAGGAGTTATGATCGTTTGAAGTTGACCCTAAAAAACTGTTTTGAGAGGCTGAAGTAAAACGAGTATAACTCCTTACTCAGATGTTGGATTTGGATGAAACCAATTGAATTGGAAAGAAGACTCAAAGATCTTTCTTTTGATAGGTTGCAGCCCTCCCATTTCATTATATTGAGAGAGTTACGATCGTTCAAAGTCGACCCATAAAACTGGCAGGCCTCAGTAGTTTGAATTTCCTGCACATTTACTGTTCACAATTATCCCGGCCGTCGTTTTATAGTTTCGAACGTGCTCGATTATATCCGAAACTTATCCGTTTTTGGAAATCTTTATATCGTTGGAAAGCTTATTCAATAAACTTCGTATGGAAACATCGACGGGCAAATTCCGATATAAATACAGTCGATTCCTATACACATATAATCAAACTATACACTTGAAACCATCTCAAAATAATCAATACTCATACTTAAACTCATATATACCTTAGGATCAATACTTATACGCCAACACATATAACCATGGCTAATGCACGTAATTAAGTATGGGGTGTTACACAACCTACTTGTTAGGCTCTTCGTCATACACAACGATTCCAATTTCAGCCACAACGCAGCAGCGGTAATCTCCTTCAAAACATCCTGTAAAATCTGATTGGATAAATGAAGGTGGATCTGAGATAGAGCCTTTCGATCCATACGTTGTTTGTCCTCGTCCATCCACGATGAGCATCTTATCAAACCCTAATAGAGCATCGTCCAAATCCATCCGCACGAGCATAACCCGTATCTTAACCTGTCATAACGAAAATCTGGTGTTGCGATCTAATAGCGGAATATCATACTTCATGGTTGCCATCCCTGAGAAAACAATCAAACAATCTCTGATACCAGTTTATTATGATTCGGACGGATTAAGCAAACCACAAGTAGAATAATAAACAAGAACAGCACACAAGATTTACGTGGAAACCCTTGCGGGAAAAAATACGGGCAGAGGCAGGGGAGGTTTCACTATAATGGAGAAAGAGTACAATGTGGAGAAGGCTGAATTTTCTGAATGATGAAAATAGATCCACTAATTACACTTATATAATACGTGCATACAAATAAGTCTCAAGCCCAAAAACTTATATCACAAACATGAGTTGCACCGCGAAACTTTCTGAGCCGGATCAACAAAATTCGGGTCACAACTCTAATAATTCAGAGATTATTTTAAATAAATATTTGTTTATCAAATTGATCCAATTATTTTAACTTTAAACTTGAAATATAAATTTTGAAGTTAGAAAAACAAGCTTTAAGAATTTTCCAAGTCTTTCCAAAATTTCACTCATAAAACCTCTATTTTGTATTCATGTTC
This sequence comes from Capsicum pubescens, assembly GCA_030864215.1. Lineage (NCBI taxonomy): Eukaryota > Viridiplantae > Streptophyta > Magnoliopsida > Solanales > Solanaceae > Capsicum > Capsicum pubescens. The sequence continues at coordinate 35,699,756 of CM061546.1, forward strand.
AAATATAACTTTTACTTAGGAATACACCTTAATTTCAATTACTACCATTTTTGTTAATTTCCAATATTAAAGACACAATTCATGTTCAAACTCCTCCTTGTTATTTTTTTTCTTTTTTGAGGGTTTTTTTCTTTGATGTTCGATATTCACACTAGAATTTTGATTAATTCAGATTCTCGTTGCATAAAGTCCATAACTTAAAAAAAATGCTTTCTAACAAGATTTCTTTTATATTTATAATTCGAATTCAAAATTTCTAATTAATTGGAAAAGTCCTATCCTTTTCACACCAACTTGGTATCAACAATCAATGTGCACCTTTCTTAGTGAAAGAGGCATTTTGTGGGGGGCAAAAATGGCCAACTCTATTGACCTGCCACCAAAGAAATCCACTACAACCTCCTAATCAATTTACACTTCTTCTTTTTTTTCTCTTTTTCTTAATTTCTTTTAATTTTTCTCAATAAATTAAGCACAAAACTTAAGACTCAAGATTTCAAAACCGAAAAGTTAGACATACCTTAACATAAAATTTTCAAAAAGAACATCTTTTGCTTTCTTTATATTTAGGTTTCCAATCTATAGTCTTTGATCCCTTTCTTAGAAAAAAACCAAAAGAGGTGATAAAAGAAATCATGTGAAGAAAAGAATGTGACATGACCAAAAGGTTCAAGGAACCATCCAGCCTAACATTTCAATACATCTGTACACACACACACAACTCCAAAATAAATTCCAAATCTTCAACTATTTTTTCTTCTCAATCCTCTTCATATCAAAGAAAACAAATCCCACCATTTAATTTCCACTCAAAATCCCAAATTGAATGTCAAATTTCAACTTAGGAAAAAAACTTATTCTACCAACTAAAAAAGCATGGAAGAATTTGACCAACAAATTACAATCAAGATTACACAAACTCAAGCTTTCAAAAGCTATCAAAAATTCCAAAAACCTTTGCATTAGAGCTTACAACTATATTTTCCCTATTATTACTCAAAAATTCTACTCGTTGATCAATCGTTGTTCATCATCACCACCACGTACACGTCGCACTTTTTACCATAATTACTACCAATACAAGCAATGTCATAAAAAACATACTTCGCCTATATACGTGGACCAGCTCTTTCCTAAACCTACAGTTGAACCAGCATGGCAAAACCATAACTCTAGTAAGATATCCGCGCCTCAAACCGAAGAATTTGTTGGTTCGAGCAGTGGAAGCAAATTGGATCAAGAAGAGAAAGAGATTATTATGAGGGGTATTGAGCAAAATAGTGCATTGCAAAAAGGTAAGGTAATTGAGAGTGGTAGTAATTATTGTTATAGAACATGTGATAATAATATTACTAATATTGATGAATGGAGAACTCCTTCAATGCCACATATAAATGGAGTGGATAGAAGAGCTGAAGAATTTATATCTAAGTTTCGTGAAGATATGGAGCTTGAAAGACAACAATCCATTATTGATTTTCAAGAAATGTTGGCTAGAGGTGCTTAAATAGAAAAAAAGAAATTATTATTTTTGGTCACTATTGTTGTTGATTTTTTTTTTCAAAAGTTAAAGTACAGGTTTTGATTTTCTTGATTTTCTGATTTAATTCCTTATTTCCCAATTTTTGAAGGGGGAGAAAGTGAATTGAATTGATTTTCTATTTGATTTGGTGTGAAAGAGTATTTATTAAAGTGGATATGAAACTTAGGTTGTGTGGGAATGTTTTTTTATGTTTTATTTTTAATTTCAAGAATTGTATTTAGTAAACATTGATTAAGAATTGTATTTAGTAACATTGATTATTTTTCTTGGTTGTTATGAATAAATGATTATGATAAAACTTGTACTGGTTTTCTTTCATAGATTCAAACGTGTTACAAGGTTTTAAGATGAGAGATTTTAGATCATTTGCTTCTGGCTATGATAGTCTATATATTCTTAAGATGGAATCTATAGAATGAATGAAATGAACATGTTGTTGTCAACCAAGACCCTTGGTAAGAAGATCAGTCTGTTGATCCTTTGTGCCAACATAAACAGCTTTGACCAACCCTTCTTTAATCTTATCACGAATGAAATGACCATCTATTTCGATTTGCTAAGATAGGATTTTGTGCGATTTGCGTAGCAGTCTTGCTATCGCGGTGAATGCATATTGGTTGCTGAATTACAACACCTGACTCCTTAAACAAACCCGATAGTCAATCTCTGCCACTGCTGCAGTCATGCTTCTATATTCAGCCTCGGCTGAACTTCTAGATATTGTAGCTTGTTTTTTAGACTTCCATGAAACCAAAGAGTCACCGAATTGGATTACAAAAGCTGTTACCGATTTTCTAGTATTAGAGCAGGCTGTCCAGTCTTATCCACACGAACATGTAAGTGCTTGAGCAGGGTGTGGCTGTAACAAAATACCTTGGCCAGGAGCAGACTTCAGATATCTCACACTCCTTTAGCTGTTGCATGAATTGGCTTAGAGTTTGTACTGCATAACCAATATCTGGTCTGGTAATTGTCACATATACGACAGCTTACCAATGAGCCTTTGGTGAGCAGTAACATCTGTAAATATTTCATCACCTATAGTGCCGACTGAAACATCATATTCATGAGTAGTCAACTTCTGGTTTACTTCAACGGGTGTAGTGGCTGGTTTGGCACCTCCAAAGCCCATCTCGGATATGAGTTCCTAGATGTACTTTCTTTAGTTCAGTACAACACCCTTTTAGGACCTGAGTATTTCAATTCCCAGAAAATATTAAAGCGTTCCTAAATCTTTTACCTCGAACTTCTGTTGCATAGTGGCCTTGGATTGATCACTCAAGCACCTACTGCTCTCAGTAATAAGCAAATCATCTGTATAGACTTAAATGATCACTATATCAGACCCCTGCTTCATGGTAAATAGTAGAAAATAGTCATGGTTACTCTGTGTAAAACCTGATGACCTCGGTGAGCTTAATGTTCCATTGCCTTGAAGCATGTTTTTCGCCATATAATGACTTCTTGAGCTTGCGTACTTCATTCTTGAACTCCCCCTGTCTACTAAACCCTTGGGGTAATTGCATATACACTTTTTGTTGGGAAGCAAACAATCCCACATCGGTAAAATAAAGGGAACATGTCCAATATATAAGTGTATCACCCAACTCCACTAGAATGAGGTCTTTTGGGAGTTGCCCAAAAACAAATCCATGAGGATTTGGCCCAAACCAGAACTTAATCGAAGGGGGTTTCAACACCTACTATAACAACATAAAAAATAATTTTAATCATGTATAAATGGTATATTTTTCCGTCGAAGGGGGTTCGGATGGCTCCGCCCCTGGTGGTATGGACTGCGTACAGTCTACCCTCCTCAAACCCCACGATGTGGGAATATACTGGATTTGTTGTTGTTGTTGTTGTATCTTGGTCACACCAGAAATTGAAGTTCTGAAAACGAAGCAGCTGATGACCGGTACTACTTTCTACTTCATTTTTAGTTTGAATGCCTTTCTTTTACTATATTTGCTTCAAACACAATAAGATAAGCTTAAATTCATTTGTAAAACACCTAGGGGGTTCTTAGGAATATGCAGTTACAAAAAATCAAAATTTTCAGTTTGTTGAAAGTAACAATTGCTGCTTTTAAAGCACCCAAGTGTCCTCGAGCTATTTGAAGTCCTTCCTACCCTTTTTAACCAAATTAAAAAGGCCAACTGAAAATAATAAACCAAATCTCAAATTTTAACCTACAAATGTTAGAGAAAGATCTCCAAACAAAAAACAAGTATCTACCAAAATTAAACAAATCTTGTTGTAATCCTTCACTTGCTAATTGCTTCTATTTTCTTTCACACCAAGTCTTTTTTTCTTGGACTTCATTGTAGCACTCATATTTTGGAGGCTTTGTAAGGTGATACAATTTTTTTCATTTCACTTATATTTCTTAGCATTTATCATGGTGTTGCCAACATGAGCTTGTGCAGGCCTGGGAGCTAGATGAATTATCCCCCATTGCCTTTCTTGACTGCAAATAAAAAATATGGTAAACAACTGTAGTTGCCTCTGCTCGGACTTTTCAAAAATGTCAATGGGTGCATGTCAGATTCACCAAAGCTAGTGTATTTTTGGAAAATCCAATAAGGGTGCAACATCGAAAGTGAGGAGTCCGTGCAACTTAGCCTTTCACTGTATTAAATCACAAGTATTTGAGGTTCTATACTTACATTGAGCTTGGAAGGTTCATTTGTATGCCCAACCCAGTAAAGTGGACTCAAAATGCTTTTGCCTTACTTGAACAGAATTGATTTGTATCATTTTTGGACCGATCTTGAGATGTTTGCGTAGCTTGAAATGGAGTAGTTGAATTTTGAGAATCGCTATTCTTCTTGCAAGTTGTTTTATTGTGACCAGTTTTCAAACACTTTCTACACCTTCCTTTGCTTTCCTTTCTTACTCAATTTGGATGGTTACACTATGTGTTTCACTTGATTCGGGCTATTTTTTCTCTTTTTTCTCTCTTTTCAGTTTTTTCATCTCAACTGCTTTTCTCTTGAAGGCTTCAATTTATCAGGTTCCTTTCTTTTATTTCTGTCCAATTTACCTTTCTTCGGCTCATGGTTAGGAGGTTCAACAGGAAGTAGGCCAGTTGGTTCCCACATATCAGGTCCCATCGATTGGAGCAACAATAATTGGCTCATAAATTCTCATTTGAGTAGCCTTGTTGTAACAATCATTTGTGAAATTATCTGAATTCCCTCTTAGCTCACTGCATGGGATTCCTGTAAGGTCCCATCCCATCCCCTGCAAGAACAGGTTCTTCCATTCAAGTCGAGACTAAATTGTTCACCGTACATAGTTTGTACTTGGAATAGCAATTGTCCAGCCAGCCCTAGTAGGAATTGATGTAGGTGTCTGTTCAGACTTTTCTTCTACTAGTTTTCGTATTCGAGGGCATAAAGTTCCTGTTGCAGTAACATTACCTTTGTATTTGAGCACAACCTCCCTCTTGTGATTCATTCTTTTCATCAGGTATATATTCAAAATCCCTTCAAGCAATCTAAGTATAGGTTTCTTCCTCGCGTTTAAAATTGGTTTCAACCCGTTGAGTGACTCACAAAAGTTCAAAAGCATAGCACACTCTGTTGTTGTTCTAAAATGTAACTTGCTCCAGAGTTTTAGTGGTTTGTCGTTGAATCAGTTTCTACCTTCTTCGTCCTCCTTTTCCAGCATATTTATTTCATATAAATAAATATACTTGCTTACATAAGTTGCCCTAGCAGCTTTCGAGGCTCTTGTCTTCAATGATAAAACTTTATGCACTTTCTTGAAATTATTGGACTATTTTGTAAGGAAATAAAGAGATTGGGGTGTGAATTATAAGATAAAATATGACAGGGTGTAAGTTAAAAAAGAGAGCGCCGCAAGCAACGGATTCTCTAAGGATGTAAATCTATTGTTAGAAAAGTCCAAACTCTCTAATCTTTAGCAACATTCAGTAACAGTACTGTATAGTTAAGATGAGTTAGGCAAATTCCTAATTTTGTTGAACGAAAGATCTAAGTACTCCAAATTGGTGAGGTAACACGAAATCAATCGAGATGCGCACAAGCTGATCGTCACACCACAGTTATCAAAAGAATATTGCAAGATTTAACTTAGATTTTTCAAATTTACAATGTTATCCCCTCTATTGTAATCCCTCACATAACATGGAATGTATCTCACACGACGAGAAGTTTGGGTACATAAGCACTACTACATCTTAGTATTCAAGCCAAGTAGAACTGAAGAACATTTTATTCAATTATATAATACTATAATATAGTATAACAAAAATAAAACTAGGGAAAAGGCTCAAATATGTCATTTAACTATCAGAAATAACTCATTTATGTCATCAGTTAAAAGTTTGGCTCATTCATGTCATCGCCGTTACAAAATCGGCTCATCCATGCCATTAATTTTTAACGATGATTTTCAAAAACAGCTTTGTCGCGTGGCCTTTTATTAAAGGTCCACGTCATTAATTAAAATAAGGAAAAAGGCTCAAATATGCCATTAAACTATCAGAAATGACTCATTTATGTCATCAATTAAAAGTTCAACTCATTCATGTCATCGTCGTTATAAAATCCTAACCCATGTCATTACTTTTTAATGGTGGGTTTTCAAAAACAGTTTTGTCGGGTGGCCTTTTATTAGAGATCCGCGGCATTAATTAAAATAAATCAATATTAATTTCAAAATATCTTAGACCCATTAAAAATAATAGATTCATTTAACATAACCCGACCTACACCCATTAATATATTTTTTTCCTACAACAACTATTTTTCTAATCAGAAAAAATAGTAATTGATGTATATCTTTTGGCTATTTCTAGTTGATTCTAAATTATTATAAATGTTACGCTTAACAGAAATCTCAAAAATTTTATCCTACAGTAACTGATTAGTTTTAATTCCAATGACTCCAATATATACTCAGAAGTTGCAAGAAAATAAAACAATGAACAATTAGGGCAAATAAGAAAAAGAAAGAGGCGTACCAATAGAACTTCTTTATTCTCCCATCATGAATTAGGAGAGTATACATTATTGAAAAATCATTTCCAAATAACGACTTAAAAGAAGTCTGTTATCCCAATTATCCCATTATCCCGCCATGCATATGGGATAACTTCTCCCATCACGAATTAGTGTAGCATACATTGTTAAAAAATCATTTTCAAATAACGTCTTAAAAGAAGTCTGTTATTCCAATTATCCCGCCATGTATATGGGATAACTTCTCCCATCATTATGGCATAAATGCTGAAATAAATAATCCCCATAGGAACTAATTTCAGATATTTTAAAATTAATATTGATTTCTTTAATTAATAGCGTGGACTTCTAATAAAAGATCACGTGGTAAAGCTATTTTTAAAAATTCATCATTAAAAAGTAATGGCCTGAGTGAGTTGATTTTATAACGGTGATGGCATGAATGAGCCGAACTTTTAACTGATGGCATAAATGAGTCATTCTGATAGTTCAATGGCATATTTGATCCTTTTTGCTTATTTTAATTAATGACGTGGACCTCTAATAAAAGATCACGTGATAAAGTTATTTTTTAAAACCACCGTTAAAAAGTAATAGCATGGATGAGCTGATTTTGTAACGGCGATGGCATGAATGAGCTCAACTTTTAATGAATGACATAAATGAATCATTTCTGATAGTTCAATGTCATATTTGAGTCTTTTTTCGTAGAACTATGTTGATACATTGTCTATCGATGTCTTCAATTCTAGCAAGGAATTAACTATTGCTGTACTCCACCTTTTTTGTCCCTACTTTATTCAAATTCTGTTCCAAAACCTTTAATATAGGACCATTTTATTCCTTTTTTTTTCTTTCTTTTTTCATATAGGACCATATTATTTCTTTTTCATATAGCTATAAGAACAATTCAGTTTTCCGCTCAGAATGTGAGCTTGAGTAATGAATTAGTTTGAGTTTAAACATAATTTAATAAATTGAAGAATTGATGAAGCTTATTTATTATATGTTCTTTCAAACCACTTTGAGATTTATAGGCTATTTCAGAATGACATCAATTATTTTATTAGATAGTTATTTCAAAATATAAAGTGAATGTCTAATGCACAAGATTTTAGAGATCTCCCTCCAAGTTTGGTATTATTACGTTGTTATCCCTTGAGTTTATGATATTACACTTACTTCTCGTATATTAATCTTTTCTAGAATAAGTATTTCAATGAGTTTGGAACTGATATATGCCATCATTTTAAAAAAGTGATCAATCTATATTATATATTTGGGAAGTGATCAATCTCTGCTTTGTGTTAGTGCACAATCTTTTTAATTTTTAACGGCATAAGTGTAAACGGTGTCAGAATAGTTATTTTTAGATTGTGCACTTATTTTGTGAATAATTCATTAATTTTCAGATTGTGCACAAAAAAAGTACACAATTCATTTATTTATTATAGATTGCACTTTTCTTTTTGTCCACAGTCTATTAATTTTCAGGTTGTGCATAAAAAAGTGCACAATCCATTATTTTTAGATTGTGCACTTTTTTAGTGCTTAATCTATTAATTTTCAGATTGCACAATCCATTATTTTCTGAAAATTAATGAATTGTGCATTTTTTTTCTTAATAAAAAGTAATTTTTATATTTTCTATTTTATCTCTTTTCTTAATAAGTAATTTTTATAACTTTGATTTTCATTTACTGCAGTCCCTATTTCGTTCTCCTTGCAACTTTTTTGATTGGTATAATCCCGAATTTTCACGACAGATAAATATTGTGATTAATCAATAGAAAAACACTATTATATCTGTAAAAATACAACATCATACATAGACGAAATCAAAAAGTTATACTAATTGTCCTAGCATTTATGCAATCCTTAACTTCACCATCAAACATACACCAACACCAAATTCTCTTTCAACGGCACAAAAAGTAAATGAACATCATCAGATTACATATCAGACTGATGCTCAAAATCATAACATTTGCCTATCGTGAAAACTCAAGATCATACCAATCAAAAAAATTGCAAGAAATAGGAAATGGGGACTGTAGTTCATAAAAAACAAAGTTATAAAAATTACTTATTAAGAAAAAAGATAAAATATAAAAATTACTTTTTATTAAGAAAAAGGTGCACAATCCATTAATTTTTAGAGAATAATGGATTGTGCACAATTTAAAAATAATGGATTGTGCACTTATTCACAAGGAAATTAACGGATTGTGCACTAAAAAAGTGCACAATCTAAAGATAATGAATTGTGCACTTTTTTTGTGGACAATCTGAAAATAATTATTCTGCCGCCGTTTGCACTTTGCACCCAATGCCATTAAAAATTTAAAGGATTGTGCACTTATTTAGTGCACAAAGCATAGATTGGTCACTTCTCAAATATATAACATAAATTGTTCACTTTTTAAAAATAATGGCATATATCAATTCCGTATATTTTTCATTAAAAGGAAAAAGATATTATGACCTAATAGATTTATATTCTCCTTTTTCACAAAATATATATAAATCGATCCATATTCTAATTTTTAAGTGAATATATGGAAATGCATGACAGATACAAAAAAAAACTGATAGAAGCAATAGGAGTAAGATTCATTTATTACCAAATATTAGACATTTAAATTACCAAACATAAAGACCAAAAGAAAATAAGTTACGAAATATATGTAGCAATATTACTGTCTTTCGATGGAATTCTTTTTAATTTATTGAATTCTTTTTTGCATTGAAAAATCCTGTTCTTTTATACTTCTCCAAATAGTAACTAGGAAATTGAATACTTTTATATAAAGGATGACAAGAATGACCAGATACAAAATTGAAGATAAAAGAAAAATAACGATTAAACTCATTAAGCGATACGATATAAAAAATTACTTAATGGAGTAATAAATATCTTAAAATTTAAATCTTTAATTTGTAGAAACAAATAATGGTCTGAATGATTTCTTTCATCACCTAATCTTCTGTGGGGAAATAAATACCACCCTTATGAAAGGAAAAAAATATTAATTAGATGCTTATCCATCCTAAAGGCCAACATATAACATCTCTTTCCTTCTTGAAAAGTCACCCCAAAAAAAAAAAACTTTCAAATTTTTTTTTATATATATTTTTTTAAAATGCAAAAACAAAACAAAGTAAAAATACAAAAGAAAATCATTTGACTTTGTTGGATAACACATAGGCCTAAGACATGGACCATGGCTTTTTGTACATCACAATTTCTTTTTTCTTACACCACAATTTCAAATAATTGGGACCCCCTTTCCCCTAAACAAAAATCTCACAATTCGAGGCTATCTTCACAATAATTAAAATTCCAAAATTATCCTTTATATTTGGTGATTGATTCAAAATGGTAACATTTAGGGGGTTGTTTAGTAGACAAGATGGAAGCACGAATATTTTATGGATCGAAATATCTCATGAGATTATGTTATCATATCTGATATGTGAGATATGCTATCCTATGGTTTGGTTTGTGACTTTGGATGTTGAAGGTGTTCTTGGGGTTATCTCGTAACTCCTATGGAGTAGAGATGATGAGGTTGGTTCATGATTTTTTTTTTTCTTTCATTTTATCGTATTTCATTCAAAGAATTGAAGGACAATAATGCATCAAAAATGTTTGTAAGGGTCAACTTGATCGTCTTCCCCATCGATGAGATGGTAATCTCAATATTTTAGCCTACATGATGAGATAAGGAGTTTGAGAATTAGCTAATAACTCACATCAAATATGAGATAAAATCAATTCTAAAATTTGTTCTAGAATTATTAAAATTATCTCACATACCAAAGAATCCATAAGGGTCGTTTGGTACATAACTAAATCATCTTAAAATTATAATAAGATGGAATGAAACAATATCAAGCTGGATGGGACAAGATGAGAAGTCGCATGCGATAAAAATTATACCGTATTTGAGATAAATTATCAAGTCTGTTAATTCTCTACCTAAATTATCACTAATTTTTTTTTATAAAAATACAACTCAAATATCAGAGCTCGTATGATATAAGAGATATCTAATTTCAAAATTAATTTAAGAATGAGCTTATTCCATGTTTGATTAGAGTAATATGCATGAGATGTATACCGCATCTCGAGATTAATTTTTATCCACCCTCGTGAATATATGATCCCGACATAATTAATCGCATGATAACATAAGTGACTAATTTGGTCATTTCATCTCCCAAAACAAATGGATCCAAACGCATTAGTCCACAACGACGTCGTATCAACCACTGATATTTAGCCAATAAATACCCCCCTCACTACCCCTTTACCCTTGTCACTACTCATTCTCATAGTGTTCATCGAGATCTCTTTGTAAATCTCTCTGTAGATCTTGTTCAACAAACAAATGGCTAAAGATCCAGTTCGCGTTCTCGTTACTGGTGCTGCTGGTAATAAATAAACCTCAATTTTTTTTTTTGTGTGATTTTTTTTGTGATTTTTGGGTTACTTAGATCTATTTGTTTTACTTCATTTTGACTTGATGTTTTGATGGATTTCTATTAGTTATTTTATTGTATTTAGACTTAGATCTACTTGTTTACTATTGTTGTGCTGTTTTATTTCGTTACTACTTTTTTTTTTTTTGGTTGGAGAATAGTTGTCAAGTAGATGTATGATATATGTATAATCCTTATGTGATATGTGCATAATTATGTATGATTAGTGTATAATCTGTGTATCCAGTTAGAAAAAAGTACAGTGAATTCGACTGGCTATTTGTGTAAAGATCCCCTTTTTTCCCCATATGTAATGCAAAATTAGTACGCACTCCGTTCCAGAAAAAATGTGATCTGAATCCGTTTCGATTTGTTTGTGGTGCCTTACTTTTTAGTTCGTTTAGAAAAGAATGTGTTTTTATATTTTTTTTTGGGACTTTTTAATTTTAATTTTTTCGCTTGGCATGTTTAAGACAACGATATTCGAAAGTTTTATTTACTTTTTAAAACTCCGTGTTGAGTCAAAACCAGACAAATAAATTGAAACTGAGGGAGTGTTTTGAGTATTGAGATGACTAAAATAGTACTATAAGTATTTGTTGTTATTGAGGTTCAGCCCTTTGAATTTGTCCCCTCAAAAATTATGGTTGTGTTTTGTTATGTTTTGTTGTTTGCTTTGATTTCCTTTTAGATATTCTGCTAATTTGGTTTATTGATTTTTTTTTTCGAGAACCTCTGGTAGGTTCATAAATTATTGATCTTTAAAATCAAACAGGTCTAACTGAATTGGAGATATTGAGTATTCAACCCCTAGCCCCATCAACCACCCTCACCACACACACGCAAAAAAAAAAAAAAAAAAAAACTACTTTCGGATTGAGGTTTAGTTGTTATTAGCATGATTGAGTTTATACGTTTGTTATGCCTTTTGCCTTTTGGGTTGGATATCTAGAAAGAAAATGAAGTACTAACAACTATGATGTCATGGTTTAGATTGCGGATTCACGATTTGGATAACTTTTCATGTGTTAGTTAAGCTAGATTAAGTATGAAGATTAGCTTGTTAGTGTTTCTGGAATCTGTTTTGAGGTTTTACGGCTACTTTTCTAAATCTGGAAAAATTTAATTGTGAGGCTAATGTTTTATTTGTTAAAAGATTATGGGTTTGTTGGAATGTTATGTTAACAGGATAATGTTGTTTTGTTTTCCAGGACAAATTGGATATGCCTTGGTGCCAATGATTGCCAGGGGAGTGATGTTGGGTGCAGATCAGCCTGTCATCCTCCACATGTTGGATATTCCACCTGCTGCTGAGGCACTGAACGGAGTGAAGATGGAATTAGTGGATGCTGCCTTCCCTCTTCTTAAGGGTTGGTGCAGTTTCTTATAATCTTAATGTTATGTCGGTTTATCTTTTTCTGATAATGAACATGGTTTAAATGGTGTGTTCTTCTATGTATGTGTTAGGTGTTGTTGCCACAACTGATGCTGTTGAGGCATGCACTGGTGTCAACGTTGCTGTCATGGTTGGAGGTTTCCCCAGGAAAGAAGGCATGGAAAGAAAAGATGTCATGTCAAAGAATGTTTCTATTTACAAGTCCCAGGCTTCTGCTCTTGAGAAGCATGCAGCTCCCAACTGCAAGGTCAGGCATAGTATATAGATCTTTGTGAATTCCTTCTAATTTTAAACTTTGTGTCTTATAAATTGCACCTAGTGTCCAGTGCCGCATGATATACTTCCAGTTTTTGATTAGATATTTCTTCTATTTGATTGTGGAGGTAATTGATTACTTAGCTGATGAATAGATAACCTAAGTCTGTGAGAATAGTTACGAGATGCCTATTGCCAACTTTTAATGGCCTGTGTGTTACTTTGACAAGTCCTTTCTGCCACAAACTCAATGTCTTTGTTATTTAATGCCTTCTGTTCGTGTCAATGGAAGCATCATTGAACCGATTTCAGGATTTCGATGTACATGTTATGCACTTTCATTTCATTTGTGGTAGTAAAGTTTTGCCTTGTATCTCTTCCAGGTGTTGGTTGTTGCTAACCCTGCCAATACAAATGCATTGATCTTGAAAGAATTTGCACCTTCCATTCCTGAGAAGAACATTACCTGTCTCACAAGGTTGGACCATAACAGGGCCCTTGGCCAAGTCTCAGAGAGATTGAGTGTCCAAGTGAGTGATGTTAAAAATGTCATCATTTGGGGAAACCACTCATCAACACAATATCCTGATGTCAACCACGCAACAGTTGCAACACCAACTGGAGAAAAACCAGTCCGTGAACTTGTGGCTGATGATGCATGGTATAATGCCTACTTGTAAATTTGATTAGCCAGTTATTTTTTCTTTCAAGTTTGCCGATTAACTGATATTTTTCATTCTCTATCGTTAGGTTGAACGGTGAGTTCATTACTACTGTACAGCAGAGGGGTGCTGCCATTATCAAGGCTAGAAAGCTTTCTAGTGCTCTTTCTGCTGCTAGTTCTGCTTGTGATCACATTCGCGATTGGGTCCTTGGAACTCCAGAGGTAGATCTCTTGACTTGGCGCCTTGTTGTATTAGTATAAAACAGAGTAATTGTTTATGTGTATTGTTGGTAACTTTAATGTAAAGTAGCTCTGGTCTCAATTTTTTTTCTCACCAAATGTTGCAGGGTACTTTTGTTTCTATGGGTGTTTACTCTGATGGGTCATACAATGTCCCAGCTGGGCTCATTTATTCCTTCCCAGTTACATGCAAAAATGGAGAATGGTCCATTGTTCAAGGTTAGTAAACATATTTAGATGCATTCAGATGCTGTCCTTGATATTTTTAATCAATTATTTAAACTGTACCATGTTAGATCCTGTTCTGCTATTGGTTTCAGGCAAATTCATATCTTTAAATACAACTAGTCAAATTAAATTGTTAGTTTGGGGATGGTGGGTGGAAGTGGATTAATCTGAGTCATAAATCATGCTGTAGGATTACGGGTTTCAGATTCCTTGTGTTGTCCATCTTTTGTCTCAATAATTGTTGTAGCCTCCATGTGGAAGAGAGAATTTGAGGAAGATATTTCATCGGACATTTATTTGCCTTAGGTATTTTTATTAGAAAATATTTCTAAAGTGAGCCTTGGTCTGGATGTTCCTCTTTGTTCTCCTTTTCTCTCTTAAGATAAGTAGATAACATATATGGTTTCATTCCCTTTGTGAAATGTTTGTTTGTTGTTTGTGTACCCAGGTCTTCCAATTGACGAGTTCTCAAGAAAGAAGTTGGACTTGACAGCTGAGGAGCTATCGGAGGAAAAAGCATTGGCTTACTCCTGCCTTACATAAATTTTGCCTTTTCAACCTATGGAGGGGAGTGTATGTGGTAATAGAAGTGGCTTCAGGTTTTGAATAAGGCCATTGTTGATTCTTGAGGAAAGTAATGATGGGGATACTGCTTTGTCAGTTGTTTACTCTTTAATGTTCGAGATTGAACTGAATCTGTCTTTTTTGCGAATAATTAGCGTCTTTTGTTGGTCCTTTGCTGATAATTTTCCCATCGTGAGCGAGTTTTAGCTCTATCTTCACCTTTGTCTGGTCTTTAATTGTCTTAAAATGCATATCCTCTGTGCTCTATATTGTGTTTTTTTCGTGGACAACATAGAACACTGGTTGAATATTCCAATCATTGTTGAAACCAATTAGTCGATTGTTTGTGTTGGAATATATATATGAGTCTCTCTATAGATAGATCTATTGCGTGTTCCGAAATTGCATTAAACAGAGCAAATGAAACATATGAGCCATTGCATAAACTTCATTGAATACAAGTATAGAACAGATGAACCATACATTGTTTAGAGGCCAAGGCACGTAGGATGTTCACATTCTCCAAAAGACGAGGCTTGTAGAGTCGCATTATTTTGGTACTTATAAGATTTGTGCTACTTATGCTCTTTTTTTACTTTAGGCCTACATTTGACCTAGATGGAGTAATTCAATGGCAATCTATAAAACTACAGCGCCAAATTTTCTTTTTTATTGATAAACGATTGTGGTTACAAATCTGTTCCTTCCTTGATTCTTCTCTCTCGATTTTCTCCGTAATTCGAAGGTTGTTAGTGGCTTATTCTCGAACATCTCTTTATGAATATCCCAGATGATGAGCCCAAACATATATGGAGAAGATATATGGATTTAAATCTTCTTAGATGGAGTTTTAATCTCTTTGTGAATATTTTTGTGAATATTTCATGAATTTGTGGGATATTGGAGATGCCTCTTTAAAGGGATATTTGCCCCTTTTATAAAGGCATAATGTAGGGTTTAGGTAGGGTAACCATCAAGCTAGATTTAGGGTAAAGTAGCCAAGAACTCTAACCAAAATTGAACTCTTTTTGTAGAGTCCACAAAATTTCATGTCTACAAATGCAAATTTGTTTCCAACATAATTTAATTCATGGAAAATTAATTTCAACCATAAATAAAAATACGAAGAAACAATAATTTTATTGATAAACGATTGTGGGTACAAATTTATTCCTCCTTTGATTCTTCTCTCGATTTTCTCCGTAATTCGAGGGCCGTTAGTGGCGTATTTCTCGAACGTAGGACCATTTGGATTTGATCTCCATGAAAGGAGGATTTGTCTTCTTGATGTATTTGATTATCAAGAAGAGAGAGTTTTGATCTTTATGAATATCCCATGAATTTATTGAGATTTTTCAGATCTTTGATGTATTTGTGAATATCCCGTGAATTTGTGGGATACTGGAAATGCCTATTTAAAGGAATATTTGCCCCCTTTATATAGGCGTAATTTAGGGTTTAGGTTGAGTAGCCATCAAGCTAGATTTAGGATAAAGCAACTCCCAAGAACTCTAATCAAAATTGAACTCTTTTTGTAGAGTCCACAAAATTTCAATGTCTACAAATGCCCCCCTACTTCAAGGCTTGTCGAAGTGTAGATTTGATGACGAGTCTTGAAGTACCAATAGAGCTTCCATCTTTATGCGGTGGCTACAGATTTGCAGATCTGATTTATGAGAGAAGAGATGAAGGGCAGATTTGGTCCCACTGGGCGTGCCAATTTGTTTGTAACATAATTTAAATTCATGGAAAATAAATTTTAACCACAAACAAAAATATGAAGAAACAAGAATTTTTTATTGATAAATGATTGTGGTTACAAATCTGTTCCTCCCTTGATTCTTCTGTCTTAATTTTCTCCGTAATTCGAGGACAGTTAGTGGCTTATTCTCGAACATAGGATGATCTCTTTATGAACATCCATGATTTTGTGGGATATTGAAGATCCCGATCTTTTTACGAATACCCATCAGTTTATGCGATATTCAAGATGTCTGTTTCAAGGAACATGTTATCCTTTAAATAGACGAGATGTAGGGTAAAGTAGCCTTCTAGAACTCTAACAGAATTTGAATTCTTTTTGAAGAGTCCACAAATTTTAGATGTCTACGGCATCCGAAAGTCATTTAAAACATAAGTCATTTAAACATAATTGGAATTATGTTAGCAAAGGGGAAATGATAGCAAAAGATCACGTTTGGATAATTGTGGAAAAAAGAGGACAAAAGAAGAAGAAAAAAAGTGAGGATGGGAATGTAAGAGATATTGACAAGAAAAATGCAAAAATTTATGGACCAAATCCATTGAATTTCTAATTTAATTACTACATGATATTTCTGTTCGAATGACTCATGATTTGCCCCATTATGTGAAAATAATGAGAAGTATGATATACTCTCTCTGTCTCAAATTATCAGCTCTCAGGTAATACATTGATTAAGAAAAATAATAAATAACATGGTTAGTTTACCATAGTAAACTCTATTAAATGATGTTTACATTTTAATTTAAAGAAAAAGTAATTAATGTAAAGGGTAAAATATGAAGAAGAAAAAAATTGTCTCTTCTTGATTAATGAAAAAAGATAAGTAAAATAGGACATCAAATTAGAAAATTTGGGACGGATAATTTGGAACAGAAGAAGTATATTTCTTTGTATTCAGCTCGATATTTCGTATCTGCATTGGAGTCCGATTACTTTTTGAATTCACACTGAAAGATTCCACATTCGAAAGGTAAAATATTTTCTTAAAAAGGCGATTCCATACCCAACATTTGAGTTATACATTTTATTTGAAAGAATAATACTATCCTGGAAAACTATGGGATTAACGTTGAATGTGTAGTTTCTAGCTAATTGATAAGAAATTTACTAAACACAACACCAACAAGAAATCCTACCTTGTATTATTTGAAGAAAAATAATTTATTCATAAATTCCATTATTTACTAACTTTTTCCGGTCTCGTGAGAATGTGAGGTATTTTGTGCGTCAATTTTTTAAGATTCTTACCAATGACAACAACAACAACAAGAACAACATAATCAATATAATCGAACAGGTGGAATCTGATGAAAAGGGTAAGATGTACACAAATTTTAATCTTATCTTTGTGGAATAGAGAGGTTGTTTCTGATTGACCCTCAACTCAAAAGAAAAAAACTCAAAGCGAGGTTACAAGAAAAACTTATAAGATTTTCAGCATGTCATCAATTCTAATTTCGTTTTTCACCGCGATCGAGAATAGTAGCCAATTTCGAAAGTCTCAACGATAGAATGGTTGAGATCCTATTATCCGTAATTAAAAATTCTAGTGAACCTATCAAATTATTTGAATTCGAATTAGTCGGGTCAATGAATCTTGAATATCAAATAGTGAAACAAAGCAACAAAAAAAAAAAAAAAAGTTGCGCCAAGTATGCAAATTATTATACTGTTGCCCTATTGACTGATCCTAAAAGATATTTGTGCTACAAGACAAAACAAAAGGCTAAGGGGTCATGTGGTAGAGTGTATTAAAAAATTAATGCATGCATTAATGTGTATTACTGATACCTTATTTGATATACTTTTGCACCCTATGCATTAGTTATATATTTTATTGTGTATTATTAATACCTCAAAATCCATGATATTAGCAATGCAATGGATCCAATACATGCATTAACATGATTAAAAACACTATTATTCCTCCAAAAAAATTCACATCCTTTCCAACATATATATGAATGATATTTTTGTAAAAAAATTTATTTTTAAAAATTATTTAATTCATGTTATTTTTAATACATCAAACCAAACACTGCATAAGAAAAATACAAGCATAATTAATGCAAGCATAGCTAATACAAACATTACTAACACACCATATTTTGTATTATTCTTATATACTCTACTAAACTATCCCTAAAAATAATATTCTAATGTCTAGAACTTCACTTTATTATACTCGATCTCATCGTAATTGATTTGTTTTAATTTGACATACAATTAAGTAAAAGAATAGACTTGTTTTATTATTTTAAATTAAAAATATATCAAATATATTAAAATAACTTTTAATCTTATTATGTCATGTGAAAGTCGAAATTAATAAATTATTAAAAATGACAAAATCATTATTTTTTAAACAAATTAAAAAGAAATATATATCGTTGTGACACCCCAACTTAGGAGGAGTCCCACATCGGCCAAACACAGGAGGGATCTTGGTAATATAAGTAAGCAAGTCTTACTCCCTAGTGATGCGTTTTAAAGTCGTGCGAGTCTAGATTCATAGCGGACAATATCACTAATGGGTTGAGGAGTCCCACATCGACAAAATACGACGTTTTAAAGACGAACCTAATGGTTCGGGATGCCCATCGCGACCAGAGCTCCGATTCGGGTCGTGACAATCACACAAATTAATGAGGAGGAATAAGTTGTTTTTTGGTTTCCAATTTCAAGATTCAATGAATACCTGATCATATTAATTCCATGTTGACTACCAAAGGTCTGTGAGAGATTTTAAAGGTACTCTTTCGTTTATAAATACTTATCTAATTTTGATTTAGCATAACTTAAGAAATAATAAATATAGGAGTGATTTTACGTATATTATTTTTTGAATATAATAAAAAAAAAATTGCTTTAAAAAATGCAATGATGATATATTGTATTAAATATCAAGGATAAAATGAATGAAAACAAATAAATTATTCATTAATTTTATAAAATAAACTAGTATTATTGAACATTCCAAAATAAAAAAAGTGAACAAGTAAAAATAAAGTAGGGAGGAATTAACTATTTTCTGGATATTAACAAAATCATGTCATTTCAGTAGAAATCTTCACCCCATTTATGGTCTCTTTTTTTTTTTTGGTTTCCCAAAGTAATTCCACAGCCGTCAGTCGTGAGACTAATCCTCCATTTCTACGGTCAACGCATTAAACGATAGGGAACTGGCCACAGAGTTTTTTTCATCCACCAGAGGTGGGGATCGAACCTTCAACCTCTTGCTTAAGGGGTGAGATGCTGAACCACCACACCAACTCTTGTGGTTCATTTATGGTCTTTGGTTGTTGTTGTTGTTTTCTTCTTTTGTTATAAATTATTATAATCACATGTGACTAGTAAAATTAAAACTCATTTTTCCACATCCATTATTTCTTTGTTCTTCCCAATATAGAATTTTTCTTCTCTTATGTTTCCAGGTGTTAAGTCTTTCTCATACACTATTATTAAGAAAAAAGTTGTCCTTTAGAGTGTATGTGAATGCATGTATGATGTAATATGTTTATTTTCGTTGAATCGATATAAATATCGGATGCGAATAAATTTTTATATCTTAATTATTATGCCCTAAAAAAAATTGTCATGTAGCATGTTCGTAGTATATGATTAGAGACGGAGCAAAAATTTAAATTTTATATATGAGTTTTGAAAACTAAGACATGATCTCAAATGATATTATTAAAACTGTATTCTGAATTTAACTTTTATATATTTATGATATTTTTTAACACTGGTACGAGGTTTAGATTAAAACTACTAAATTCTGTCGAACTTATATGTTATATACTGGCGCCGCCCCAATTATAATTTAGAAAAACAATATTTGACTGTCAAAATAGCGACATATCATTTGACATAGACTGGAAGATGGAATACGTTTTTGTGGTTAGCACGTAATCAAAGATCAATCTCCTAGATACACGTAGACAAAGACGGATTCAGAATTTATAATTTCATGCCTTATTCGACGTCAGGGCATTGATCAAACCAAATGACATAACCAAGAACTCAAAGTGCCCATACCGAGTACGGAAGGTCATCTTAGGGATATCCACCTCCCTAATCTTAAGTTGATGATACCCAGACCAAAGATCTATCTTAGAAAAAAATTTGACACCTTGAAACTGTTCAAACAAGTCATCTATCCTTAGAAGAGGATACTTGTTACCATATATTCATTTAATTTTTTTTACGTCCGAATCAATATTTTATATCACTTTAATAAATTTTTAATATATGTACAAAGTTTGAGCCAAAACTATCGCCCTATAGACTCTTTCACGTGTTGGTTGTACAGTAATTATTGTACATAAATTAGGTCTATAGAAAATGTAACTTTTACGTTGAAATTTTTCAGAAAATTATGTAACATCCTGTTTTTTAATTATATTATGTTCACATTGTTTTTCTCATCCAAATTTCAACTTCAATAAAGTAATTGTACTTGATCTTTTAATAATACTATGACCATCTTGTTTTCTTCATGCAAATTTCATAAATTTCAATCTTCCTCTAGCTAAGTATTTTTTCATCTATAATCAGGGTTTGATCGAGCTAAAAGAATAGTCATTTTTGGTAGAAAACATCTTTATTTTGAGCGTTTGAGTTTTCAATACGAATTCAAATTAATCGAACCTCAAAACAAATATCGAACTATATATATACACCAATGTAACACCCAACTTAGGATAAGGAGTTCCACATTGACGAAACACAGGACAGATACTGAGTATATATAAGTAAACAAACTTTTCACTCTAGTGACTTGTCTTAAAATCGTGCGGATTAAACCTAAAACAGACAATATCACTAGTGAGTTGGGCCGTTACGAATGGTATCAGAGTCACTTCACCTCACCGAGGACGCTGAGTCCATAAGAGAGGGTGTATGTAACACCCAACTTAGGTTTTAAAGTCATGAGAATTTAGAATCAGAACGGATAATATAACTAGTGGGCTGGACGCTACAACCAAACCCATTCTAGATGGTAAATTTCAGTAACATTTTTCATTAAAAAAATAAAGTTAATAACTTACACTTCCATGATCAACTGTGTGGTCAATTTTTAGTGTGGAAAGGAAAACTGTATCACGCACATTTTTTCTGTAATTTGGAATTTTCAAAAGTTCATATAAAGATGTGATAATTACTTTCAGTTGAAAATTATGACACCATATTTAAAAAAAAAAAAAAAAAAAAAAAATGACTTACTTTGACCATTGAAAACGTGCGATTTTGCTTTCAATTGTAATAGACTACATATATAATTATTAAATACATCTGGGTTATTCTGTAATTAGTTATTCTTCAGTTCTCTATATATACAGCTGTAACCCCTTCAATATTAATGAGATCAATTATTATTAAATTTGTATCATGGTATCAAAGCTAGGGTTTCTTCTTCCGCCCAAACCCTAATCTCTCCTCTTTTCCGACGTGTGTGCGCCGCCGCCACCGTCTACACCACGCCGCACGGCCTCCCTCCTCCGCCGTAGGTCGGCGCCATGGACAAGGTTATTGATCCTCTGTCAAAATTACCGTCTGGAGTAAAATTACTGCTCAGGAATCTCCACAATCTCATCCCCGAAAAATTATCTGACAACAACTACCCGGCCTGGGCACTTAACGTCCGCACCGCCCTCGCAGCCAACTTGCTGCTCGGATGGATTGACGGTGCGGAGAAGCCGCAGCCCGAGACAGCCGAGAAGGACGGCGTCAAGCTCCCAAATCCCGACTACCTTCCGTGGATGATCGTAGACACTCAGATCCGAGCCTGTCTTCTCGCAGTTATTAGCCCCTCTGTGCACAAACACGCCCGGGGTTTTCTCACATCGGCTTCACTTTGGGACGCACTAGCCACAAGGTACAACTCTGTGTCCACGGCTCATATTTTTCAGTTGCGTGACAAATTGCATACTCTTCGGAAGGGAACGAAGACGATGACTCAATACCTTGATGATGTGGCCTCTATTCTGTCTGACCTAGATGCTGTGAACGAGATTATTCCTGAACGAGACGTGGTGAATGCCGTGATACGTGGTCTTCCGGCTGGCTATTCCTCTCTCAAACAGCATATTAGCCTCTCGCCTGTCGAAATCACTCTGAATCAACTGTCTGGATGGCTTAATGCAGAAGAATTGAATCTAGACATGGAACACAAATTACTGCTCGGAGAAGCCAGTTCCACCCCTGGCGTCACGGCTCTTTACTCGGCTGGCAGCGGAGGCTCGGCCAGGGGTCGCGGTGACGATCGCCGTAACCAAGGGCGAGGCAGCGGCGGCGGTGACCGTCGAAACACCGGGCAGCAAGGCAGAGACGGGCCTCCACCGAGGGACGGCTTCCAGTCAGGCCGCGGACAGGGACGAGGAAACCAGCGGATGCCCACACGAGATCTTCCGACGTGCCAAATTTGTGCTAAACGGGGCCATTCTGCGGCTAATTGCTGGTATCGTTATGATGACTCGCAGAATGTAAATAGCCAGTCCGGAGGATCAAGGGCGATGCATGCGTCCACAAACGCTCAATCTGGCGATTGGTATCTAGACACAGGTGCTAACACCCATGTGACGTCGGATTATTCACAACTTCAAGCTCCTCATCCGTATCATGGCTCAGAAACTATTACAGTAGGCAATGGTCAATCCCTTCCCATCACAAACACCGGCTCTGGGTATGTCTATACCCCAAATGGTAAATTTCATCTCTCAACCCTTCACCACGTCCCTTCCCTCACATCCAATCTTTTATCTGTTTATCGCTTTACTAAAGAAAATAACTGCACCCTCATTTTTAATGACACCAATTTCCAGATAGTGGACAATACCACGAACCGGGTGCGGTACACGGGCCGCTGTGAGCATGGGCTATACACTCTTCCATCCAGGTCTCC
The DNA here is from genome assembly GCA_030864215.1 of Capsicum pubescens. Classification (NCBI taxonomy): domain Eukaryota; kingdom Viridiplantae; phylum Streptophyta; class Magnoliopsida; order Solanales; family Solanaceae; genus Capsicum; species Capsicum pubescens. The sequence continues at coordinate 35,722,791 of CM061546.1, forward strand.
GTCTGTTGTGAGTCAAGCCATTCTCTCGTCAACCTGGCATCGCCGGCTTGGGCACCCATCATCCGCCATCACCAAATCCATTTTATCTTCCTTAGGTTTTAATTTTTCAGAAAAATTACATTGCGAGTCCTGTTCAGTGTCTAAATCTTGTCGTTTACCTTTTTCACTGTCTGAACACAAGGCCACTGCGCCATTTCAATTAATTCATTCTGATGTTTGGGGTCCAACCTCAGTTCCTTCTGTTCAAGGTTTTCGTTATTATATCTGTTTTGTTGATGATTACAGTAAATTCACTTGGCTTTATCCTCTGAAATTTAAATCCGAAGCTTATACTATTTTTGTAAACTTTGACCGAATGGTTCAAAATCAATTTAATGCCAAAATCAAAATTTTTCGAAGTGACAATGGCAAAGAATTTGTCAACAATGCATTTGGTGTTTTTCTTCAAAATCTAGGGGCTCTTCATCACACTTCATGTCCATATACCCCTGAACAAAATGGCGTTGCTGAGCGCAAACACCGTCACCTAATAGAAACAGTTGTTGCGCTCCTCCATGATTCCACCTTACCTGTTTCCTTTTGGGTTGATGCCCTTGCTACTGCCAACTACCTCATAAATCGCATGCCCACTCACACTATCTCCAACTCCACTCCATATGCCCGTCTCTACAATCATTCACCCGACTATATCCATCTCCGCCCGTTTGGATGTCTAGTTTATCCCTGGTTGCGTCCGCACACTCAACATAAACTTCAACCTCGGTCCACCCCTTGTGTCTTTCTAGGCTATCATCCCACTATCAAAGGTTACAAATGTTTCGATCCTGTATCTCAGAAAACATATGTTTCCCGTCATGTTCGTTTTGTGGAGGAACAATTTCCTTACACAAGTCTTTCCTCTACTCCATACTCCCCCAATCCACTTGGCGTTGTGCCATTATTTCCGTCCTTTTCTCACGCTCATGCTCCGGCTCACTCGGCACCTAACCCGGTACCCCACTACACCACTACCCACCCGAAACCCCAAACCTCCCACCCGAACACCCAGCCGACTGCCACACAACCCACCACTTCCCTACATCATACTCCTAACACACATACAGCCACCCCATCCACCGCTGCACATCCCATCTCCCACGGCAGCCCCACCCAACCCCCGCACACACATCATACAACTCCACCACCCCTTCCTAATCACCCTCCACTCAACACTCATCCTATGACAACCCGAGCCAAGGCCGGTACCTTCAAACCCAAAGCCTACCACACTCAAATACCCTTTGATGCACATCCCACAACTGAGCCTACTACCTACAACCAAGCCTCCAAAAATAGTTTCTGGTGCCAAGCTATGGATGAGGAATTTCAGGCTCTGAATGAACAACGTACATGGGATTTGGTACCTCTGCCTAGTAACCGAAAGTCTATTGGGTGCAAATGGGTGTTTCGCATCAAACGAAATTCAGATGGATCTCTTTCTCGCTATAAAGCACGTCTGGTTGCAAAAGGGTATCATCAGGAGTATGGTGTGGATTATAAGGAGACCTTCAGCCCTGTTGTTAAGCAACAGACTATTCATCTGGTCTTGTCTCTTGCTCTTCACTATGATTGGCCGCTTCATCAGCTAGACGTCAGCAATGCCTTTCTTCATGGTCATCTTGAGGAAGAAATCTATATGGTTCAGCCACCGGGATATGTTAATCCCAACCGTCCTCACTATGTTTGCAAGCTTCGCAAATCACTGTATGGCCTGAAACAGGCCCCTCGTGCCTGGTACACACGTCTCTCTACTTTTCTGCAGGGTCTTGGTTTTCGCACCTACCATCATGACAACAGCCTCTTCACCCTTCACTGTTCTCGAGGGACAGTCATCATTCTTATCTATGTGGATGATATTGTTATTACAGGCAGCTCGTCATCACTCATCACTGAAATTACTGAAGCTATGCATCGTGACTTCAAACTTAAGGACCTCGGTCCTCTGGAGTTCTTTCTTGGCCTCGAACTCATCCGCAAATCGGGAACCATATTGATGCATCAGACAAAATATACCCTTGAACTTCTAAATCGGGCTGGAATGACAGACTGCAAACCCGCGGTCACTCCCATGGCAGTCCGCCAATCCCCAGGGCCGAATACTCCCTTTGCCGATCCTACACTATATCGGAGCCTCGTCGGTGGACTTCATTATCTTGCTGTTACTCGTCCGGACATCCAACATGCAGTCAATCGAGTCTCCCAATCAATGCATGCTCCCACAGAACAACACTTTCAGGCCTTGAAACGCATTCTGCGCTATCTTCAAGGTACTCTTCACTGTGGAATTTTATTTCAAAAGGGCTCGTTTGATATATCTGTTTTTTCTGATTCGGATTGGGCTAACGACAAAGATGATCGAAAGTCCACTACTGGATATATTGTTATGATGGGACCGAATCTGATTTCCTGGTGCACCAAGAAGCAAACGCGAGTGTCCCGTTCCTCCACAGAAGCAGAATATCGTGCCATGGCTGCGGGTGTTGCTGAAGCCATGTGGTTACGATACCTTACGGATGCACTTGGCATTCCCCCGACGAAACCACAGATTTATTGTGACAATCAGTCCACTATTTGTGTTACCAAAAATCCAGTCCTTCATGATCGTATGAAGCATGTTGGGTCTGACTGTCACTTTGTTCGCGATGAGGTACTTGCAGGAGCGATGGCCACGCACTATGTCCCATCTACTGACCAGCTTGCTGATATTCTCACCAAGCCTCTTCCGTTACAGCCTTTTCAGTCTCTCTGCTCCAAGCTGCCCCTCGTTACCGCTGATCAGCTTGCGGGGGGATAATAGACTACATATATAATTATTAAATACATCTGGGTTATTCTGTAATTAGTTATTCTTCAGTTCTCTATATATACAGCTGTAACCCCTTCAATATTAATGAGATCAATTATTATTAAATTTGTATCAAATTGAATTGACATAAAATCTGTTTTAAACTTTCAGAATAAAAGTTATTTCACACGTCAAAATTATTTTGATTTATCATTTATAGCTGCACTCAATATATATATATATATATATATATATATATATGATTTCTTAAAATTATTTATTTTTTACTCCCTCGCTCTGTCCATCTTTACTCATTAGGTAATTAATTCAAATCTTATCAATCCTTTAACAGTGTGAATATAAGGGAAACGATGGAATATAAATAACAACATAGATAATCAAAATAAGATAATAATTGAGAAAGTAAGAGATAAAAAAATTCACCTTAATTCTTTTGACTTAGATGATGAAAACATTTAAAGAACTTGAAAATAAGAATAAAGTTTGTGTGTAATCAGGTGAAAAAATGAATATAATTGTAGATAGGAGGACTAAATGAAATCCCATGTTGAGGGGTTAAAAAGTGCACATAATAAGTAACCGAAGCGGTTCAGTATCTATTATATATACATATAAAGTAATGGCAGATCCAAGATTTAAAGGTCGTGGATGCTCGAGAGATTCAACCACACATATTAGCACCCAAAGCTTTAAGATTCTGCCTGAAAATCAAAGCACCAGGCACCAGCTATCTTCTTGATTTCATGGGTGTTTTTTTTTCCATCTTATACCATTTTTTATATAATTATACCTATTATGCGTCGAATCTAACAGGTGCTGGAGCACCACACTTTTGAACCTAAGTCCCCTGATAAAAAATAATATTAGTCATATATAAATAATATAATTTTTTTTCATCAAAGAGTATTCGAATGAACCCTCGTTATATTTGAAAAAATAGCAACTTTCATAAACGATGACTATAGTCCTCTCTATGATTATCATGTGTGTATCTACTAAATTATTTTTTGTTTCTAGTAAATTATTCTTCACTTCCTGTATTATTTCCTCCAATAATAAAGCTACTATAACATATTGTAGATAAAATCATTTTCTCTCTTAAAATCAAATTCTTTGGTGGAGTTATTTTAGAGGCAATAATGTCCTTAATGTACTGTTAAAGAATTTTCTTTACATATTTTCTGAAATCACCATTAATTAATTTAAATTTAATTTTAACAATAGAAAATGTAGCAGATTTGGCTTTATATATTTCTAGGATTACCATGAATTGAATTCAATACTTTTTTCTTTATTGGAAATACATAAATATAATCTTCCACTTTAGGATTACCAGGTTGGAACATCTTTTTGCAATTTATGTTTATTGAGTTATCTGATAATCATAATTGAAATTAAAATAATAATAATAATAATAATAATAATAATAATAATAATAATATAGGTAGTCATTTTCTATCCGTGCACCGCTTTTCTACTATATTATGACGAATCAATTATTTTAATATAGACATGATTTTTTATTTTTTGTTGTTGTCCTTCCTATAGATTACTATTGACATTTCGAGGGGTGTAATGGAATAAACAAGATCTCATCACCCTCTATCAGAAATCTCGAGTAAGAAATTAACATACAAATCTTGTATAGTTATTTAAATATCAAATACCATATGATTCATAACAAAGACGAGATAATTGGTGAAAAGAGGATAAATGAATAATAAATCATTTTTATTCTCTTTTTTTTTTTTTTTTTTTTTGGATAATGTCATGTTACAAAAGATTGTACTTCACATACAATAAATAGGAGTAAAAGTTAGGAGGATGTGAATAAAGTTTCTTGAAGACTTTTCCCTATACTAATCCTAATACTCTCATAATAATATTTTTCTTTTTACATCACCATCCACTATACTTTTTCCAATTAAACTAAATGAAAAGGTTCAAAATAAAAATAGGAAAATAAAAGTTGGAAAAAAGAAGAAAAAAAAAAAAATACTATCCTAGATAAGGAAAAAAGGATCGACTTGGAGTTTTTTGTTTGCCCTCTCAATAACTAAAGATCAATAAATAAACATGAATTTTCAAACTTGTCAACTCCTAAAAATCCAAAAATCACCAAATACTTAGGTGTCATTCCACTACTTCAAGTTTTGTAGTACATCCAAATTGACCCCTCAAAATTCTGGTAATTCCAATAAGTCCCCAGACTTTATGAAAACATTGTACCAAAAGTCCATATCATCCTCTAATTTTGCTCCAACATGTAACTCCACACTTTCTTGCTTCATGTCATAAAAAGGAAATTGACCTTGTAACTCTTCACCACCACTAATTGCCATATCGAAACTCGAGTTATCGGCCGTTGATAATAAATCGTCTGTCCAGAAACTCTCGTCGATCTCTGAAATAAAATTTTCATACGAGTCCATCTGATCACCACCGTTTGTGACACCCATCGTCATGACCAACTCAGAATCGGCCGTGACGGTCGATACCTCGCTAGACGACGATTGTGGCGAGTTCGGGTCGGTGTCCGACCCGGGCCCATTAATGCCCTCTTTGATGTTGCTAAAATTGTGTGAACTTTTCAAGGTAATTTGAGAAGTACTATGAGCTTTGGAATCAAAGTTCTTTTTGCAGTGTCTTTTGGAGTTTTGAGGAGGCTGATAATTTTTAAGCCTTTTTTTCAAGTGAGTGTGCCATACATTTTTAATCTCGTTGTCTGTTCGCCCCGGTAATCTAGCTGCTATTGCAGACCATCTGGAAAAAAAAAATAACGAAATTTAATTAGTACAAATCTAAACAAATCTTCTGTAATTTAATTAATTAAGAGAAGTGGGCAAGCATTATATTAGTGCTTAAACTTTAATTATTGTGTCACAAGAACCTATGGAGATATGCACCACATGATTTGATTTGTTTTAGCTATTAATTAAATGTAATTAGATTAGCAAATAAGATTAAATAATGTAACTAAAAACATGTCTAAACGAATCTTTTTCACATCTCTTTGGATTATTCCTTCAAACAAACAAAATAATTTAATATCTTTAGAAAAAGACAAATAATCAGCAGCATGATAGGGTAATATTATCGAGGGTTTATGAGAAGTTATATTTTTTCAATTTTTCGATGAGATTATAAATGTTTATTTATTTTTTATTTAACTAATTATTTATTATTGTGAATATAATGATTATGAGCATGCAAAGGCATTACTGAATGTGATAAAGACGATACTCTTAAAAGAAGATCAGCTTTTTTAGAGCAATGATCAATTATTCTTCCTGCCATTCCTCACTTTTTAAAAGCCTTTTAATTTGTTTCTTCTTTTAGTTTTTCTTAAATAAGAAAAAAAAAAAAAAGTAAAAACATTGTATTATACGAATGTGATAGATCTAAAAGGGAAAGAATATTCTAGGAAACCAATTTACAAAAAATAACAAATATAAATTTGGAAAAAAAATGAAAACTGAAAAATTAAGAATTAAAACTCACCTATTGCCAAGCATTTCATGTAATTGGATAATGCTATCTTCTTCTTCTCTAGTGAAGTTTCCTCTCTTTATATCTGGACGTAAATAATTTGTCCAACGAAGTCTGCAACTCTTTCCACATCTCAATAATCCTGTTAATTAAGAAAAAAATAATTTAATTTTTACTCATTTAAAATAAATTGACAACACTAAAAATGTCATATTAAGTTCTAGTAAATAATTTTCTTCTACTTTTATTTTTATTTTTTCCGATCAATTTCTTGGTCGGATAGTAATGGGAAAAACTAGTCGAGAAAATAGAAAAAATTTTAATAAAAAGCCCGTTTTCTCTATATTGGGCTTTACTCAGCCCGAACTAAACTTATTTAACACTCCCTAGGATTGAAAAAGCTCTCAATATGAGCCTGTTTGCTTTTCAACGGGCTTTGGCCGGCCCAAATGAAACGAAAAAGCCCTTAATATGGGCCCGTTTGCTATTCAACGGGCTTTGAGCGGCCCGAATGGAGCGCAAAAACTCTTAGTAGGAATCTTGTTTCCTCTTCAACGGGCTTTGTTCGGCCCGAATTTAAACTATTACCGATAGAGAGGCAGAGCTAGAATTTGAAGCGATGAATTACCAGCTAGTTTAGGAAGGGCTCTCCAATTGCCATGACCATTGGCTTGAATATAAGAAACAAGAATTTGATCTTCTTCAGGTGTCCATGGTCCTTTCTTCAACCCCATCTTTTCACAACAAGGAGCTCTAACCATCTTCTTTTTTTTTTTTTGTCTCTCTTTGCTTCTTATATATCAATTGATGATTTTTATATTCTTGTGAAGTTGTAGTAGGAGTATTTTTGGATTGTGTTTTTTTTTTCTAACTCTTTCAGAGAGAAAGAGAGAAGAAATTTAGGCAAAGGGTGAAGCAAATGCTATGGATGTGTGGGTATTTATGGTATTGAGTTAGTGTGTTATTTGTTGAAAAAAAAATAAAAAAATTAGTGTGTTATTTAATTATTTAAAAAAGAAAAAGTCTAAGACCATCGTCTCATTTTCAAGAAAGTCATTGTTTGCGATTTCCTCGAAGTTGGATTAGTTTCTCCCTCTCTCTAAAAATAAAAAAAATTACCACTATGATTTATGTGAATAATTTTTTTACAACTTGTACGACAAGTGTGTACAATTTCCAGTAAAGTGGTAATTTCTTGTGAAATTCCAAATTTGAGTTTTTATATGAAATTATCTTTGATAGGGAGTGTTTTGTGTTCATAGCATAATTTTTCGGTGTGTATCTGAATTAATTGGGCTCAATGTAGATATTTTTTTAGTTCAAAATAAATAAATTTTTCTAAAAATTATACAAATACACAACTTATGTTTTCAATATTACAAAAAATTTCAACTCCCTAAACATATTACAAAAATCTTAACATATACACAGAATGTTATGTATATGTCGACTATGTTATGTATATTAACAGAAAAAAAGAGTAAAATAATTAAAAAAATGGCAGAGGGTGTAATTACTTCCAAAAGAGTTGATATTTATGTTATTTATATATAAATTTTTACATCAATGCAATTAAAATATAAATTAGGGAAAAAAACATTGTGTAGCCTTTTTAAAAAAGAATAGCCCAAGTTTGGGCGTATGGACATACAATATATAGTCGGATAAAAAAATACTACTTTATGGTCATTTCCTATTCTTTTCCAATTTGGGTCATTTTGGCCTACGTAATTCATAGACAGTCCATATACAATACTTATACAGTCTATATACAATACTGATACAGTATATTCTACTTGGGCAATTCGGCCCTTTTAAAAAATATTTCAATTCTTTTTTGCGATAAATTTTTTAATTAATCAAATATTATTTATTTTTTTATTGTTTAGAAATAACAATTAAATTATATAAAAATGACATAACTGTTAAATAGAATATGTATCTATATAAGATATATGTATAGAAATTGTACAGTTCTATCAAATATGTATATGTATAAAATATATAAAAAAAAATATAGAAAGTGTATGAAAATTATATAATTGTTGTATAAAATATGTAAAAAAAGTATATAGTTATTGTATATATTGTGTATCAAAACTGTATAATTTTCGTATAGAATATTTATATGTATATGATTTGTATAGAAATTGTATAGAAGGTGTGTAGAAACGGTATAGATCAAGCCAGTAAATTGAAATTGCTAGAAAGTGAAATTTAAATTCCATGACCATTTTCATGAAAATAGTTTAATTTGAAGTGTCGTTTCTGTCCTTTCCCCTGTTAATTATACTTTACTTTCCACATTAACCCCTTTAGATATTACTCTCTCTGTCCATCTTTATTTGTCCACTTTTTATTTTGGCATGTCCAACAATAATTGTTCAGTTTATAAAATCAATGAATAATTTACTTTTTTCAACTCATTTTAATCTTAACATTAAATACAATTCATTATCTAATATATTTCTTAAAGTATTAACTTTATTATATTCAAATGGTAATATGGTAGAATTATTTCTATCATTTACTGTTTTTTAATTCTTGCGTCAATAGAAAAGTGGACAAATAAAAATGAACGAAGGAAGTACTCCTTAAAATTTGAGTCATATTAAAATAAAGTCAGTTAAGACTCTTGTAACTCATAACCTATAAAGTATAAATAAAAGGTAAAATTGAAAGAATTTTTCAATATATCTTTTGAAAAATAATTAATTTATTTATTTTGAATATTAAAAAATATCGCAAAAATTTATTTATTTTAAACTGAAGGGAATGTCATAAATTCGTGTGATTTTATGTGACATGTTTTTTTGATTCGTCTAAAAGAGGATGTTATATTTTTTGAATTTTATTAATTTTAGTATCTTTACTCTTAATAAAATAATTTATTGGGATTCTCTTGATGTAAAAGTTTATACTTTATAAGAGATCTCAAAGTGAAAAGACACAAAAAAACTTTCGTTACAACGTACTCATTTAAAAGAATTTCAATAATTTGCATGCATTTAAAATAATACACAGGGGAAAAGGCATTGTTTCTATCCTAAATTATACTCGAAAAGTCGAAGTCATACCTAAACTATACTAGTGACCTATTACACACCTAAACTATAAAAAAGTGAAACTATTTACACCCTGTCAGGCTACCACCACTTGCATGTGGTGTAGTGTTTTACACGCGCTGCCACGTCAGCACCACGTCAGTAAGAAGTATCATTTTTTTTATAGTTAAGGTGTGTAATAGGTCACTTATATAGTTTAGGTGTGGATTCGATTTTTCGACTATAGTTTGGGGTGGAAACGATGTCTTTTCGCTTAATGTTTTTAGCCGTTTACTTTTGTTATTTAATAGGCTGGACGCACCTAAAATAATTGTAACACACGCGCCTTAGAATGAGAGTCGCGGGGAGGTAATAATATCACTTTTATATAGTTAAGGTGTGTAATAGGTCACTTATATAATTTAGGTGTGGCTTAGACTTTTCTTGTCTAGTATGGGGTGGAAATGATGCCTTTTGCAAGAGCCTCCACTTCATCCAACATGTCACCAATCATATTGGAGCAGGTTGGATGAAGTGGAGGCTCGCCTCGGGGATGCTGTGTGATAAGAAAGTGCCCCTTAAAATGGCAGTCCGTCCGGCCATGTTGTATGACGCGGAGTGTTGGCCAGTCAAGCACTCCCACATCCAAAAAGTGAGGGTGGCGGAAATGAGGATGCTGTGTTGGATGTGTGGGCTTACTAGAGGGGACGGGATTAGGAATGAGATTATCCGGGAGAAGATGGGAGTGACGTCGGTGGAGGACAAGATGCGGGAAGGAAGACTGAGATGGTTTGGACATGTGATCAGGAGGGACGTGGATGCCCCAGTGCATAGGTGTGAGAGATTAGCGTTGGATGGCTTCAGGAGGAGTAGAGGTAGGCCGAAGAAATACTGGAGGGAGGTGATTAGATATGACATGGAGGAGCTGCAGCTTACTGAGGACATGACCCTAGATAGAAAGGTGTGGAGGTCGCGGATAAGGGTAGAAGGCTGGCGGGAGGGTGTGGGTTGTAGCAAGCCACTAGGAGAGATCTCGTGTAGCCGGGTTAGTAACCTTAGGTCTGTGTCTATAGGTGTCTATGGAGGCGAATATGTGTTACTTATACGTGGGTGTCCCTTTCATATTTTCTCAGTTGCTATCTGCTTATTTTGTGTTGCTGTATCTCTCGTATTTTCGTATTGCTCTGATTTACTTTTTATTATTCCTTATGCCTTTTCTGTTATGTAATCCATCTCCTTGTCGCCCATTCTTTATCTTGAGTCGGGGGTCTATCGGAAACAGCCTCTCTACTTCTTCGGAGATAGCAGTATGGACTGCGTACATCTTAACCTCCTCAGACCCCACTTTGTGAGAACACACTGAATTTATTGTTGTTGTTAAAATAATACACACTTAAAAATAATTGTTTCTTAAATTTTGTATTCAATTAAGTGTCTTCACGTAAAATGTTACAGCGGAGCCAAATCATCAAAAGATATTTAATTAGAACACAGATAACAATCAATCATTCAACCCACAATCCCACATAGGTTAAAAAGAAAGAGAAAAATGATTTAGAAAACTATAACAACAATATATTCAGTTGAATCCATAAATAGGTTATGAAAATAATGTATACTAGGTTATGAAAATAATGTGATATACGTCAAATTTATCGTATGTCTTATGTGAAATAGAAAAGTTATTTATGATAAATATGTGGCAAGGTAAAAGCATTTTTAGAGCATAGATTAAATAAATATTAAAACAGATCAAGTCTAAATATTTTTCGTTAAGTGTGTGGACTTTGTATAAGTGATTAGTTTTGAATGTGTGTGTTAATTAAATATAAGAATTTGTCATAAAGTGATTTGGTAAAATTAAATTGATACGGTGTATAAGAATTTGTCCTGAATTGTTTTGGTAAAACAAGACGAGATGCATGGGGACAAAGAATAATCCTGCATGGAAATTCGTGAATTTTATTCGTATTTTGTCATTAATCAAAGTTGGAAATTTTGTCGTCATATTTATTGAGAGGAAAAGTAAAGAAAAACTTGTCGTCACCACATGACAATAACACAAGTTGGGTTTGTTTATTACTACTTTTGTTGATCTTTATTTGTCCGTGCTATTAAAAAATAAATATTTCATTTAAAAAATAAAAAATAATTTATTGTTTTATATTCATAATTAAATACGTTTTATTAAAAATAATATAATAAAATTAATATTTTATTTATCACTTCTTAAAAATCGTGTCAAATCTAAAATGAGATAATAACTTACTTTTTTTGTCTCAAAATAATTGATCCTTGTTGACTTGATATTTTTATTAAAAAATATTTATTGGGAGCTTATTTTATTAAATTAATTTTATTTATTATATTTTGAAAATATAAACTTGAGTATATATACTTTATGTAGTCATTTAATGATAAAAATAGTTTTAGAAAAACGTAATAAACTTCTCACAATTTTATAAATGTAACAATTAAATTAAAATAAATATTAGTAGTAATGAACTAACTAAAACGAAACCGAGGGAGTACACATGAGTGTTCTTAACTAATTTATTTTTGTTTTCTTTATGATTTCAAAATAAATTAATTGTGAAGATTTAGGAAGGCGAGTTGTAGGTTCTCAAGTTTAGAAAAGTGCAACTTGGTCCCCCATTGATCATCATTTAATTAATTAATACAATATGAGTTTTGAGTAAGCCAAATCTGGTATGCTAGTGTAGTTTTATTCCAACTAAATTAAATAGTTACAATATTATATAGTTTATTATAATAAATAAAAAAATTAGCGACAATACGACACAATTGGTCAGTTTCTCATCAAATGGCATGCTTTTGATTCATAATATTAAATACTCTCAGCGTCCCATTTTACTCATTCCAAATTTTCTAATTTGATGTTCCATTTTAATTGTCCTTTTTTACTTATCAAGACAAACAATTTTTTTTTCCATTATATCTTTAGTGTAATTGATTACTCCTTGTTATTAGTCATCCATCAATATTGGAACTAATAATAAGACACAATTAAAAGAGGCAAAATGGTAAAGTTACATTACCAATTATTATTTTCTTAATAGCTGTGTCATCTCAATTTGGGACGGAGAAAGTAGTATATATTGAACATGGTTATTTATTCTTCTTGTATTAATTTTAGTGTAGAGTTTTATATACAACATTGAAATTAAAAATGATTTCAATATCTTAGAGAGATGTGAATTTTCAAAAGGAAAGATCCCTTTCTGATTAAATATATGTTTTTCTTTTCGTTCATTTTACTAGTAATTCTCCTTAATTTAACAGAAAAAAAGTTACGAATATACCTCTAAACTTTAATAAATGGTATAAATATATTCTCCGTCATATTTTAAGTATAAATATACCTTTGTCATTAATGAAAAGGTACATATATGTCCCTAAACTTTAATAAATAGTACAAATATACCTTCCGTCATACTTTAGGTATAAATATACCCTTACCGTTAATGAAAGGTACATATATATCCCTAAATTTTAATAAATAGTATAAATATATCATCCGTCATACTTTAGGTACAAATATACTCTTGTCATTAATGAAAATGTACATATATATCATTCTCATTAACGGCAGGACAAATGTTACAATCTTGTTCATTTGTCGTTTTAATTTAATTTATTCCCATTCTACCCGAAAATAATTCTAATTTAACCCACAAATCGATTCAAATAATAACTCAAACCCAACCCGGTCTAACAGAACCTTCAAGATGCATCTACATTCACGCATATTCATTCTCTCTTTTTCTTTCTATTAGATCGGGTCGGGTTTGATTTATTATTTAGATCGGGTTATGGGTTAAATTAGAATTGTTTTGGGGTGGGATTGAGATAAATTCAATTAAAAAAGGACACATGAACAGGATTGTGACATGTATCATGTCGTTAGTGAGAAGGATATATGTAACTTTTCATTAACGCAAGGGTATATTTGTACCTAAAGTATGACAGAAATTATATTTGTACCATTAACAAAGTTCATGGATATATATGTACTTTTTCATTAATGGTAAGGATATATTTGTACCTAAAGTATGATAGAGATTATATTTGTACCATTTATCAAAATTAAGGAATATATTCGTACCTTTTCTCTTAATTTAATGGAGTTATAAAGAGTTAGCAAGGTGATTGAAAGAAAATATTTTTAGCTTTTGTATTTTAATCTTATAGGAACTATTCAATTCATATTCTTGATTTACATGTCACAATTTCTTGTTATGAGAGGTGTGAGAGGCCAATTATAATGGGTGTGAGCAAAGGTAGATGGATGCCGAAGAAGCATTGTGAATAGATGGTTAGACATGACATAATATACTTGCAGATTGCAGTTAAAAATACGATTACGTATGCAGGAGCGGAGCTAGACTTTTGACAGGGGCATCTGAACCTCCTTCGACGAAAAAGTATACCATTTATATGATTGAAAATATTTCTTATTGTATTTACATTAGGTGTTGAAATCCCTTCGACTAGATTTTCCTTAAATGTTGAGCCCCCTGAGCTGAAATTCTGATTTTGCCTCTGATTACGTACGTATCACTGTATCCTGACTTAACTTGTAGGATTACACTAAATATGTTGTTATATTATAATTCCTTATAAAGTGATTCCCTAATGCCATTAACTTTATTATGACGATTATATGATTTGTAATGACGATTATATGATTTCCAAATCAGCTACCAAACGATCCCTAAGTAATCCCCAAGAAAAGGCATTATCATTGGATGAGACTTGTCTTCAAAGTTCAAAGAGAATACTACAACTGTTTGCTTTTAATTAGCCGCCTTCTTTGTATTATGACCTCTTCTTTCATTGGCTTATACATTGTTTTCACTTTTCACACAAAAAATATCTTTTTTTATCATAAAATTTATTAAACAAAAAGTTTCAACTCGACCATTTTGGTAAACAACTAGACAATATTCTTTTCAATTAGGCCCCGTTTGACCATAAAAAATATTTTTTTCTGAAGTTGGAGTTGGAGTTGTATTTGACCATGAATATAAATTAAAGTTGTTTTTAAAATTTTGTGAGAGAAGTATGAGTGAAAAAAGTGAAAACTTGTTTTCACTTTTCCAAATAATTTTTCGGAATTAGAGTTGGAAAATTCATGGCCAAACGCAGCGTGTTTTCACTAAAGTGAAATAATTTTCCAGAAAAAAAAAAAGAATTTATATGACCAAACGGCTACTTAATTCTTTAGCAGACTTTTGGAACAAGATAGGAGTTTTAGGGAAAATGCTAGTATAAATTAAATATATATATATGTGTGTGATGTTTAAATTTGATCTCAACATTGTATTTGTGCTCTCCAATTTTAAATGTAGACAAGCAGACATCTAAACTTACATAAAATTGAACAAAGAGAGACACATATTTTAGCATGACATGTACGTGGCAATGCAAGTGAGTTTGTCATGTATGCCCTGTAGATGCCACAAAGGACGCATGTGTCTATTTGTTCAACTTATACAAATTGAAGTGCCTACTTATGCACATGAAAAATTGGAGGTTCCAAATGAAACCTGAAGCCAAGTGAAAGGACAGGGTCAAGGGCGGAGCTACATTTGCTCCGGAGATTCATCCGGACTTCCTTTGACGGAAAATTATACTTTTTTTATATTATTTTTACATGGTTAAAAATATTCTTTATGCATATATAGTAGATGCCGAACCTCCTTCGACTAGTTCGTATATTTACCTCTCTACCCCTCAATGAAAATCCTGACTCCGTCGCTGGACAGAGTTATGTATTATGCCAAAAATATATGTTGCAATGCAACATTGAATAGTAGTATTTGAAAGTAACAAGTGAGAGACTTTTAGTGGCTACAAGTTGCAAATTACACTAATATAATACTGCACGTGATGGTCTGATCAAGTCAATCCACGTGCTTTCCTCACTTTTATAAAAACACCTTTTTATTATTTTATGTTTACTACTTTTTTGGATTTAAATCCATACCTTTTTTTATTAAAAAAGAAAAAAGAATTCTGATGACTAATTGGGGTTAATCATTTGAATTTTTGAATATACTACATAAAAAAAGTGGAGTACAAAAATATTTCTTCCAATCACGCGTATATACCCCACTATCAGGGGTATTTAAGTAAATTTAAAATAAAGATACTACAATCATATATATAAACTTTATACTATGGTGATTTTTAAGAGATAATACATAAATATGATCCTAAACTTGACATCAAATTATAATTTTGACCTTAAACTTTGATAGTGCAGAAATAGGACCTTTAACTGTTCAAAATTTGAACAAATATGACCTCCGATTTTGCAACCTCATGTGTGAGTTTCACTCGCGCCTACGTGGAGAGGTAATCCAATCACACGGTGCCACGTCGTTAAAAGGGCTGACTTGGAGGAAGATCATATTTGTGCAGTTTTAAATAGTTAAAGGTCATATTTGTGCACTATCAAAGTTTTATTTTTTGTGTTAAAACGACGTCGTTTTTATTTTTATTATTTTTATTTTTTATTTTTTATTTCTATAGCAACAACACATAGTTTTTTTTAATTTAAAAATTGAATCCGAGCAGTAGGCTGAAGGAAGCGCCCAAGAAGAGAAAATAACACCACTGGGTTATCTAAGTGTCTTGTTTCATGTGGTTCAACATTAATATACGTACATAAATATAGATTTTCTACCTTATATGTATAACGTAATTTTTTTACCGAGGGGGTTCGGATGAACCCCATGGCAACCACGTAGGTCCGCCCCTGCATTAATTTAATAACATTTTAATAACGTTAATTTAATAACATTGTAATAACGTTAATTTGATAACGTTAATTTAATATACTACTACTACTATCCTTAATAACGTTAATTTAGTAACGTTTTATTAAAACTATAATTTTTTTTATTATTAGTATAGTTTCATCTTTAATTTAATAGTTAAATAAATTATATTTAGATATATTATATAACTTAAATTCGCCCTCTGCTTTATAATATATATACATACCCGCGCGATTTTTTCGTATGAGGCTGACCCATCTAATTAATAAATCTTCAATATTGCTCTTTTTCCGCAATGACAAAAGAAATTAGATGTCATTTTTATCTTTGAGCCGAAAATAATAAAAAAAAAAATAGTAGTGAAAAGTCATTTAAAGGTCATATTTGTGCAGTTTTGAATAGTTAAAGGTCATATTTGTGCACTATCAAAGTTTAAGGTCAAAGTTATAATTTGGTGTCAAGTTTAGGGTCATATTTATGTATTATCTCGATTTTTAATAATAATTCACTATTTAATTAGAAAATATTTAATTTTAAAAAAATTCTCATAGGTTATTATACGTTCTAAAGATTGTGCAAGGTTAATAATTTTTTTTTTAAATGTTACTACTTGAGGAATATTGAAGTTGGCATTTTAAATTTATTATCGCGTGGTATTATGATTTAGTTCCAATAAAAATCTCGAAATATTACTACAACTAATTCTCCCGATATGTAATATATTGAGCAACCTTACGAATGATTAGATGGATTTGATCCTATTTATGAAAATTCCGTGTCTATTATAAAACTTGAATTTTTCACATTATATTTAAGAATTGCTCCGTTTAGATCGAAAAAATAATTTTCATTATAGCAAACTGAGTATAATCTTTTAATATATTTTTTAAATGATTTATATCCACCTTCTTACCTTATGGGTAAATTTTATAAGTTGATAAAATAAAACAGAGGGAATAAACTATAGACAACAACAAGCCCAGTGTATTCTCACAAAGTGAGGTTTGGGGAGGGTAAAATGTACGCAGTCCATACCGCTACCTCCGAAGAAGTAGAGAGGTTGTTTTCGATAGACCCCCAGCTCAAGATAAAAAATAGTAAACAAAGTCGTGACGAAACGTGAAGCAGGATGGGTGGCTTAACAGGAGTAAACAATAAGAGATAGTAAAATAGAACTCAGAGCAATACGAAATAGGGGAACTAAGAGGCATAAACAATAAGCAATAAGAAATAAGAAATAGGACACTCGCCTAGTAGTAACCTCCACTCACAAATCAAAGCCACCCACCATATTCGAACTCTCCTGACAAGCGACTCCTACCTATTGACACAATCCTACGATTACTAACCCGGCTAAACAGGGACTCTCCTAACTACTTGCTACAACTCACGCACTCATCTTAACCTTCTACCCGGCTAAAATGAAACTAAATTCAAAGAACAACATACATATAATTAAAGTAGAGAAAAGAATTGTCAACTAAAATAAATAAATTTACGATTTGACTCAGTCGTCATTATTTTTTTCAAAGCAACCAAATAAAATTAAAAGACTAAAATGGGTCTATGTAACAAAACAATAGTCAATGTTGGAAATTAATGTATTTTAAGTAAATTTTGATTATTTCGAAGTTCTTAATATTATTATTATAATAACCCACCAAAATAGAAATGATTACGAAGCAAATCCAACAAGAACAAAGAAATGGGCGGAAAGGTGTTGACATCCTTTTTATCACGTTTTATAATTCTATTTATAGAGTACTATATTAGTAATATGTGTACATGTACGTTATTATTTTTAGAAGAGAAAATGGTCTATAACCTTTCTACCTTTATCTAAAATTTTAACTACATACTCGAATTTTATAAAAATTCTATTATCTTTTTAAATCTTTTATAAAAGTCCTATTACCCTTTTAAATTTTTTATTTTTAATATTTTGTGATCCTAAAATACTGACCTGTCCAAGAAGTTGTATACACTAATGTGGGACTTGCCTAAAGTATACAAATTTGCATTTTTTAAGCCACGTGTAAATCTAATTTTTTTTTTCTTTTCTTTTTAAAAAATTCTCATTTGTTAGCCATTAAATCTTCTATCTTCCTTTTTTTTTTTTTTTTTGACATTTTCAAAGCTTGAAGTTTGGATTTTATTATCTACCATTTCAAAACTTTCAATCGTAACCTCCATTCTAAAATTGAAACTTTAAAGTTCATAATTTTCTTCAAAAAGATTCAAAACAAAAAGTTTTTTTTGCCTTATACATTTTGTTTCTTCTTCTTCTCTTTCTCAAAACAAAAAGGTTCAAGAATTCATCAATGGTGTCCAAGATTAATTTCTCATCTTCCTCATCTCCAATTCATTTTCTTCTTCATCTTTCTCTATTTCAATTCATGGATGTGTCCAAATATAAAACCCATAAAAAAAATCCATTTATTTCACTTTAAACAAGAAATTCAAAATTCCATGAAAAATGATACAAAGTTACAAAACAAGGATAAAAATAGAATTGATGAAGTTCGTTCTTTCTTCTCAGAAAAAAACCCACACCAATAAGTCTAAAACACTAAATTTTCTTGAAGCAAAAAAACAAAAGAAAAAACGAAAAAGAAGTTCTTCCTTTGCAAAATCAACAACAACAATAATTTATTCGATCTCCGACGCTTCTTCCAACTTTTCAACTCCTCGATTCGACTCTAAAATTAAGCAAATCTAAAATAAAATTAACAAGATATACTTTTTCATTTTCAATTTCAAATTAAGAAGAAAGATTATTGTAGATTCTTCTTTAACCAGTTTAGATCTAATTCGGATCCTATGGCTTGAAATTTTCGTAATATTTGTTTGCGGCTATCTTCTTCACCATCTTGTTGCCTCTCCGATCTTCAGAAAAATAAAAGGTGAAGAATTTACAAACAAGGGAAAGATAAAAGAGAAAAGAGAATGAAAAAGGAAAGAGAAAAGGGGAATATTAAAGGAAAAGGAAAAATAATTAATTTTTTATAATAAAAATAGAATATTACGTGGCATTACATGGACACGCATGATAATCACTTTCCAATACACATGTGGTTGTGAGTTTTTAAATGGGTAATAATTTCAATTTTAAATAGATCAGGGGGTCATAGGACTCCCCTAAAGATGAAGTGTGTAGTTGGAATTTTGAGCATAGATTGGAGGGATTTTAAACCATTTTCTCTTTTTAGAAGAGAAAGTATTCCTCCGATCCAATTTAGTAATTGTGTTTATTAAAAATAAAATAATAATTATTTTTAAAAATTAAGATAAAAACAATTACAATATTATGAAGAGAAATTACTGATGAAATAGAGAATTTTATTAATTTGAGATCACTTATATTTTTAATTAATATTTAAAAAAAGAAATATATAAAAAAAACATGACAAATAAAATGAACCGGAGGCAGAGGAAGTGAAAAGGGGAATAAGAAATGGAAGAAAATGCTTTACATTGTTTGACATGTTGTAATAGTTTTGGGATTTTAATGGGGAAAATGTCAAATAAAGTTTATATATGCAGCCTAAAAACAGAATGGTAAAAAATTAAATTAAAGTTTGTCCCCCCCAACCCCCAACCCCCACCCCCCACCCCCCAACCCCACCAAAAAAAAAAAAAATACTACCTAAATTTTGCTCTTTGATCGATTAGAGTGACAAGCTAATTAGTGTTGGATTATAATCAACTTAAATATATTTTCAGTATGACATGATATCGTTTGCTTTTGATCAAATCCCCACAATTTTCTTTGGAAGGTTTAAGTAAGGCCATCTAAATCAAGAGGTATTTTATTAGAGAAACTTACATAAATTCTTGAATTTGTAAGTGTTATTATATTTTTCTCAACTATTTGGTTAATTATATTATATCTCGATTTTTTAAAAATTGTGATACATCTATTATAACGTGATATCTATAAAAAGTGATACGTTTAAAACTGACTAGATATTTATTTTTGGAAGTAATAGATTTTGTTTTAATATGCAGAGCAAATCACACTCAATCGGTTACAAGCTGGATTTTCTATATATCGAAAATTTGCAATTCCCCTTGACCAAATTTCAAATTTGAAGCAAATCATACGTATCGTTTTGAATTATAACCAAAAAATTGATACATATCTATCACCAATAATTTGATCCACAAGGAATCACTCTTACATTGCAGGACAATATGTATCACCAATTAAATAACAAAATATGTATCAAACATTCAGTGTGAACAAAATGTATCACTCATTAATAACATATGAATCATCCAATAATTGAAATAATAATTGTATCTACCATATGAATCACCATAATACCATATGTATCACCCATTAATACCATATGTATCACCCATTAATATCATATGTATCACCTATTAAAATCATACAAACTATATCTATCGTATGAATCTCCATAATACCCATATAGTATTAACATGTGTATCATTTATATGAATCACCATTAAAGTATAAACATGTATGAATAACTAAATAAATTTATATATGTATTAATCAACTTTTTTTAAAAAAATGTGTACCACCTATACGAATCACTTGCAATATCAATACCTGATTCAACGGGGAATTAGGGATATGCTGCTAATTTGGGAGAGATTTTAGGAGAGGAAATTGTGGGAAAAAATGGCTGCATGCGTTAATGGAGGAGAGATTTTAGGGGTTCTAAGCGGTTGAAATAGTGGAGAAGGAAGTTATCTCAAATGCTGCTAATTTGGGAGAGATTTTAGGGGAGAAAATTGTGGGAAAAAAATGGTTGCATGCGTTAATGGAGGAGAGAAAATCGGATAGGTGAGTTACAACATATGTATGAACATTAAAGTTGAAAACTGAGATTTTATGTAAATTTTTAAAAGGTAAGGAATATTGAGTAATATAGTCTCTTAAATTTGGATTTTGTGTAATTTATTCTTTGAGATGGCCCATGTGATTAGTTATCCCACTTTTTATATACGATAGCTATTTCTTTCGTCATTTTATTATAAACGATGACATAAAATAATCTTTGATCTAATCAATATTCATAATCAAAAACAAAATAGAATAATCCTATAATTTATTTCGGGATTATATTGACCTTCTTTAATTTGGTTCGTAAACATAGAGGGTATATATGCGTATATCTAGTGATTTATTCGTAAATGTAGAAAAATTTCACTATGAAAGATGCACAATCAACCAATTTTATTTGGTTATGACTTACCTGTAAAATTTTATTCTAACTCTAGTTGTCATTTTATTGATTCACTAATGGCAACTGAGAAAAGAAAAATATGACAATGACAAAAAAAGACTTGCATTTAATTCAACCTTAGAAGTTAATTCATGAAATGATGATGATTATCATATAAAGATAAATTTATATATCATCATCGAAATAAAATGAGAACTATCGGGTAAATACATATAATTTAATTTAAATAAACTGAATAGACTTGTACCATGACATAAAAATGTACCTTAGCTCATAGAGTGATCGAAGACTATTCAAAATAATATAAGAAGATAAAATGTCTTATTTACCACCAACTTGAAATATTGACACCTTTTATACACACTCATAACTAAAGCGTATACAATATCATATAAGAGCTCACATTGGATAACTATACACTTGAATAGAATTGTTCATTTTGATATCATGATTAAAAATAATTAGTTTTAAAATTAAATCAATCTCAAAAACTAAGTAGGCGTTTGGTTATGAAAATTATTCTTTTTTTTGGAGTTGAAGTTGAAATTATCTTTGGTCATGAATATAAATTGGAGCTGTTTTTGAATTTTTATGAAAAAAATAGGAGTGAAAAAAGTAAAAACAAATTTCAAACTCGAAGAACAGTGAAAAAAATACATTGTGACATACTTATATACGTTTCGAAGTAAAAGGATCAACCAAATTTTTGAAAATTTTGCATTTTGTTTGTGATTTCACTTTATTTGTTGATAAAAATGGAGCATACAATTTCTACCTTTGAGAGTTCTGTTTGATTGGGCAAGAGAATATTGAGTTGTAACGAGATACACATGATTTGAGATTTTTTTTTTTTTAAAATATTCATTCCCATTTTTTACACGCCTAAATAGTTAATGTATTTAAGTTTTATATGAGTACAGACGACTAAGTAAAATTAAATACAACTTAACGGCTATGGATTATATATAGCTGCTATAAATTGTAATATTACAAATTGTAGCTATGAAAACTAGGATTTGTGCAAAAATATTACTATTTCTGAAAGTCTCCCATAAATAATATTATTTTTTATCCCAAAATTTTATTACATATGCTTGTTCAGCATACCAAACGAACTCTTATTACTAGAAAGGTATAACTTTTACCATCTTTCATATTATCACTTGTTCTCTATGTTATTACACAAATGTCTTGATTCTAACTTTCTGTCATTTTATTGATTCATTAATGGCAACTAAGAAAAGAAAAATCCAGTTATGAATCTTGACTATGGGTTTAATCGAAACATTAAATATGACAATGACAAAAGAAAGACTTGAATTTAATTCAATCTCTCAAATTAGTTCATGAAATGATGATTATACAATAAAGACAAATTTATAGTATATCACAATCGAAAATAATATGAAAACTATCGGGTAAATACACATAATTGAAATAAACTAGCTAGACTCTAATTCTATAATATAAAAATGTACCTTATCTCACAGAGCGATCGAAGACTATCCAAAATAATACTCTATTATAAGAAGATAAAATTAAATGTGTCATTTACCACCAACACGAGATATTAACACCTCTTATACACACACACTCATAAGTCATAACTGAAGCATATACAATATAATATAAGAGCTCTTATCGGATAACTAAACATTCGTAATAGATTGTTCATTTTGATATCATGATAAAAAAAAAAAATTAATCTTGAAATTAACTTAATCTCAAAAGCTAACTTATCAGCCGAAGATTATCCAAAAACCAAAACAAGTGGCCACATCCACCACCATTGATGTGAAATGCTAATACAAGGTTGGCTGTATATTTATGATTGTGATGTTTAAAACCTCAAAGTCCATGATTGGTGATATGTTAGACAGTGTGAAATGATTGCAAAAAAAAAAAAAAATTAAAAAAATCAAATGTGTAGTGAGTTGAAAAGTAATTGGATGTCCACTATGCTTTTAGTTTAGTAGGAGTATAATTTAAGTGAAACACTTGAAAATCAAAGAGGATCCAGCTGCCTGCTTTTTTATGTCTGCTATTACATTCTTTGAACCCTCCTAAAGTTCAATAATTATTGGGTCAAAATGTGATACACACACACACCCCAAGTGGCAAATGCAGTGGTCAAACGTCCAATTCATCTTAATTTAATACTTTTAATTTGAAACCTAAGCTTATATGTATAAAATGATTAAAATTGCGACAGATAGTATATCAGAATTCATAATTTTAAAATATAGTGAAGAGTTTAAGGTCGTAAAGTTTAAATTCTGAAACCATCCATGTTCCTTGAAGGAGAGTCTTGGAATAATTGGTAAAGTTATTGTCACGTAATCAGGAGGTTACGGGTTCAAGCCTTGGAAACAACCTCTGACAAAAATGCAAGATAAGACTGCGTATAATACACCCTTGTGGTGGGGCCTTTCCCCGAATACCATGCATAGCGATAGCTTTAGTGCACCAGGCTGATCTTTTCTGATAACCATCTAGCTATCTTCTTTCTTTTCTTTTGTTTTTTGTGAGTAAATATAAGTTTCCAGCTGTATTGTTTGATTTGTTTAGTATTTCTCTTATTTGTAAAATTGATTATAGACAGTCGTATAGTATTTCCCTTTCAACATTATCTTCTTTAATAATAATAATAATAATATAATAATAATAATACTAATAAATAAATAAATAAATAAAATTAGTCCTCTAGTTTTTCAGTATCATGTTAACAATTGATAATCTTTTGACCTTTTATTAATACTTAAAGCTTTATTTTATTTTATTTTATTTTATTTTATTTTATTTTATTTTATTTTATTTTATTACTCCTATATTGTTTTGATAAATTATATTATTTTTTTCGTCATCATATAATATTACACATCAATAATTTGAACGATCAAACATGTAACAAAAAAAAAAAAAGAGTAGGATACGAGATAGAGCTTGTCATTAATTAAAAGATATTGTATAAATGATAAAATAAGATTGTTAATTAGAGAATATAAGTAAAGACAAGATGAGAAAAAAATAAATTAACGAGGTGATCACACCAAAATTAATCTTTACATAAAACGAGGTTTTTCTTTGTTACGTAATAATGAATTTAATAATACAATACAATAAAATCAAATAACAATTAAAACAAACACTATATTTAAACTAAAAGACATATAATGACTATCCCAACATCTCATTTCCTATAGAAATATATGACATACCTTAATATACTTATTTACGCCTTCATCTATTTAGTATTCTCATTCTTTTCTTTTCAAATATTATAATCACAGACGAAATTAACCAGAAAAGTGAAAGAATATTCATCCAAACTTCCTTAGACAGAAAAGCGCAAATACGATGAACTACATACCTTGATTTCTTCTTCACCAATTACAAGTATTCATTTTTGGTTTTGTCCAACACATGATCTTAACTTAATGCAAATGCTAGGAAAATTATGAATATTCCTAATTTAGGGTGGCAACAAAAAATGTTGCATCTTTTAGAAAGACATTTAATCAATTAGTCAAAGTCAACCTTTTAGCACACGAGTGGCAGCATACATTATATTCCTTTTGTTTTTGGTATTGATGTACTCTATTTTTTTCTTCTTAAAATAAGATGTATTCACATTGTATATTTTTTTTTATCTTAAAAGAAAATTAAAGTGCATGCATGTGATCTAGTAATTTCAAGTGGACTAATTAAATTACTAGTAAAAATTTGCATTAGTGTGTGTTAATCACTTAATCTATAGTATATTAAGAGTTTTTTTTTTTAAAAAAAGATCCATATATATCCTTGGTCTCACGCCTTGAGAGTTGTTTATTTAAATACAAATCGACATTGTTAATAATGCACCTTGATTTATTGCTGGTTCTTATGGGGTGAATTCAAGATAATTTATTTGACTAAACTTCTAAAATCATCTCATTTTAAAAAGAATTTTCTTTATGTACTTTTTAAAAAAAGTATTTTTGGTAGAAAGTAGTTTGTGTTTAGCTAATTAAATTTTAAAATACTTTTGCGCATTAGTTATTGTTTGGCCAAAACTTTTAAAAAGTGTTTCTTAGTGTATTTTCTTAGAAGTGATTTTAGGGGAGAATTTTATTTTTTTTAGCTTCTGAAAAATAGTTTCTATTACTCTAAAAAAATGACTTTTTAAAATATGAACACTTTTTTCATATTAGCAAAGGGAAAGACAGACTCACTTAATGTATACAAATATATGGATAAATGAATTTAGTATCCACATATATTTAGGGGATTTTAAGTCGTAAACTTAAATCTTAAAGCCGCAATTTAAAGATGTTCGAACGTAAATCGATCCAAAAGAGGCATTATTAATAGCGCTTGAGTTTTATTAGGTATCAGAGTTACTTCACGTGCAATAATATTCAACTATGATCAGACAACAGAGATACTTATAATTTCGACTTTAAAACATGTATATTATAATCCTATATATATATATATAAATTTTACGTAAGCAACATACAATAGAAATGCTACTTGTCAAAAAGGGTGTAGCAAGACTTATATTCTAACGATATCTTTTAAAGTCAGTATAGACCTAGATTCAAAATGAATAATATAGCTAATGTGTTAAGACTTTTACATAAATAAATATCAACTTTTTTCCTAATTTTTTCGATTAAAAAAAAGGCTTTTACATACATAAATAAATATCGTCTTTTTTCCTAATTTTTTCTTTATTTAAACCTGTAAATCTTACTAATCTAAACAAATTATATATATCACCATCACATATTTTCTTATGGAGGTGTGTTTGCTTCTTTGATAATTCGAACATACAATTTTAAAATTGATAATGTATAATGCTTTTTTTTTAGTTTTCCATCCGGTGTTCGCATTGAAGTCCCGACTAATTCGGATCGCACGTTGCAGAGCCCATTAAGGTGACAACGCTCCCAACAAAGTTTTCTCCATACCCAGGGTCGAACTCTCGACCTCTGATTAAGGATAAAACAGTCTCATCCACTGCACCACAACCCATGTTAGTCATAATATAATGTATAATGCTTACTACTGAACAACCAACCACTGTTGTAAGACCCAACGTTTTGAATTATGACATCTCATGATTAATTAGCTATTACTCCTTTCGTCCCAAATTTCCTAATTTAATATTCTATTTTACTTATTTTTTTTCATTAATCAAGACAAGACAAATTTTTTTTCCATGTTTTACCCTTTGCATTAATTATTTTTTCTTCAAATTAAATTGTAAACATCATTTAATAGGGGTATTATGATAAACTAGGCATGTTATTAATTATTTTTTTTAATCAAAGTGTGATCTCAATTTGGGATGAATAATTTAGGACGGAGGGAGTAATGTCTTTCAAAATTTTTGTGCTAGTGTTCTCACACTTATGAAAAATAAAATACTATTAAACAAGTGGAGTATGATTTTCTCGCAGAAAAATAAGACTTTGAGAATTCCAAATTTGCGACGCAACTGGACAAAAATGGGATAATGTTTGTGGTCAAAATCAGTTAAGAAACAACTTCTATTTAAGTTCACCACAAATATATAGTAGTATTAAAAAAAAAAATTCATAATTATGTTGGCAGTTCGATGCACTAAAGTTTTTGCTATATGCACAGATTTTGAAGAATGATTGAATCATAAAAGTATATATTATGCACATTACATTACATTTCTGCGATAAGCTATTTCTACATCTTGAATCTGTAACTTTCTGATTATATGATAGCAACTTACCAGTTACTCTAAGAGTACCCGTATTACATTCTCATAATTATGTGATGGGCAATAATTAGAAAACGAAATTAGGTCATTTCTCTTTTTAAGTCAAAGCAAAGAAACAATTTGTCTTATCAAAAAAGACTCTTTGACCGAAAATAGGTCTTTAATTTATTTTTCAAAGCACAAGTGGTAATTGAGGTGAGATTAATTTAAGTTTTATCATTGGAGTTTAATTTCTAAGTGACAACAGTATAAAAATACTTACACAAAAATAGATAATTTATAAAATAATTACAGATAAATTTTTTAGATGTATTATTTGATAACTTGATAAATATAATAGTAACTCACTAATTGCTATCATGGATTTAAATTTATTAATAGTGAATTTTTTTTTACACATTGGTATGTATAATTTAAATCTTATCTTATATATATATTTTCATTATAATAAAAAATAGTGATAGCTATCATGTAATCGATCCTAACTATTTTGCAAAATTATATGTATGACGTTTTGAATATATTAATAAATGATATTGGAAGTCACAAAGTTTCATATTAATCAAAGCAAAGTCGAATTTTATCATTGGAAAATTGTTACATATATATTTCTATATATTAGAAATGATGGTTTTGACATGTTAGCTTATGGGTATTAAAATAAAGTTTTAGGATACTAAGGTCTATAAAATACTTTGCAAGATTAGTTTGTTTAGGAAAATTGTATTTTGTATTTTAATATTTGGACCTTATCAACAACTATAAGAAAAGTCCTTCCATTTTGAATTAATTACAACTCATGTCATTTCAATAAATTACCACTTTGCCATTGATGCTACTCCTATTGAATATGATGGAGCCCACATATAATTAATTATTAAAAATTATTTATATATTAAAAATTAATAATATTTAATTAAAAAATTAAATAAATATTTATGACATGTCTGCTTCAACCGTAATTGTACTATATTACCCCTAACTAATTATTATATCACACCTAATTAATTATTATAAGTTATTTATATATTAAAAAATTAATAATATTTAATTAAAAAATAAAATAGATATTTATGACATGTCTGTTTCAACCGTAATTGTACCATATCACTCCTAATTAATTATTATACTGCTCCTAATTAATTATTATAAGTTATTTATACATTAAAAATTAATAATATTTAAGTAAAAAATAAAATAGACATTTATGACAAGTCTGTTTCAACCGTAATTTTACTATATCACCCCTAATTAATTATTATGGTAATTTAAGCATTGTGAAAAAAATAATTTAATATGTTATATATTTCAAAAAAATTACATGAAAATACTAGAAATCACAATAATTAACAACTTAAAAGATTTAAAAGATATAAAATATTTGGTTGACTCTTGAAGTTATATTAGTGTCACTGAAAATGAAATAGAAGAAAAGTATTATAAATCACAATAATTAAAAACTTAAATTATTTTTAAAATATAATTGATTATCAATGCCACAAAAATTTGGACAAGGAGAGTAACGTATTCAAAGGGCAAAAGAGTAAAATTTTCATGACATTTTAAAAAAAAAAAAAAATTGCTACATATACTCAAAGGGCAAAAGAGTAAAAACACATAAGAGATAAATGTTGAGAAACCAAGAAGCACCAAATGTTACAAATGTATTATTAACATTTGTAACATTCAACACATTTCTAAATGTTTCCAAATTCTTCTTGAATCAACACATACACATAATAAAAATAATAAATAATAATAATAATTACATTTTACTATATCACCCCTAATTAATTATTATGACCATTTAAGCATTGTGTCACATAAGTTGAAATAGAAAAAATATTATAAATTACAATGATAAAAAATTTAAATTATTTAAAAAATATAATTGGCTATCGTCGACACAAAACTCTGGACAAGGAGAGTAGCATATATTATTCAAAAAAAATTATATAAAAATTATTATAAATTACAATAGTTAACAAGTTAAAATATCTAAGAACAATTTAATATGTTATATATTTCAAAAAAATTACATGAAAAATACTAGAAATCACAATAATTAACAACTTAAAAGATTTAAAAGATATAAAATATTTGGTCGACTTTTGAAATTATATTAGTGTCACTGAAATTAGAATAGAAGAAAAGTATTATAAATCACAATAATTAAAAACTTAAATTATTTTTAAAACATAATTGACTATCAATGCCATAAAAATTTGGACAAAAAGAGTAATGTATTTAAAGGGCAAAAGAGTAAAAACAAGCAGGAGATAAATGTATAGAAATCAAGAAGCACCAAATAGATTATTAACATTTGTAACATTCAACACATTTCTAAATGTTTCCAAATTCTTCCTGAATCAACACATATACATAATTAAAATAATAAATAGTAATAATTACATTTTACTATATCATCCCTAATTAATTATTATGGTCATTTAAGCATTGTTCCACATAAGTTGAAATAGAAAAAATATTATAAATTTCAATGATAAAAAATTTAAATTATTTAAAAAATATAATTGGCTATCGTCGACACAAAACTCTGGACAAAGAGAGTAGCATATATTATTCAAAAAATTTTATATAAAAAGTATTATAAATTACAATAGTTAACAATTTAAAATATCTACAAATAATTTAATATGTTATATATTTAAAAAAAATTACATGAAAAATACTAGAAATCACAATAATTAACAACTTAAAAGATTTAAAAGATATAAAATATTTGGTCGACTCTTGAAATTATATTAGTGTCACTGAAATTAGAATAGAAGAAAAGTATTATAAATCACAATAATTAAAAACTTAAATTATTTTTAAAACATAATTGACTATCAATGCCATAAAAATTTGGACAAGAAGAGTAATGTATTTAAAGGGCAAAAGAGTAAAAACAAGCAGGAGATAAATGTATAGAAATCAAGAAGCACCAAATAGATTATTAACATTTGTAACATTCAACACATTTCTAAATGTTTCCAAATTCTTCCTGAATCAACACATATACATAATTAAAATAATAAATAGTAATAATTATATTTTACTATATCATCCCTAATTAATTATTATGGTCATTTAAGCATTGTTCCACATAAGTTGAAATAGAAAAAATATTATAAATTTCGATGATAAAAAATTTAAATTATTTAAAAAATATAATTGGCTATCGTCGACACAAAACTCTGGACAAAGAGAGTAGCATATATTATTCAAAAAAATTTATATAAAAAGTATTATAAATTACAATAGTTAACAATTTAAAATATCTACAAATAATTTAATATGTTATATATTTAAAAAAAATTACATGAAAAATACTAGAAATCACAATAATTAACAACTTAAAAGATTTAAAAGATAAAAAATATTTGGTCGACTCTTGAAATTATATTAGTGTCACTGAAATTGGAATAGAAGAAAAGTATTATAAATCACAATAGTTAAAAACTTAAATTATTTTTAAAATATAATTGACTATCAATGCCACAAAAGTTTGGACAAGAAAAATAATACATATTATTTGAAAATTACATAAAAATATTATAAATTACAATAGTTAACAAATTAAATTATCTAAATACCTATTAAAAGTATGATTGATTATCTAAATTCTATTTGTGTCATATAAATTAAGATAAAAATTAATATATTGAACTCGTGCTAGATCTCGAATGGATCTTAAAATGTATATGCAATTCTTTAAAAAGAAAAAAAACTTTTATTTAAATATATCAAAATCGAAAAGATAAATTTTAATGCAGCACGTTAAACAATGTATAAGAACTAATATTAACATAAATAATACCAGCATTTACTAATAGAAGCATTACTAATACAAATATTACTAATATATTCTATTCAAATAGAAAATTTATACACTATTACAAACGACTCTTACGTTTCAATAGAAGGAATATATACAAAAGAAAAGATTGATAAAAAATTTATAGAAATATATTTTATAAGTATATTTTATCGTACCAATGAAAACATTCTACTGCTCAAACTTCCTACTCCAACATAAATTTTAAAACTTAAAAATTACCATCTATATGTTTTATTTTTGGCTAATTGACCTTGTCCTTCTAGTTATATAATATAGATGAAATTGACGTTTAATTTGTACCATAGACTAAAAAAATTACGTGTAATAGGTCAACTAGCTGAAATGTCACAGTACATTAATTATTATTGAAATTATGGATAACGTTGAATAAATTGGCTATACAATTATAAAGTAAGACTGGCGTCTACCTTTAAATAATAAATTGATGATATTACATCAATAATAATATATTCACGGTAATCTTATAAGTAGAGTCTTAAAAAGCAGAGACTAATGTAACTTTTTCTTACAACTTTATCCGAATTCATAACTTTCAACAATAAATATAAATGTATCACAAGTATGGCGTAGAAAAGTAGAGGCTGATGTAGCCTTTTCCGCTACGACTTTAAATCCATAACTTTCGACATGTAATGTATATATATATATATATGTAAAAATATACTAAAATCTTAATAAATAGTATATCCGAATTAATAATTTCAATATTGCAATGAATTCAATACTACAAATCATAAGAGTTGAACCTATTAAATAATTAAAATTTTGAATTTGCCTTTATGAAGGGGTGAGAGGTACACAAATCTTAATCCTATTTTTATATATTAGAAATGTTATGTCTTTTTTGATAGACCCTCTACTTCTTAGAACATGGTTCAAAAAAAAAAATACAAAAGTAAAAAACTATGTTGAAAGTATTTTAAAAAAAATAAAATTTAACAATAAACATATTTAAGACAACCAAAATAAATAAACGAAATAACGGTAATAATTAAATTTAAAAAATATGTTGATAATTTACTTAATTAATTCAAAATTCTTAGTGTTTCACGTGTCTATATTCAACCTTCTCCAAGTCATACTCCATAAATCATGACTAATCATTGCAAATACATTGTAATTTTTTTTTTGGAAAAGTAGAAGTCCTAAAATTGCTTTTAGTCATTTGTCACTTGGTTGCTAAAATTGCACTAATTAATTTTTTTATTGTTGTTAATTATAGTGGAAATTTTCTTTTAGTTTCAACTAACTTCAAATTTCAATTGTAATGTTCACATTCGATTTACACCCAACCAATAAACTACTTCTGTTTACTTTAATGTAATTAATTTGGGTGAAAATCCTTTAATTACTTTAACGTAATTAAGTAGAAGTTATATATATATTAAATTAAAATCTCACCGTCATCCATGTAATCACTTGTTTGGCTCATAACAAAAGAAAAAAAGTATCAAACTGATAAGTGAAGAGACGTGTTAAGAAATTAAATACAATTACGTAAATAAACATGTATTCTCTATAATTATTTAAACTTTTTAAATTAGATATCCACACGGTGATTTTTTTTATTTTTTTGACTAATATAGTTGAAACAAAGTTCTAAACGTTTTTTCTTTTTTTTCTATAATCCAAATTTAGCATGAGATAAAAGAACCTCTTTTGTTCTTTACTACTATCGATCTATATATAGCAAATTCTAATTGTTAAAAAGTATATAATATAGCAAAATTTAGAAAAAACGATTTCAAAAAAACACTTCATCGTCATATATAAGTATTTTATAAAAAATATATATAGTTGTATGTATTCCTTTTATGTAAACATTTAATTTGACCTTTTGTTCCATCAACGTTGGCTTTCTATTTATGGATTATGTATTTTCAGTTGGACTGACGATATCTTGTACTAGTTAAGAAGTTAAATGAATTTCTAATTAGTAGTATTTTATACGTCTATCATTGCATCATATATAAATCAAAACGTATACACCTACGTAAATGATTGAGTAGAGGTGGCATCAAAAAATTATAATTAATTCGTTAGGTCCGTTTAAGTTTGCGTTGATTTTCAAATATATATATATATATATATAATTTTTCTCGAAAATTAATTATTTTGATATTTATTTTTATTTTTATTTTTTGTATTTGGTATGTCAATAGAAAGTATGAAAAAGACTCAAAAATATCCCTGAACTATCTGAAATAGCTCAAAAATGCCTCTCGTTAGATTTTTGACTCAAAAATACCCCTCCGTTGAATATTTGACTAAAAAATACCCCTCCCTCTAACGGAATTCGAAAAAGGATCAAAAATACCCCTGAACTATCTGAAATGGGTCAAAAATACCCATCTGTAAAATATTTGGCTAAAAAATACCCCTCCCCTTAACGAAATTAAATTATTTCGATTGAATTAAACCCTAACTTTAACTTTTTAACCCTAATACTTTAATTTTTTTTATATAAAAGATTTTTTTTAATTTTAAAAATAAGATAATGAAAAAAGTATTTAAATTATAATATAAATTGGTTGAATTTGATTTGAAAAATAAACATACATTTATTCTAAAAAGGTTTTTTCACTTTACATCTTTTTAATCTTTAAAGAAATTAACGAAATATAAATTAACGAAATTAACGAAATATAAATTTTCACTTAAAGAAATTAACGAAATATAAATTAAATGATGAACTTTATATAAATTAACGAAATAATCGAAATAAGTTAATTTCGTTAAGGGGGGGGGTATTTTTGAGCCAAATATTTAACAGAGGGGTATTTTTGACCCATTCCAGATAGTTCAGGGGTATTTTTGACCCATTTCAGATAGTTCAGGGGTATTTTTGATCCTTTTCCGAATTTCATTAGAGGGAGGTGTATTTTTGAGCCAAATATTTAACGGAGGGTTATTTTTGAGCCAAAAATCTAACGGAGGGCATTTTTGAGCTATTTCGGATAGTTCAGGGGTATTTTTGAACCTTTTATATCTCAAAAGTATTTATGTATAAATTAGGTAAATATTACGAGAGTCAAAGGTGGGGGTGGGGGTAGGGGTGGACTAGTGGTGCCCAGTGGCAGAACCAGGATTTAGGGTTCGTGCGTGCTCAGGAGGTTCGAACATGTATATAGATGCACAAAGATTTAAAGTTTTGCTTGGAAATTAAAGTGTTTAACTAACTTCTCGATTTACTGAGTGCTTTTCTAATTAAGTCATATATCAATTTTTATATACTTTTTAATAATTATACCCAGTGGCGGAGCCAGAATTTTCACCAAGGGGGTTCATAAGTGAATATAAGAACCAAACGAAGGGAGTTTAAAATCTACTATATATACATAAAAAATAATTTTAACCATGTATATATAACATAATTTTCGTTGAAGGGGGTTCGAATGAACCCTCTAACCAACATGTAGCTCCGCTCCTGATTATACTTAATTTACCTTGAATTTAACGAATACTAAAGCACCAAAAAGATGGTCATAGATCTGCCCCTAAGTGGTGGCTATTAGGATGGGGATGAGGACGAGGACGTAAGCCGGAGAGGATGAGGAGGAGACAATAAAATCCATGACTTCTGCTGAAGAGTTTTTTTCGTCATTTTTAAGAAACTTATATTTCTAGAGAAAATAATTTTGACTAACCAAACATCAAAAAACATGAAAATAATTTTCTCCGTACCAAACAATACCGAAAAGGAAAATAAATAACACTATCGCCCATATTGTAATTTGTACGTTATGATTTAAACAATAAAATTCTAGATATGACTAATCTCATGATTCTTGAAAGAGTCTCCAAAATTAATATCCTAATCATTTTGAAATAGTCTCCTTAAGTAACATTTATGCTTATGTATGTATGCAAAGTTCTTAGAAAATTAAGGTTGATAATCTTCTAATTAAATCCTACTTAATTAAGCCATTACTCTTAATTGGATCATTACGTACTGTTATAAATTATATGCTTATCAAAAGGAGCTTAGTAAAATGTTACATTATTACATATATATATATATATATGCTACCTAATCTTGTTGACGAGGTTAAATTTTTTTTTACTATGACTTCCTTTTGTTTAAATATTAGTTAGTAATACAAATGCATTATAATAATTTAGAATTAATGGGGAGTTAATTTCTTCATGATCACTTAACCAATACTTCCTTCGTTTCTAAGTAAGTGGTGCTTTTAGCTTGAACAAACTCCTTAAAAAATCACTCTTTCTTGAAAAATTAAGAGTGTTTTTACTGACTTACTCTTAATAAATATCTTGAAAAAGATGTAACTGTTTAGTAGTTTCTTGGTTATGTAAAATTCTCTTTGTTGAAAGAAGGGTAAAATTGGAATAACGTTATTAATGTTTTTTTTTTTATTATCTAAAACCACTTACTTCCTCTGTTCACTTTTATTTGTTACTATTTTTTCCAAGGTTGAAAGATATAACTGTTTATTAGTTTCTTGGTTATGTAAAATTCTCTTTGTTGAAAGAAGGGTAAAATTGGAATAACGTTATTAATGTCAAATTGATTATCTAAAACCATTTACTTCCGTTGTTCACTTTTATTTGTCACTAGTTTTTTTCGAGTTGAACTTGTATGAACTTCGATCAATATTTTAAAGTGTATAATTTAATATTTTATATTTAAAGTTTAGATGTCCGAAAACAATACAAAAAATGTTATAAGTTGCAATCCTTCTGATATTAATATGATGAAAAAATACATCTTAAAATGTCACTCAAAGTTCATGCAAGTTGACCTCGAGAAGCAAAACATGAGTGACAAATAAAAATAAACGGAGAGAGTAGTATTATTTAATGATAGGAATGCCTTATAATAATCATTATTTAGATAGCAATTAACATTTTAATTATTTGTGTGGTTATCGTTTTTGTTAATAACATTTCAAAACCTTAGTAAGCAAGTTTTGACATGAAATTACAGCTTATACACTGTGTGAACTCCTCGTTTGAGAATTATTATCTTTATCTTAGACTGTGTAGTAAATTATTTCTTGCAAAATTTAATATTTTATCAAAATATAAAGAGCAACGTGCATGAACAGGAGGATTTATATAGCCGATCCAAACTTATTGGAGTTGCTTTTCTATCTTATTCGACTTAGACGTGTATCCAAAATTTGTACTTAATAAATTCGAGTTCGAGTTTGGCGTTCTATCATCACTCATTTAATTTGTTGGGTTCAAAATCAATTAATCTATGTTCAAATCAAAGCTACTGAATTCGAATAAACGTAGTTGTTACACTAGATTTTCTTTTTTTTTAACCTTACTTACTCTTGAAGTGGTCAACAAATAGAAAAATGGCTGTGTGATATAACCTTGAGTATTATATCAAGTCGGTGTATTCTATAAAATTAAAGAATTTTACATATATAATTTGTACGTTACTTAATATTAAAGCTATGTTATTAAGTAATGCAGTCACACTTTCTTAATTAATTGATAAGAAAGTTGAATGTATCAACTTATATTAGGCACTGGGTAAAATACTGCTAAGGTTTCATAACTAAACAAATTATGAACATTTAATTTATTATTTGGTGCCTCCAAAATTTTACTAACCCTACAAATTCGACTATGCCATTGCATGGTTTAACGCTGAATAATTCAATGTGTTGACAAATTTCAAGTGAATTACTCCTAGTAGTATTTTAAGAAAAAAAGTTCTTGATATTCGATATCCATTTTGAGCTCCGATTTATAGGGATTCACTTCATATTAGGCCTATTAAAGGAGGAAATCTTCTCGCCCGTTAGTTGATATCGACTTTGAGCCCCGATTTATCCAGATTCACTTTATATAAAGTCTATAGAAAATTTTCTCCCACGATATTTAATACTCATTTTGAGCTCCGACCAATCGGGATTCACTCCATATAAGGCGTATTAAAGGACAAAATTTTCTCCCGTTATTTGATATCGGCTCGACTTTTGTGAAGTGGGTGACCATCTCATCTAAAAGCTTTCTTCGAGTTCAACCTGTATGAACTTCGATCAATATTTTAACGTGTATAATTTAATATTTTATATTTAAAGTTTAGATGTCCGAAAACAATATAAAAAATGTTATAAGTTGTAATCCTTCTGATATTAATATGATGAAAAAATACATCTTAAAATGTCACTCAAAGTTCATGCAAGTTGACCTCGAGAAGCAAAACATGAGTGACAAATAAAAATAAACGGAGAGAGTAGTATTATTTAATGATAGGAATGCCTTATAATAATCATTATTTAGATAGCAATTAACATTTTAATTATTTGTGTGGTTATCGTTTTTGTTAATAACATTTCAAAACCTTAGTTAGCAAGTTTTGATATGAAATTACAGCCTATACACTGTGTTGAACTCGTCGTTTGAGAATTATTATCTTTATCTTAGGTTATGTAGTAAATTATTTCTTGCAAAATTTAATATTTTATCAAAATATAAGAGCAACGTGCACGAACAGGAGGATTTATATAGCCGATTCAAACTTATTTGAGTTGTTTTTCTACCTTATACGACTTAGACGTGTATCCAAAATTTGTACTTAATAAATTTCAGTTCGAGTTTGGCGTTCTATCATCACTCATTTGATTTGTTGAATTCAAAATTAATTATTTGATGTTCAAATCAAAGCTACTGAATTCGAATAAACGTAGTTGTTACACTAAATTTTTTTTTTTAACCTTATTTACTCTTGAAGTGGTCATCAAATTGAAAAGTGGCTCTATGAGATAACCCTGGATATTATATCAAGTCGGTGAAGTGTGGTCATCTCATCTAAAAGCTTAAACTGCTAGAGAGAGCATACTTTTATTATTTAATTATATTTTCAACACCCCCTCAAGTACTGGTCTGTTTTTTTTCATTGGCCAAGCACGTGAAAATTCTTTTTTAATAATGGGTCTCAACTTATCGAGATTCACTTTATCTAAGAAGGAAATTTTCTTGCATGATATTTGATAAGTCTCGACTAATCCGGACTCGCTCTTTGTAAGGTTCACTGTGGAAATTCTTTTTTAACAATGGGTCTCGACTTATCCAGATTCACTTTATTATATAAGAAGGAATTTTCTTGCATGATATTTGATATCCGCTTTAAGTCTCGACTAATCCAGACTCGCTCTTTGTAAGATCCATTTAAGAAGGAAATGCTCCTTGACAAGATTTTTTTTTTAATCCAAAAGACTCAAACCCGAAACCGTTGATTAAAGTTCCTCGCTTAACTTATACATTCAAGTGGTCTGGAAGAGAAAATAAGAAATCAAAGCTTACAAATTAGATTGTTATAATGGCCTTTCTTAAAAAATAAATTAATATTTCCTTGCAGTTCCATATTGGTCTATCGAAAACAGCCTCTCTACTACTTCGGAGGTAGTGACATGGTCTGCGTACACTCTACCCTCCCCATACTCTACTATGTGAGCATACACTGGGTATGTTGTTGTAATGTCATATTGGTATCTTAAAAGTGTAAACTTGATTTTATTTGCTTTAGTCACCTCATCCATATACTGAAGTCTTTGAGGGCAGGTTGTATATGACTGTTAGTGACCTCATTTGGTTCCTGTTAAACCTGATCTTGTAGACTTTTTCCACTCATTTAGAAACAAACTTTTGTAATGGTGATATCCGAACTAGCTTGCTCACACCTCGACTATCAATCGGGAACCTGCTAGCTCTCACCAGTGCAAAAGGATCGAATTACTCGGTCAGCCAAAGCATTTCAGCAACATATTTTTCAGGCACAATCTAGAGCCATATAGAAGGGGAGCCTTGGAGTAACTGGTAAAGTTGCTGCCATGTGACCAGGAGGTCACGGGTTCAAGCCTTGGAAACAGCCTCTGGCAGAAATGCAAGGTAAGGCTGCGTACGATACACCCTTGTGGTGGGGCCATTCCCCGGACACCGCACATAGCGGTAGCTTTAGTGCACCGGGCTGCCCTTAAACTAGATCCATATAGAAAGATTTGAAAACCTAAATGATTCAATCCAACAACAACAACATACCTCGTGTAATCCCATAAGTGGGTTCTGAACACGGTAGGGTATATGCAGATCTACCCGGTAGACAAATCCAGCATCTCATAATGATATTTCGAATGGCGAATTCAAAGAAGATGAACACTTGAAACATTTTGTTGCCTGTCAAATTATGTTACTGTACAAAACAAATCAGAGCATGTACTTTGTCTAGGGAAGTTCTTGGGCACATCCACAACTACAGCTAAAGCTCGAAATTAATCACAACTGCATACATAATTATCTAAGGTTTTGTTTAACAGTGTGATGATACAGTTCTATGGTACAAACAGACAACGATACAGATTACAGAGTTCTTGAAATGAAGTTAGAGATAGCTATCTCAGGTTTAAATCTGGATCATCTTCATCGTCAGGATCCAAGTCGTTTGATATCCGGAACTTCTTTCCATCTCGTGGTCCTGTTCTTCCCTTCTTCGGTTTGCCCCTGCAGTAGTAGTAGTTACATGAGGTGCACTCATAAATATCACGGAAGCAGCAACAACAATAACAACAAAAAACCAAGAATAGTCCCACCAGTGGGGTCTAGAGTGGGTAGAGTGTACACAGACCTTACCCCTACCTTGCCTTGGTAGAGAGGCTGTTTTTGAACAAACGTCACGGAAGCAAAAGAACAAATATAAAGAAGTCATCAATTTGCATCTTCCATCCTCAATCCAAGTATCACACAAAATAAAAGGGCTTAAACGTTGTAATGATTCCAATAAATGCAAGATACATAAAAAGCAGAACGTACTGTCCGTTATTTGCGAAAGCTCCTCCCCTCATTCGACCTTGAGTAGGATCTGGTCTTCCATCTGCGAAGAGAAGAACAAAAGAAATGATCGAAAGCTTCTCCAATAACAACTAATATTTGTTATAACCTGTAAGGTCTATCTAAGTTTGGTTTGGTGACCTGACATTCCCCAGAAACAGCTTGAATTTAGTTGCCCACCCCCACCCCAAACGAAACGTGAATTATAAAGTATCAACAACAACAACAACAACAACAACAAACCCAGTGTATTCCCACCAAGTGGGGTCTGGGGAGGGTAGAATGTACGCAGTCCATATCGCTACCTCCAGAAAAGTAGAGAGGTTGTTTCCGATAGACCCCCGGCTCTAGAATTATAAAGTATATAGAACTAAAAACACTAACCTTCGCGTCCAAGTCCAAGCTCTTCCGCCTGAACATAAAAGAATATATGAGCTGCATTAGGCATCTACTAAGACCAAAAAATGTGCTATGTTTTAAGTGTACACACATAAGAAATAGAGAAAGGTGATTCGACATAAAGATAACAAGATAGAATCAAGATCTATGAATTTGCAAATACATGCATGAGAAACAATTTATTAAGTAAAAAAGAACAACGGCATCCTGTCGGCACAAGTTCAACTTTGATTTGAATCTACAAATTTTTCTTGTAAATCTACGCGTGCGCAAAAACGTAAGAAGTGAAGACAGCTTCTTTTT
The DNA here is from genome assembly GCA_030864215.1 of Capsicum pubescens. Classification (NCBI taxonomy): domain Eukaryota; kingdom Viridiplantae; phylum Streptophyta; class Magnoliopsida; order Solanales; family Solanaceae; genus Capsicum; species Capsicum pubescens. Next base: position 35,763,306 of record CM061546.1, read on the forward strand.
GATAAGTGGAAAATTAAGGAAGCTCTGAGACATCAGAACAGAAAAATAGGTGTTGGGTTAGCCAACAAAAACAACAACTTACACCATGTATTCCCACAAGTGAGGTCGGGGAAGGGTAGAGTGTACACAAACCTTACCCCTACCTCGTGGAGATAGAGAGGTTGTTCCCGAAAGATCCTCGGTTCATATAACACATGACAAGGCAGTGTGAAAAAGACGGCACAGAGGTAGAACAAAGCATAGCAAAAAAGACAACAAATGATAAAGTGTAGCATACCATACAGAGCAGAATAATATGATAGACAAAGTACAAGAAACAACAGGAGGCGTTGGGATAACCCCAGGTACTTTAAATTGTTCGAGGTAGGTGGTGTGAAAAAGTGGTATTGAAATTAAATCGATAACATTGATTAGACCCTAGAACTCTAAACCATCTCTAACTGAAAAAGTAAATTTCCTACCGAAGGCATATGTTAGTATCCATCAATAAAGAATTATCAAAATCTGTTGATCCAAGAGGAATGCCTCTATACAAAGTTGTCTGAATTCCCACTTCACCATTCATGCAATAGTACGGAGAAGATTTACATACTTGTAAACATTTTTTAACAAAATAAAACAGGAACTTCGATAGCAAGAACTATTTAAATTTCTTGGTCCTTTTCTGTACGGGTGGGCATTGGGCAGTTTTATTTGCATTATGAAAACTTCTGTTCAATTTTTTTGGGTTTTGAATTAAAGAAATTACAATCTAAATTCAAAATAAATAAGCTCAATTGGTTTAACATTTTAGAGTTCATTTTCAGATTATTCTGTTTGGTTATTTCGGATTTGCAATTTGAGCCTACAAGCCAGGCTTCTTCTTCTTCTTCTTAAAATAATGAACCACTAAATAAAGTTTTCATGTCATGTTGCGTTAAAAATTCCTCATTCTCACTACAATCTAATGATATTTTTGGTAATTTTTAGTACAAATGCAAACTCAATCCCGAATCCAAAATACAAAATCTTAAAAAATTAAAACCAAACACCAAACCAAAAATCTGAAAAATTTGAATTTCGGTTATGCCCAACTATGCCGGGCCCTACTTTTATGGACACCCTATTCAGCCTCTAAAGCAAAATTCTTGTTTCTCTATATGTGTACTTCTTAATAATCAATACTTCAAAGATCTAATCAAATCATAATTCCAGTGTTATTAAAAGAGCTCAATTCAGTGCTTAAAGCGTAGCGTTGGATCCAGCGCTTTTATGTCCTGAAGTCAGGCGAGAACAGAAAAGCGTGAGCTTCGGCAGAAGAAGCGAGAAGCGAGTGAGGCATTAAGTGTCGCTTAAGCGAAAAAAGCGAGACTTTTGGAAATTTAATTGAAATAAGGTTAATTTTAGGTCTAATTTTTAAGAAAATTATGACAGATTTACGCATCTTCCTCAATACTCCAAGTTGCTGCTCTTCTTCTCCTCCAATACTAACAGAGACTTGCACATCTTCTTCTTGCTGCTGCCAGTTCTAGTATTTACTATTTAGTTTTTAAGTTCAGAATTGAAAGATTTGCTTAATATGTTATTTCTACTGAGTTCTTGGTTATTTACAACAACTTACCCAATGTAGTCCCATAAGTGAGGTCTAGAGAGAGTGGTGCGCACACAACCTTACCCCTACCCTGTGAAAGTAGAGAGGCTATTTCCGTGGTTACATCCATGGAAATTTAATATTTTTTCCTATTTCTGTATTAAACTGTGCCTCAGTCGAGAAAAGTGTTGTGTTGCTTCACGCTTCTCACTTCCGTGAAGCAAGCACTCGTCGCTTTTATTTTCGCTTCTCGCTATCCAAAACACAACATAATTCTCAGAAACATAACTTATTTAAACCCATTACAAGAATTTAGATTGCAAGAACTACTTCCATTTCTTAGTCCTTCTCTGAGCACCCTATTTCAGCCTCTTAACGCAAAATTTTCATGCTTCCCCTCCCCTTGCGTATTTTGAAGTATCAATACTCCAAAATTTATTCATAACATAGCTAATGCGATCAATATTATTATCATCATCCTAGCAGCGCACAAATTATTGAACCTAAGGCTTTTACCTTAATAGAAGAATTTGTAAACAAAATCATGATATGAATTCGGCAGGTATATATCATATATGTTTCATTCTTTCTAACTCTTCTTTTTAGAGGGTAGGGGACTAGCTAATGTCGAACACTTTAGTATAAGCAGTGCAAAACATTGTTTGAACACTTTTTTTTTCAAATCGCAACAACATAAGCATCCACAGTAAAAATTTATCAAATATCAGAAAATCCAAGAACAGGTAAAAGAGTCATAAAACAAAAGCTCTAAAAAGCTTAAATACTTACCGCTGGTGAAGTAACTGAAGACAATGAGAATAACCTGTCCTCAAGCTGAAATTTTCTTGACCTTTTAAGGCTGCCAGATGACATAAAAGTGAAATTCTTACAAGCGAATCCTTGGAAAACGTATTATGACGACATAATGAAATGAACAATCACTTTTGAAAAAGGAAACAACGTTCTAATTCATGAAAGAAAAGTCAAATGCTGGTCACTAGTGCAATTAAATCAGCCCAAATATTTCAGTACCAAGAAAGTATGAACCTAAATAAGCACCAAACCTATTCACAGAATTCTATTACAGTGTAGATTTGGATCACCAAAATATAATTCAAAAATATTCACCGAGTTTTTTAGATCTAGATAACATATTAGTCAGGTCATTTAATGTTTGTTCATTCATGATAGTGCTTGCGGAGTTCCGTGTCTGAAAGAAGTTTAAGGGTCATCAGAATTGAAAATCAGGTTCCGAATGATTAGTGCATTTGGTGTCATCGACCAAGTCCGAAAAATTAGAGGGTTATTAAGCTTACTGAATTACTCAGATCTCCACAATGTTTGCTTCTGTTTACAGGAAACTCATCAACTTTGCATGTCCTTTAACGGACAAACTCCAGGAGAAAACATCATAGACAGAAACCTTAAATTTACCTAGAGATATGAATCTCTTTTATCTTGTATCTAGAGATATGGATAGTAAAGTCTCACGGAACCAGTATATTACTTTAGATGCAGTAACTTGCCCTTTTTTCTTATGGTCATTTTTTCACCTAACCAACAGAGCGCATCTACTTGTTGATCTATGCTTCACTGAATCCCGTACAGTTCAGAACAAGTATATTCCTATCAAGATTATTTCCATTAAAGAATCTTAATACTCTAAGTCAACGCAACAAAATGCCGATTCATAGAACGAAATTTCCATGACCAATTCCATCAACTATCATAACCTTATGGGTTATTCATATAACTCATAACTATATTTACGCCTAACGTTACTTTGGAAGCTGATTCTTACCTCCCATCAAATCAAGGATGTGAGATATTCAAAGTTTCAAACTTTAACTATTGCAGACACTAAGAGGCACACGAGATACTTAGCGACAAAAAACGAAACGCTATGCGACAAAAAGTAACCATTTACAATAACAACACTTCTACTTTCCAACTACAAGAATGTGAGGAAATAAACGCTAGAAAGGTGTGTACTTTGAATTCTTATTCGATGTTGATAGAAAGCCTTCAAAGCCTTTCAACGCGTTCCCAAAGGAGCCCGTTTCTTGCAAATAACTCGTCTCGAGATCATAAACCTACATCAAACCAATACTCATATCTTAGCTTCCTATTTGAACACTAAAAAGGGATAACGCGAATAAGCAAACAATTTCTCATATCTCATGACACAAGCCGCAAATACTCGAAATTACAGCAAAATCTTTATTACCAAAAGATCTCAAATGACAGATACAACAATATACCCAATATAATCCCACGAGTGGGTCTGGGAAGGTAGAGAGAATATCAAATTATATATACAATTTCTAAAAGATTTCAGTAAAACAATACAAAAATATATCACTCCCTCCTTTTTTAATTTGTTCATCTTACTTTCCTTTTTACTCCGTTTAACAACACCTTTTTTGGCAACTATTTAATTTCAACTTCCCCTTTCAATTTATTTATCTTACTTTCCTTTTCAGTCTATTTTAGTCCATTTAAAAAAAAAACTTGTTTGGCAACTCTTTAATTTCAAACTTTACACGCGACATGTTTAAGACCACAAGAGATTAAAGGACATTCCACGTAAATTCAATTTAAAACCTACTCCCTCCGTCCCATTTTACTCGTCCCAAATTTCCTAATCTGGTGTCCCATTTTACTTGTACTTCAAGACAAGACAAATTTTTGTTTCATGTTTTACCCTTTGCATTAATTATTTTTTCTTTAAATTAAAATATAAACATCATTTAATAGGGCTACTATAGTAAACATGCCTAGTTTACCATAATACCCTGTTAAATGATATTTACATTTTAATTTGAAGAAAAAGTAATTAATGCAAAGGGTAAAACATGGAAAAAAAAATTATATCTTCTTGATTAATGGAAAAAAGAAAAGTAAAATGAGAAATCAAATTAGGAAATTTGAGAAGGAGGGAGTATTATTTATATTCTTAAACTCCGTGTCAAGTCAAACACAGACAAACAAATTAAAACACACAGACTAATATCCAACTAAAGAGCTTCTACAAGAACTTAAACAAAAAAAAAAAAAAAAAAAACTAAACACAGAACTTCGTAATGAAAATAATTAAAGGAATTCAAGAAAGGTAGAGTCTTTTTACTTGTTTTTCAACATTTCTCAGCTCTTCTTGAAGCTTTTCTCTTTTATTCAGCAGGGATGCAAGAACAGCTTTAGGATTTGAACCTCTTTGCCCTAATTAAAAATAAAAATAAAAATTAAGAAAATAATCAAAAAATAAACAAATATTCCCAAAATTTGATGAGAAAAAGGTGAAATTAGTTACCATGGAGCTCCATTTTTGGGCAATTAATTTGAAGATAAGTTGTAATTAAAGATTCAGCAGAAAGAACATGAGTCTATAAGTGAAATTGTTGGGAGTGTTAGCTTTTGGACAAACTAATAATAATAAAAAAACTTATCTTTAAACATTAAAATTTGGCCTTGTTCGGTTGGAACAAGTTATATGAGCTATCCATGGGAGATTAGTTATTCGGATATTGTTATTTCGGTAATAAAAGTTTGGTCATAAAAATAATATTATAATTTTAAAATAAGTTATTTTTTAATTTTATTTCAATAAAATATTTTTAAATTTATTTTAAAGTTAATTTTAAATAGTTATTTATTATAACTCCTACCAAACGGATATTAAACTGAAAGAATTTATAAGTAAAAACAACATAAATTCCGACAGTTTGAAACTCAGTTACAGAAAATTTCAACACTTTACTTAATTACAAAAAAATCCAAGTTTGAACTTGTCCCGATTAATAATTAGCTCTCGATACATTCAACGAAAAATGCATAATTAACTCTTGATACATTTTTTCGATTTTGAGTCTGTTAAAATACATAATACATTCAGTGTAGATACATTTTTTTTTTTGTACAGATACATAATCAACTTCTGATATATATTTTTTGATTTGGGGTCTGTCGAGATACATAATTAACTTTCAATACATTTGTCGAAGATATATAATTAGTTGGTATATTTATAATTACTTTGTAAGAGTGACGATTTGTGCAAATTTAATAAGTTATGGTGTATGTTTATGTTGTTTTCCAATTTATAATTGAAATGGGCCTTAGATAAAGTAAGTCTGAGTTATTGGGCCGAATCAGTCTTTATAAACAAGGAAATAGGGCGGTGATGTCCAGAAAGCTTTTATTTGGGCCGAAAATGAAAAAGATTAGAGCCTCGCAGTTTATAGGCCTGTTAGATTCTCATTTTTTATTAGAAAAAGTTAGCACGATGTGACAAACATTTAGACTATATTAGTTTAGGTGTATACGTCACCTTCTTGAGTTTAAACGTCACATTAAATATGATATTTATTTAAATAATAAAGATGAATATAATAATTAAATTCAACATCTTTTAGAGAATTTATTTAATTAAACCTCATCTTTACTAAAAAAAAATTCTCAAAGTCAATCGACATTCATCTGGCACCTGTAAACTTCAACAAAATAATACGATGATATAGTTATCAAAATAATGTAATTAAATTTAATCTTTACACAAAAAATTCTTCAAATCCGTACGACACTCATCCACCACCTTTAAACTATAACAAAATAATACGACAATAAAGATATCAAAATAATACAACTAAACTTTACCTTTACATTGAAAAGTTCTCAAAATAGAGATCTAAAAATAATATAATTAAACCTAATCTTTACTTAAAAGAATTCCTCAAAGTCAACCGACATTCATCTACCTCCTGTAAATTCAAAATATAATAGTGATCACAACGCTTCAGTTTTGATGAAAATAATTCTTGTCTGAGCGGAAATTTTAGTATTAAAGAATGACTTGAATGAGAAAAAGAAGTAGATATATATATACACACACGTTGAATTCTATACAAAAATAGTGAAGAAGTTGAGGGTTAGAAAATTAAGTATCCATTAATCTAGCCATGCAATCGAATCATGTTAGATGAACATCAATCATGTTTTTCCAATAATAGGAAACCTTTTCCGCGTGATCGGTACGCCAACATATTGAATTCCTATTTCCACTGGGACTGGAAATACTATAAATTTAGGACGACGAAGGATTGTAAACAGAAATTTTCCTTCTCTTCACCGAACAATGGAGATCGCAGCGGCCAATTCTTTCATTCGCTGCTTACAATCACATCCAGAACTTTTTTGACCAGTTTCGTGGAGTCATGATTCGTTATTCATCTAACAAACTGGATGTTTCCGGTGTCATTTCGGAATTGGAACTCCATCGCGATTTGTTAACTGGCTATCGACGTTTCTTGCCTCCAGAATTCCGTCCATCTCCATCTTCACCTTCTCGGCATTTCCGAAAGAACAATGACATCAACGACGACATGTTGAACCCTTGCGTTGATTTTATGAACAGAGTGCAGAAATGTTTTGGTGACGAGCGCGATGTTGTTCGCGGGCATACTTGGAGACCGTCAACGTAAACTTTCGTATAAGGATGCGTGCAGAGCAATAGCAGAAATCTTTGGTAATGAAAATCAAGATTTGATTGATGAGTTTAAGTTGGTGCTTTTGGGTGATAATAATGGGGGAGTAATAAGATCAACGAGAATTAAAAAAGAAGAACGATGAGGGTAGGCGAATGGAAGAGGAGATGTGTGAAGTTGACGTTAAGTTGTCTCGTGTCATGACAATTGTGCGCACTGCAAAGTCTGTGAGGGACTTAGCATCACAACAGCAACATCAAAAAATCAATATCAAAGATCATTTCAGTGCTCTGAGCCTCAGCTGCATTAGGAAAAAATTCAAAGAAGAAGGTTCCTTTGTTATACAGCAATTGTTGAAAGATCCAAAACTTCTTGTTCTAACCCAAATTTTGGACAAGTTCGAGTCCAACAGAAGGAAACTAACTGGTCAAGGAGAGAGAGAAGTTGCACGAATATTGGTGTGGAGTAGTACTTCAAGAGAAGAAACACAATTCTGTGACAAATTCAACAGTGTAAATTAAGTAATAGTAGTATAATGTTAGGGTTTTTCTTGGATTTGAATTTTGATATATGTGAATGTAGTGCTAGGCGTTGAATGAATTGCATATCGTTTCATTATTACATTAATTCTTTACATAATTCTGTATGAAGTTCGTTTACTCTCATTTATACAGTTGCAAGCACTAATGTTACACTATGATTTGATACTAACACTCTATTGGGATGGCTGTTAGTTTAACTTATCGTATTGTATTGTTTTACAACAATTTGGATAGATTATATAGACGAAAGGTAGTACGCAATCACATCAAATAGGCCGCTACACAAAATAGAACTTTTCTTCATTAGATAAGGATGGATTTAAAGATACAATACAATACAATAAAATTTAACAATCAAAACAAACATAGTAATTAAACAAACATTGTACTTAAACATTGGAAGAACTGTCCTCTCCTTTTCTCAATAAAAAAAAGTTACTACCTCCATTTAAAAAAGACTGATCTGTTTTCTTTTTAAGTACGTTTAAAAAAGACTCTTTTTCTTTATAATGCTTTAATTTCAACTATCCACATAATGTGTTTTAAACCACAAGATTAAAGAACATTTTGGTATATTTGACACAACTTTAATTTAAAGCCACGAGATTCAAAAAAATAAATTATTGTCTAAAATTTTGTGTCAAGTCAAAGTAGTCCATTCTTTTTTAAACGGAGAAGTAATACAACTCTATCGTATATTTTAGCTGATACAACTCTGAGGCAAAGAAAAAAAAAACATTTTAGTGAAAATCTACCATTGTACCTCTTGAATATTGATTGCAAACAACAACTTATTAATCAATTATCAATTTATCACTAAATCCTCAAATAAAAGATAATTAAGCCATAAAAAAAAAAATCAATGTCTTTACAATCAATTATTATTCAAATTCGTTGAATTCTTTTCACATGAATGAAAGTGACAGCCAGTTTGATTAGCATACTTAATGCAATTTGTTAGTCTAACATTGTCCAAATAATTAAGGTTACTGTATTAAAATTATACTGGTGACATGTTAATAGTTCATCCCATAGAAGCTTTCTATTGTTAAGGTTGGTGCTGGCATAGATGACACTGAGAAACCAAGAAGAAGGAGGGGAGAGTACCTTCTTTTTCAATCTTTGTGTTCTAGGTGGAGGATGTACAATGTATTACTCTATTACTCCCCCGTCTCATTTTACTCGTTTCAAATTTTCTAATTTGATTTCTCATTTTACTTAGCATTTTTTATTTATCAAGAAGACAATTTTTTTTTCCTTTTTTTACCCTTAGTATTAATTATTTTTTCTCCAAATTAAAATGTAAAGGGAGAATACTCACAAAAATACCTGAAGTTTGGCCGGATTACCAGTTGAACATGTTGAACTTTGCGGAGGTCTTATTACCCACCTATACTTTTTTAAGTGTAATTAATTCCCCCGGACTTTTTTAAAGTGGAATTAATCTCCCAAAAAAAAAATGTTATACCCAGTTTTTAAAGTAGGAAGTGCAGTACACGCGTTGTTTCTTCTCCATTTTATCACTTTTCAACATTTTTTCACCATTACAACCATATTAAGGATTCTACAACTCAAATTCCTCTTACAGATCAAATTCCAAATGATTTCATTGAGTCAATTTCAAATTTCAAGTCCATTCTTATCACTTTTCATCATTTTTTTCACCATTTTAAGAATTTTTTTCCCCCAAATTTCAAATCCAAATTGAAAACTTTCTTCAATAATTTTATTCAAATTGATCTATCCAATGTAATAAATTCAACAACCATCATATTTTTAAAACTTCAGTGACACTAGTAATTCGGCTTTGCCTGCCAGGCCTCAAGGGTGTTTCAACATCACTATGAGCATCTGCTTCTTGTTTTCTCATGCCATAGTCCACAATAGTACAACATAACGTGTACGAAGTGTGTTGGGAACTCAATCGAAGAAACTCTTGTGTCATAAGAAAGACACTCTGCGTATGTTACCATATACAGACCGCAGTCCCTACAAATTTTTTTTTTGAATAATAAGTAAAATTTACTTTCTACATATTTAATATTTTGGTAAATGTATATTAAAATACTTACAAGCTTCCACTTGGTTGCTGAGGCAAATCGTCTTCAAATAACACATCAAAAAGATCTGACAAGTCTTTATCTTTGTATCTTGGATGGTTATGAAAATCGATACCTTTCTTTTTGTAGAAATTACAAGCTTTGAGATACAATGGGATAATCGCAGCTAATTTCTCTATCTCAGATAGAACAACCGCATAGTGCCCAGAGGATTCATATGAGTCATATAAGAATATGCACCTCTCGGAGAATGATAAAACTGTAAGAACCCAATGATGTTTCTCCCTTATATTGACAGGAATAAAGATATTATCCAATGTATGTCATGGCACTGCAGCATGCATACAAAACCCATTAATGAATTCATTAAGATGAGACTCTTGTCCTCCCGCATTAAGGTTTGGATCATTCATAGAGTATAATTCCATCAAAGACCTAATTATATTCATAAAGTTGCAATCTACTGTGTTGTATTTTATAAGAGTTGTGGGGCTCATACATATATCCAAATAACTCTTCATCAGTATTTCATATAAGAACATATTTTCCATACATGCAAACTTAGGAATTTCATATAAAATACAAAATACAAATAAGCATGACAACTTTCCAAATTTTACAAAAAAATACATGTAAAAAACAACAAAACACAACCAACACACAAAAAAATACATATAAAATACATATGTATTTTGAACAGAACAAATGAGCTCAATGCAATCCCTAAAAACATATCAGGAGAACATAAAAATACATATTAAAACTACGCCTTATTAACTGTACAAATCACCAAAACACAACCAACACATCAACAAATACATAGAACATGAATATGTATTTTAAACAAAACAAATCAGCTCACTGCAATCCATAAATACATATCAAGAGAACAAAAAATACATATTAAAACTACACCTTATTAAAATGTAAAAATAAACAAAACATAATCAACACATCAAAAAATACATATAACATGCATATGTACTTTGAACAAAACAAATCACCTCACTGCAGTTCCTAAATACATATCTGGAGAACATAAAATACATATTAACCCACTGAAAAAAAATACATAATACTTTCAGCTTTAATAAAAGCTTTACTAAATTCAAACAAAATATAACAGTAAGTACAAAATACATTTAGACCAAAAAAATACTTCTTCCTCCATCTCTTATTCAGATTTATTATCAGAAGAGTTCTGAACATCGTCACCAACCTTACTTAGTTCTTCAATTTCTTTGGCTTTCCTTTTTCTTTCGTATTTTTTTTTTATTTTGGTGAATGAGTTTTCTTCAATCATTTTTTTTGACAATATCATCCATCTTCACCGCGTCGTTACGAATTTGTTCTTTCGTACTCCGAAATTTCTTCGACTGTAGGTGATTAGAAACAACATTAACTACATCGTCTTGAGTTAATCCAAAACTAAAAGATGGTGCATAATCAGACACCAAATTAATAGGTTGTATACAACTATTTGTCTGTGATTTTGGTGTTTGTTCATCCATTAGAGCATAAAACCTTAAATTTAGATTTGCTAATGAATTACAGTACCAAAAAAAATCTATAACATGCAACAACAAAATTAAATAGTTACCTGAAATAGATGAACACAATCCTTATCAAATAGTGCGAAAGAAAAAAAAAATTGATGCGAAAACTCTATGTTAATGGCGTAAGAAAAGGAAAAAGAGATTTTAAAATCAATGAAAGAGAACAAGAAAGCGTGAAAAGAGAACCTTTCACAGTAACTTTTCTTGGGAGGCAAAAATAGGGGATCACTAATTAAAATAAGAAAAATATTGTTATTATTGCTACACAGTGTAATTTGATGAAAGTGTTACTATTTTTTATAATTTAAAACTTAGGTATGTTACTCCATGTATCTTTTTTCTTTTTCAATTTATAACCGAAATGGGCCTTAGAGAGTTACTCTGAGTTATTGGGCTGAATTAGTCTTTATAAACAAGGAAATAAAGCTTTGATGTCCAAAAAGCTTTTATTTAGGCCAAAAATGAAAAAGATTAGTTCCTCGCAGTTTATAGGCCTATAGATTCTCATTTTTTATTAGAGAAAGTTAGCACGATGCGACAAACATTTAGACTATACTAGTTTAGGTGTACGCGCTCGTGCAAACATCTCACTTTATTGAGTTCAAATGTCACACTAAATAGGATATTTGTTTAAATAATAAAGATGAATACAATAATTAAATTCAACATCTTTAGAGAATTTATTTAATTAAACCTCATCTTTACGAAAAAAAAATTCTCAAAGCCGACATTCATCTATCACCTGTAAACTTCAACAAAATAATACGATGATAGAGACATTAAAACAATATAATTAAATCTAATCTTTACACAAAAATTTTCTCAAATCCGTGTGACACTCATCTACCACCTTTGTAACACCCCGTACTTAATTACGTGCATTAGCCATGGTTATATGTGTTAGAGTATATGTATTGATCATAAGTTAGGTATATATGAGTTTAAGTATGAGTATTGATTATTTTGAGATGGTTTCAAGGGTATAGTTTGATTATATGGGTATAGGAATCGACTTTATTTATACCGGAATTTGCTCGTCGAAGTTTCTATGCGAAGTTTATCGAGTTATCTTTCCAACGATATAAAGATTTCTGAAAAAAGATGAGTATCGGATATAAGCGAGCATGTTCGAAACTTGAAAACGGTGGACGCAATGAACAGTAAATGTGCAGAAATTTTCTGCACACAAAAGTACTGCAGCCAAACAGATTTTTGGGTCGACTTTAAACGATCATAACTCCTTGTACAAAATGAACTGTGTGAGCTGCTATATATCGATGAGAAGCCCCGAGAGTCTTCTTTATAATGCAATTGGTTTCAACCAAATCCATTATCGAAGCAAAGAGTTATGGTCGATTTACTTTAGCCTACCAAAACAGTCCACCATGGACAGATTCGGATTTACTTAAATTTTGAGGGCAATATGGTCATTTTTCATCACCTCATGGACGAAAATTGGTCATTATATACATATACTTAGCCTCATATCCATCATTTATCATCCAAATTATTGAAGAATAAGAAACCCTAGCCTAATTTCAACTCCAATTATCTTGTGATTCAACCGTAGAAAATCCAAATTGATTCCGTAGTTGTGTTCACCGTCTCGAGGGCTTCGAAAAGCACCCCTTATTTGTGCCAACAGGACTTCGAAATCAGTAAGGCCATTTTATGGTAAGGATGTAAATTATGTTGGTGTTATTTATATGGATATGTATATATATGCATGTGAGCATAAGAAGTATGTTATTTGATTGTTGTTGAAAGATGATTGGAAATGATGTTGGATTATTCTTGTGCATGGTTGGATTATGTTGAATTGTGAAGGGATTTGGTGTGATGATGTGGTATTGAAATGTATATATATATATATATATATATACACACACACACACACACACATAAACCTATTGTTCAAGTTGGTTTTTGGAATGTTTTGCAAATATTGGTTGTATGGAATTATGGAAGAGAATAGTGTTGTAGGGTTGCTAATACTAGATGCCAAACATTTCATTGTAGATAAGTGATTTGTAAAGGCGGGAAGTTGTGTTGAATTGGTATCCAAATCTACAACGAGGTATGTAAAGCATACTCTAACGATGTTCTTTGGCATGAAAACACCAATGTTCCATCAAGTAAGATTCCGAGGTTGTCCAAAAAAAAACATGTATTGTTCTACGTTACCAACGAAGTTGTTTCCATTCTATAAAGTGTCAAAATGTTTCATTGATATACCAAAAGACTCCTATTTCATTGTTGTGATATTGATGATTCTGAAACACATTGTTGATGTACCAATGAGTCTTTATTACATCGTTATTGTATAGAAGGTCTATTACTTGGTTCCTATTGATGTATCATTGTTCCAAAGGTACTATATTGGCATGAACACTAATGTAATAATCTCAAAAGCTTTTGAACTAAGTTATTGGAAAGATCTCTTATGTGTGTTACTTGATATACGTGTGGGTGGTAGCTCAGGGGCTTAAGCCTAGCATGGGCCGATCCCGATACTTGATATGATTATAGTTGATATGTACTGGGGGCAGCCTAATGGTCACAGTACGGTACAATATTGATTATTGTTAGGTGGTTGGAGGTTTGGGAGGAGGAGGTAATGACGAATGATAATTGTAAAGAATGAAATGAACGAATGTATACCGTTCCACAAATGTGTTTGAATTCAAGAACCCAATTCAGATTAATGATAATGTACATGATCCTAAAAGTGTTTATGAAGTGTGGTTCACTTCTATTATGATTTATTCACTTGTGTCTGATTTTCTCGATCCCCCATATCACATATGATTATTTACAGCTTTACATACTCAGTACATATTTCGTACTGACGTCCCTCACGGGGGACCTGCATTTCATGCTGCAGGCACAGGTGCTTCAGCTCATACACAACATAGATAGGATTCAGGTCATACAGCTATTGTTGGTGAGCTCCAGTTTGCATCAGAGCTTTTCGAGTCGGTTCCTTATGTTTTGTTATTGTACAGGAGTCATGTGTGGGCGGGGGGTTTGTCCCGACCCTAGTTATGTCATGTATATCCTAGAGGCTTTGTAGACATAAGGAAGGGTAAAGTCATGGAAGTTTATATAGTGATGTTATATTTGTATATGTGGTGGCCCCGACGGCCAAGTATTATATATATATATATTTGTGCGTGTTGTGCTGATACAGGTAATTAGACCCTTCTATATGCAACAAAGTGTTGTCCAAATTTTTGGTGACATGTAAGTGAAAGTACAGGTATTTGAACGGGTTCTCTTGGGCCTTCTCGGCTTCGGGTGCCAGTCCGGCCCGATGGGATTTTGGGGCGTGACAACCTTTAAACTATAAGAAAATAATACGACAATAAAGATATCAAAATAATACAACTAAACTTTACCTTTACATAGAAAAATTATCAAAATAGAAATCTAAAAATAATACAATTAAACCTAATCTTTACTTAAAAGAATATCTCAAAGCCGACCGACATTCATCTACCACCTGTAAATTCATCTACGACCTATAAACTACAACAAAAAAATATAATAGTGATCACAAAGCTTCAGTTTTGATAAAAATAATTTTTGTCTGAGCGAAAATTTTAACACTAAAGAATGACTTGAATGAAAAAGAGAAGATATATATATATACACATACGTTGAATTCTATTATGTTGACAAAAATAGTGAAGAAGTTGAGATTTAGAAAATTAAGCATCCACCAATCAAGACATGCAATCGAATCATGTTAGATCAACATCAATCATATTTTCCCAATAAGTAAATTGGTTTCTTCTCTAATTTAACGTGCATCTCAATTTTTATTGAAATATTTTCTTAATAGCGTCCTATTTTAGGAGTATTTTTCTAATTGATTTGTATAAAGAAAAATATTCATTGATTATCCTTTTATATATTTTAAGAGCCTCATCTATTTTAGGAGTCTAGTTAATATAATAAAAATAATTAAATAATAAATTAAAGGAAATAAGTAAAAAGATAATTTTGCCTAAAGGAGAGTTTCTAAGAGCATTTACATTTTTAATATATTATATTTACACTTTTAATATATTATAGATTATAGATATAGATTATAAATATAGAATATGAATGTTTGGTAGTAGTACATATTAAAGGAGGCAAGAAGATAGAAAAGAAATAGGAAATACTATAAATCACAATGAAAGTAGAATTGGTTTTTTAATTCCTATTTCCACTAGGACAAGAAATACTATAAATTTAGGCCGAGTAATAAGAACGAGAATTAAAAAGAAGAATGATGAGGGATTTATACAAAAAAATATATATAATAATAATATGATTTTTACATTAATTATATTTATACAAAAAAAATATGTGATATATCTGTACTTCCAACAAAATGAATTTTATTTCATAAATATTTATCCATAAGAAAATGTTTATCCCATTATATTAGAATAAAAAATACACAATAATGAAATAATACTAGATGATTAAAATAAATGTAAATAAAACGAAATATACACGAGCAAATGATGTAATACTTAGTTTATTTAAAAAAAATATGAATTTTGAATATAAGAGAGAAAAATATTTGAAAGTAAGGATTATCTTTTCTACTTTTAATTTGAAGATTGAAAATATATCTCTTAAATTAAGGTGAATTGATAATTAGTTATTGCTTTAAATTAAGAACGGAAAAGGGTCAAAAATATCCCTGAACTATTCGAAATGAATCAACAATACCTTTCATTTATATTTGGCTCAAAAATACTCCTTTGTTTATTTTTTGGGCTCAAAAATAATTCTCCGTTAATTTTTTGACTCAAAAATACCCTTTCATTAATTTTTTAGCTCAAAAATACTCTTCTCTCTAACAGAATGCCACCAAACATACTACGTAGATAAAAAAAATTACTTAATCAGTCCACGTCAGCATACACGTGAAAAATCACCTCATTTCATCCACCTAAAAATCAATCAATTTTATTCTATTTGAAAATTCAATAAGATCCATATTCAAAAAAATCGAACCAAGAGGCAAAATTCAATTCTTTAATTTTTTTCCTCATATCATCCCTTTCACCGCCTTATATTTTATTATTTACATTTTCAAAATTACGGGACTCACTTGAGAAATTCTTGACCTAATCAACTTGTGGTTGTCCTACATTGCCACTAAATTTTTACTCTTCAAATTTCAATTTCATCTCTGAATTACCATTCCTCTCACTACAATCAGGTTCCTCGTTAGACAAATTCAAATAGGATATCCAGTAGCAATATGAGCTCTTGAAAATCGGGTCAACTATTTGAGGATCCAATTGTTTAGGATCGACCTATTAAAATCCGATTCTTTTGGATCAACAATTTAAGGACCTAATAGTTTTCTCATCTTTTGCCTTGATCAATCCAAAATATTTGAATCCATCACATGAAAAATAATCAATCAAATTCTTCAATATTTTTCCTCTTGGGCCTAATTTTTTTCCTATATAAGTGGGGTTGGGTCTTTAAGTAAAAAAAAATGAGTTGATGGTTAGATAGATTAAATGGAGTGATTTTTTATTTGTGTATGTTGACGTGGACTGATCAAGTGACTTTTTTTATTCACGTGGCGTATTTGGTGTCATTCCGTTAGAGAGAAGGTATTTTTGGGCCTAAAACATAATGGAGGGGTATTTTTGAGCCAAAAAACAATGAAGGATATTTTTGATCCATTTCAAATAATTCAGGGGTATTTTTGATCCTTTTCCGAATTAAGAATTATAATTATCTTTTTTGATTTCTTAAAATGGCTATATATGAAGATTTTTTTTTTTAATATCGAAAAAGTACTATTATTTATGTAATAAAGTTTTACGGATGACCTTTTCATATAATTTGTCTAGGTAAAAGGGAAAAATAGGCTTAATAGGTAGATGAGAAGGGCATTTTAGACCCAATAGATAGGTGAGAAGGGCATTTTAGGTCCAGTAGACGAAAAGGGCATTTTATGCCCAGTAAGTAGACAGAGAACATTTTTGCATCATTTTACATAGTTGAAGGACATTTTAGGCCCTTTTCCGTTTCATTAATTACATTAATTCTTTACATAATATTGTATGAAGTTCGTTTACTCTCAGTTATACAGTTTGTTAGGATCGAGAATCCCGGATAGTGCAGAATTAAACAAAGTAATCGTTTGAAGATGATAATAATGATAAGTTGAGAAAATA
Organism: Capsicum pubescens; assembly: GCA_030864215.1. Classification (NCBI taxonomy): domain Eukaryota; kingdom Viridiplantae; phylum Streptophyta; class Magnoliopsida; order Solanales; family Solanaceae; genus Capsicum; species Capsicum pubescens. The sequence goes on from CM061546.1 coordinate 35,780,714, forward strand.
AAGGAGGCACAAATTTAACGTGATTCGGTCAACTTGACCTACGTCCACAACCAAAAGAGAAGCAACTTCACTAAACACCAACAGAACAAAAAGAGTACAAAGATACAAAAGAGAGTACAAAATTAGAGTAATTAAATACTCTAATAGCCCAAATAACCAAAAGAATAACCTCACAAAGATCACTCCAAAGAAGAGGTTCACTCAAAGTATTTCCCAACACAACTCTCTTACAAATACTTTCTACAAAGAAGAACACAAACACAACTAAATCTTCTTCAAATGTTAGTGTTCTTCTCTAAATGGTATGTTACAAAGAGGGTGGAAATGCCTCTATTTATAGGCACAAAACAGACCTACGTTGATGTCATCAATGACATCAACACACTACTTTGCCAACCAAATTTGACAAGAAAATAAATTGCATGCAATGTTGGACTAGCCAACCAAATTTGACAAAGCCAATAAATGATCTTGCAAGTGCTTGGTAGCGACTTTGTTTGACCAAGTGTGAATCCAAGAAACAAACAAAAGGCCACATTACAAATCTCCACCTTGGCCTGAGTTTGTTTAATATAGTAAATTTGCTCCACCTTCTTCACAAAGCCTCAAAGGGCTTTCAAAATTCCACGACGTCAGAATCAGATGAGTCTTCATCTGAAATTGAAACAGTAGCAACACCTGTAATAGTAGATCCCAACAGTGTGTACAACTTCCCAGACTTGCGTGCCTTCATAATCACAAGACCACCGCGAGAGACTTCAAGAACTCCACCTTCACCTGTGTATTTGCACCCAAGAGATTCTAGAGTGCCCAAAGAGATAAGATTTTTCTTCAACTCAGGAACACATCTAACATTTCTGAGAGTTCTTACAATACCATCATGCATTTTAATTCGGACGGTACCTGTTCCAACAACATTGTTGCCTACCAAGACAACTCCACCTTCAACAGGATCATATGTAGAAAACAAGTCCTTGTTAGGACACATATGAAATGAACAAGCCAAATTTAAAATCCACTCATTGTTAGAACAAGAAATATTTTCGGTTAATAAAAATATTGCTCCTTCAATCTCATCAGCAACAACACTTGCTTCAGCGGTGTCGGAATCCCCGTGCTCATTTTTCTTTACTTTTTCTTTGTTTTGCAACTTAAGACAATTAAACTTGATGTGGCCTTTTTTATGACAGTAATAACACACTAAATTACTAAATCTAGACTTTTCATTAGATCTACTCCTGACAAATAAATCGGACTCCTGATTTTCACTACCTTCCCCGGTAATATCTCTATCTATCTGATCTTTAGATTTCAGTATAGATTTGATTTTTCTATTAGAGATAGTTTCTTTCCCATAAAGTATAGTATCTCTAAAATTCTTAAAGGAATGAGTTAGGGAACATATTAACAAAGCAACTTGATCTTCTTCCTCAACCTTGATATCTATATTACTTAAATCCATAAGAATGGAATCAAAGGCATCAAGATGTGACAGTATGAAAGTATTTTCATCCATACGAATTGTATAAAGCTTTTGCTTCAAGTAGAGTCTATTCTCTACCGTCCTTTTCATATACAGGCTTTTCAACTTTTCCCACATGCCTTTGGCAGTGGTTTCCGAAGCTACTTCACGTAATACATCATCAGAGAGATTTAGTATAATACTAGATCTCGCTTTTTTATCAAGGCTATCAAACTCCTCGTCTATCATTTTTTCTGAAATTTTCTCCTTTCCTTGCAGTGCCATATCTGAACCATCCTGAACTAGGATAACTTCCATTTTCAACTGCCACATACCAAAGTTTGCACTTCGGTCAAATTTCTCAACATAAATCTTTGTAATCGTCATGGTGACTACTAAGACAAAATCAGGATTAACCTCGCTCTGATACCAATTTGTTAGGATCGAGAATCCCGGATAGTGCGGAATTAAACAAAGTAATCGTTTGAAGACGATAATAATGATAAGTTGAGAAAATAAAGGAGACACAAATTTAACGTGGTTTGTTCAACTTGACCTACGTCCACAACCAAAAGAGAAGCAACTTCACTAAACACCAACGGAACAAAAAGAGTACAAAGATACAAAAAAGAGTACAAAATTAGAGTAATTAAATACTCTAATAGCCCAAATACCCAAAAGAATAACCCACAAAGATCACTCCAAAGAAGAGGTTCACTCAAAGTATTTCCCAACACAACTCTCTTACAAATACTCTCTACAAAGAAGAAAACAAACACAACTAAATCTTCTTCAAATATTGGTGTTCTTCTCTAAATGGTATGTTACAAAGAGGGTGAAAATGCCTCTATTTATAGGCACAAAATAAACCTACGTTGATGTCATCAATGACATCAACACACTACTTTGTCAACTAAATTTGACAAGAAAACAAATTGCATGCAATGTTGGACTAGCCAACCAAATTTGACAAAGCCAACAAATGATCTTTCAAGTGCTTGGTAGCAACTTTGTTTGACCAAGTGTGAATCCAAGAAACAAACAAAAGGCCACATTACACAGTTGCACGCACTAATGTTACACTCTGATTTGATACTAACACTCTATTCGGATGGCTGTTACATATTGTTTAACTTATCATATTGCATTGTTTTAACGAATACAATAATGAGATAGATTATATCATTTTCCAGACAAAATGAGGAAACGAAAGGTAACACACAATCACATCAAATAGGTCATTACACAAAATGGAACTTTTCTTCAAATAGGCCGCTACACAAAATGGAACTTTTCTTCATTAGGTAAGGATGGATTTTAAGATACAACATAATAAAATTTAACAATCAAAACAAACATTGTGCTTAAACTAACAACACAATATGATACACAGTAGAATACAACCGGTAACAACCATCCAAACAAGCTGTAGTAAGCAACATTCTGTTAGAAATACTCCCTCCATTTCGGAATAAGTGAATTGTTGGAGTATTTATTGGTGTTTCAAAATAAGTGAATCATTGAATTTTTTTTTAAATTTGCCCTTATGATTTGACAATCAATTAGCTTTTGAAAAGGTATTACAAGGTCAATTTTTTTTTTTTTTGGGTAAAAATAGAAAGTTGTATTAAATTTATGTTTTTTTCTTAATATATGTGTCAAAATTCAATAATTCATTTATTATGAAACGAAAGAAGTACTAGATAAAGGAATGCTTGAAAACTAAGCATAAGTGAGCGATGATGACTGCTACTTACCAAAGACGATCTTTGGAGCCAACTGTCTTCTGCTTTTCTCAATAAAAAAAAGTTACTAATACAACTCTATCGTATATTTTAGCTGATACAACTTCGAGAATAAAAAAAATCATTTTAGTGAAAATCCACAATTGTAATTTGTACCTCTTGAATATTGATTGCAAACAACAACTTATCAATCAATCCTCAAATAAATGATAATATTGCCCAAATAATTAAGGTTACTGTATTAAAATTATACTGGTAACATGTTAATATATCATTTGTCATCGTCAGATAAATGTATTTCAAGGTTTTCTCTAATTAAATCAATCTTGACAAGTAAAATGACTTTTATCAGTTTGAGTAATAATTTCAAGAGCAATGATTAAAAAAACATATTTATGTAAATTAACATATTTTGTAAATTTCATATCTCAATTATTACTATCTTTTATATTAAAATATACTTCGATGTTGAGTTGATCTATATTCTATACACACTAATTATAGATTGAGATCAAATATTTAACTAGTTGAATATCATGTATTTCAATATGAATAAATATAATTTTAAATAATTAATAAATTATTGACATATAAAACTCGGAAAAAAATAATAATTTAGACGTAATCCTGCAAAGGGAAAAAATCCCCCAAAAAATAAAATAAAATAACAGCTCATGCTGCATGGAATTGTTGTACTTGGTGTACATCTTCTTGTACATTAATCTGTTTATTTTTCCATCGGTGGCTGCTTGCGAGTCTATTTCAATTTTTTCGGTGCTCTCTCTCTCTCTCTCTCTCTCTCTCTCTCTCTCATCACTTTAACAATGTCTTTCAGAATCAAAGGGGTAATTATTATTATTATTATTTATTATTTGGAAATTTGATTTCTTTGATAGATCTGATTTTCCTTTGCATGCTTAAATTACTTATCTGTTTTTATTTTCTGATTTTTTTTTGCTTTTAGTACAAAATTTGCTTAGTTTGATTTGATTTAGTTATATTTTGCTAAGATCTTAGTGGTAAAATGTAAAATTTTAACTGATTTTTGTACTGAATGTGTGCTGATTTTGCTTCAAGTTCAGTTGAGTTTTTTTTTGTTTTTTTTAACTGTTTTCTGAGTTGTAATTTTGTTTTGAATTTTCTGAAAGTTGGTTTTCATTTTTTTTTTTCAAGTTTAGCATGAATCATATGAGTAAATAAAGCAGTTGGTGGTAATGCTTGTCAAGAAGAGAAAATTTAGCATAATGTATATAGCATAAATATAAATCTTGGTTATCAATAAAATAAAATAAAATAAATGTGTATCTTGTACGAGGTAGGGGTAAGGTCTGCATACACTTTATCCTGTCCAGACCAGTGGCGGAGCCACCTTTGCCCCAGGAGGGGCCTTCGACAGTAAATTATACTACTATTTTTATACTATTTTTACATGGTTAAAAATATATTTTATGCATATATAGTAGATGTTGAACCCCCTTTGACTATTTCGTATATATACTTCTGAACCCCTCAATGAAAATCCTGGCTCCGCCGCTGCTCCAGACCCCAGATTACATTGAGGATGTTTGTTGTTGTTGCATGTATTTCTCTTTCATTTTGTTTATCTATCATGATTTGATTACATTTGGTTTGAGTTGAGGGTATATCGAAAACAGTCTTTTTGCCTCACAAAGGTAGGAGTAAGGATTCGACCCTCTTTAGACTCCACAGACTCCACTTGTGGGATTACACTTGGTATATTGTTGTTTTATGTATGTATTTCTCTCTCATTTTTAGCATAATGTGTTTTGGTTGTGAGTTCCTTTGAGTTGGAGAAATTTAGTGGTGCTAATGCTTGTATAACCTTCGTTTTTATCTTGATCTAGCGCCAAGATTGAGGCTTTATCACAAATAATTTGAAGTTGAGCAACTATTGGGGATTCAAGTTTTGAAAAAGTTGAGCAAACTTGTTTTATCGATGTTTTTGCCTTTTATTTTGGTGGGTATATGAGGGGTGGTGATTAGAGATCTATTTAGTCACGAGTAGTTGGTATTGGAAGTGCATATTTAGAAACTTTGTACTTTGATTTTCTTCAACTGATTTCTTGAGCAGTGGCGAAGCCAGGATTTTCACTAAGGGGTTCAAAATACGAAGAAGTGAACACATGAAGCTAAAGGGGTTCAACATCTATTATATATAAATAAAAAATAATTTTCATCATGTATTAACAGTGTAATTTTCTGTTGAAAGGGGGTCGGGATGAACCCCCTCGGCCTTACTCTGCCATTGCTTTTGACGTATTTTGATGAAAAGTAGTTCAGTGGAAAGCTAGTCTGCTGTGTTTCTTTTCTCAGTTCCCTAACCAGCAAGCTGTGAGATTGTAAAGGGAGGACTGACTCGTACAACCTCTTACTAGCAGCCGTGTTAGCATTTTCTTGATTATCTAGCATTTGCATGTGCGAAAGTATTTCTTGAGTCTGGTGTTTGGATATACTGTACAATTTTTATTCTATCATTGCCTGTGGTTCTCTTTGGAGCAAATTTTTGAATCTCTGTTATATTTCTAGGCAAATGCACCCTCTGGCATGGGGGTTGCTGATCAAAGCAAAGCTACCTATATGGAACTGCAAAGGAAGAAGGTGCATCGATATGTGATATTTAAGATTGATGAGAAGAAAAATGAGGTTGTGGTTGAGAAAACTGGAGGTCCAGCTGAGAGCTATGATGATTTCACTGCAGCTCTTCCTGAGAATGACTGTCGATATGCAGTATATGATTATGATTTCGTGACACCTGATAACTGCCAAAAGAGCAAGATTTTCTTCTTTGCTTGGTAAGTTATAATTTCATCCAGAACTTGCATAACCGAATTTTTATCAAAGACAGGTGTGTGCACTTTATATAGGAAATTGTACCAGGTTTTAGACCCTGTGATTGTTGCTGGCACTATTCAACAGTCCGTGTATGTTGTTGTAAAAAGAATTAACGAAAACAGGTGGGGTGTGTTGGGTTGCTGTTTTATCATAGCTTCAATCTTTATGTGCAAGGGCCATTTTGCTCTCATTTATGAATGGTGGTTCTAATTTATTTACGATGCTGTCTAGTTACTTCAATGATTTTCACAGAGCAGGCTCCTTTAAATTTAAGAGCACCAAGCAGCAGTGTCAAATCAATTGAGTGAGTGGTTCGAGAACAATATGGAAAAGTTGATAATTTAGTCTTTCTCCTTTATGGAATATGACTAGCCCACGTCGTTGTGAATTGCAATTGTGATGGTAACATATTTGTAAGGGAGTGTCTGTGATGGCTGAAACAGTCGAGTTAACCGTAGAGAGAGCACGAGGTGAGGAAACCATTTGTGTTTTTGTTTACGGGGCTTAGGTTTGAATGAAGGGTGTTTCTGAAAAGTAAAGTTGTACAATTGTAGTGGTCAGTTACTTGAGGTACATGCAAAGCGACCGTCAGTGTCTTGAGAAAATGTTCTAGTACTGAGAATAGCCATATGAGTAAGACTTACATGCACATATTGTGAAAAGGTGGAAAACTGACCGGCAAAGGAATAGCTGATGCGTATGACGAATCAAATTCGTGTAGAGAATACTCCTTGATCAAGAAAAATCAAGGCAAAAAAGATTTGAGTTGGATGCAGGTTCTTTAAGAAGATTCATATTACTATAACTAGTTTGTGTTGGTTCTGCCTAGCTTATCATTATTACACAATTGTCTTCAGCGCTTAGTTAGGTATGTATCGCTCTTTCTGTCATCAAACTTAAAGACCCTGCAGATTATATGTAGAAGTTTTAGGAGGATGAAGAAAATTGAAGGGAAGTCTTCTGTATGAAAATGTTGTTTTCTGTATTTTCACTTGGGGCTAATTCATCTTTTTCAGGTCTCCTTCTGTTTCCCGAATCCGATCGAAGATGCTGTATGCCACATCTAAGGACAGGTTCAGGAGGGAGCTGGAAGGCATACACTATGAGATTCAGGCTACTGACCCTACTGAAGTAGAACTTGAAGTTCTCAAAGAACGCGCTTACTGATTGAAACTTCCTACTATGAAACAACCATTCATAATATTTCTGTATAATCGCGTCTTGCAAGGCTCGATTTACTTAACTATGACATAAATAACTGGACGCTTGGGTTGCTGATTACCAGACTCGTGATAGCGATATCATGTTTTCTGGCTATGAGTTCTCTCATTCTCATGATGCTTCCCAGTCGAGAAACGAGTATGGTTATGTAATGTGAATGATTCAAGTATCAACTATATAGTAAGGCTAAGCAATATATGTAATGTGTTACTCTATTAGTATCTGATCAATGATGCTTGTTTTTCGTCTGATAACTAACATAATTATCTTGTTAATATGTTTAGGGGATAGTTAAAATAGATCTTTAATTGAAACTACAGTGCATTTTTGGAAAGGGCGGTGCACTAAAGCTACCGCTATGCGCGGTGTCCGGGGAAGGATCCCACCACAAGGGTGTATCGTACGCAGTCTTACCTTGCATTTCTGCTAGAGGCTGTTGTACTAGTAATATTCATCATGAGTTCACTAGTTTTTCATTTATCCAGTACGCTACAAGTCCTTTTTTACGAGATTTCAGACAAATTATGTTTTACAAACATAGGTGAAGCTGATCAATTCAAAAGTTATTTATGATGAATTCTTACCCTATTAAATAAACAATGGGAATGGCAAATGCTTGTCTAGGTGAGCTTGCTATAATCAGTCTACCAAGTTTGTATGAAGAAATTGGTAAATATATATATTAAGTCCTAATTTAACGTGTTCAGTGTAGTTCTGCAAAATAGGGTGTGAGAAGAGTACAATGTACACATTTTATCTTTACCTCGGAGGTAGAGAAGTTGTTTTAATACACCTTTTGACTCAAGAAAAACAAACCAAAGCAGTCCCGAAGAAAATAATGAATCTAAAAGCATAATGAGGTAATATTACAATACACCTTTCGACTCAAGAAAAACAAACCAAAGCAGTCCCGAAGAAAATAATGAATCTAAAAGCATAATGAGGTAATATTACGGACGGCATGTTTACGGAAACAGTTCGTTAGATTTAAAGTTTGGGGTTTCCTAGGCAAAATAAAAATCCCACATAGTAGCCGATGAGAGGCCAACAAAGATTTACCATGTTCCTTTCTACCACTATAGACCAATAACACACACAAATTCTTATAAATTAACTAGATTTCTCAATATAAATATATAATTTGTACAAAAATTATTGGGTTCCCGAGAACCACCACCTTACCCCCTGGATCCACCCCTTGCTGTTGGGCCAAATTAATTTGCTATTGGAACTTACACGGCTATGGTGAAAATAGTATAAATTGAGGGCTAAATAACTAACTTCCAAAATAAATATGTGTTTGGTATTTGACTTCCAATTTCTCATCTGTCAACAGTTCAATCTTATCAATTCATTTAGTTTAAGGCTAAATCATCCGTAGACACCTAAAGTTATATTTTCACTTAGATATTTTAAGTCAGTCTTTTGTCTATTTTAAGCGTAGTTTCATATACAGAATATCCAACTTTAATTAAAAAATTCGCAGAAGTGTAGCACCCCAAGAGATATGATATAGATGTATTAATGATTACTTTCATGGTTTGAACTCGTAGCATATAAATCACATAAAAATAATGTTATCGTATCTCAAAGATTCCCCTTACAAGTATGAAGTGAAATTTTAAAAGCGGACACAGACCATGATCCTAGCTACTATTGTTAGAGTTTGTGACCCGAATTTTATTGATCCGGCCCTAAAAAATTCGCGGTGTGATCCATGTTTGAGATTTTTTTATATGTTTTTGGGCTTAGAATTTATTTATACGCACGTGTTATACAAGTCCTTGTATTCCTCTCCACTGTAATAAATTTTCTCCTCCTCCGTCCGTGATTTTTTCCGTCAAGGATTTCCACATAAAATCTATGTATTATTCTTATTTTCTTTTATTTGTGGTATTGCTTATTCCCGTCCGTTCAATAACAACTATAATTAGTATGAAATCAAGTCCTTTAAGTTTTTATGATTTTGAATACTACTATACAAGATACCTAATACAAACCAAACTAAACTTAAACCAAATAGGAAAGAGCAATGAAGAAATCCAAATTACAGATTATACATTTTTTATGGATTTATTATATCATTCTTCATAGAGAGCTGCTATTGGACTTTGTCTTAAAGCCACTCCACTTGATCACATGGAGTCTAATCTTCTACTTAAAGACATTTAATTTTGTTATTTTGTTTTCTTAATTATTACAGAGAATGTCTTGCGATTTTTTTTATTATGTCTTCATCAAGAATTAATACAGGCAAAAAGGTTAGATATTATCTTAATCTTAATGAGATAACAAAATAGTACGGAACAGAAAACCTATTATGTATGGGTTTAACGATAAAAATAAACTTGCAAATGCCAAATCTTAAATAAATTTAATTTTTCTGTACCTTTAAATTATTCTCCAAACACGAAAAATGAAAAATTAGAATCAAATATGTATTCCTCATGTAATACTCTAATGCATAGGAGTTTAAGGAATAATTTCTCATGGGCAGCCATGAGAATCCAACAAAAAGAACTTTTGTAGATACACTCATCTACACTTTGTGAGTTTAAAGAAAAAAAAAGAAGAAAAGAAAAGAGATCTCGATGCACAAAATATTCAACGCTATTAGATAGTTTGGAGAAGGGCTACACCTGAGAGAATGTAACGTAGTCCGCGTATTCTAATAGAAGTATTAGTGACTTCTTTTGTTGTTCGATCTCGCGGTATATAAGTCACACGAAGATAACTTTACCGTTGCTCAGATGAAATTTGAAAAGAAGGCCACCTAGAAAGTGGGACATGAATCATGACGTAGCAAGATAGTACTATAATTAGTATGAAATCAAATCCTAAAGGTTTGTATAATGTTGAATATTAATATGTATTTTAGCAAGATACTACCTAACACAAAATAAATTACTAAAATTTAAACTAAAAAGGAAAGAACAATCAGACAAATCCAAGTTACTGTTAATCCTATGTTATTTTATTAATTTTTTCATTTTCAGTAATTGGTATGGTGGTCCTGCAGATAAATTTCTTTAGGATTATTATTCTTCCAGAGAGAGCTGCTATTGGACTTGTGTTTTGAGGCCAACTGCACTTGATCACATGAAGTCTAATCTTTTACTTACCATCTTTTTCTTTTTTCCATCTTAGCAGATTTTGATATCCCATGTGGGATGTTCTCATTAGTTTTTACTTGTTTTTTTTTGTCTTATCTGATCTTTCTGTCTTGGTTAGACCAATCTTTTGGTGCTAAATTTTAGTTGTAAATCTATTATTAATCCCTTATTGGTCCTCTTCTGACATTTTCTTGTGGAATTATTGGTGTTTGTGAGATTGATCTTGGTTTCTTGAGTGTTAGTACTGTTTTTCTTTACTTGGGGTTTTGCACCAAGTATGATGAGAAAGTGGACTGAATTTTGATCAAGATTGGATTTTTATGATATTCTAAGATTTGGGTTGAAGAGCTGAAGTGAAGATATTTGTTGGGGATTGTTTGGATTTGTCCAATTTTGTGGGAATCTTGGCTTCTTGACTTCACTTGGGGTTTGACAAAATATGATTTCTACCAAGTATGCTAGTTTTCTTGGGGATATGATTAGAAATTGGACTGAATTTGGAGCAAAGATGGGATGTTTATGATATTTTGAGGTTTGTGTTGAAGAGCTAAAGTGAAGATATTCGTTGGTGATTGTTTGGATTTAGCCATCTTCTTTTCATAAAGCAAATCGACTTCGATTCTTGAATAATCACCACTTCTGCTTTTTGTGAGATTCTTGGTTTCTTGAGTATTAGTACTGGTTGACTATTAATTGGGTTTTGGCAAAATATGGTATTTCTCAAAATTTGCTAGTTTTCTTGGGAATGTGATGAGAAATTGGACTGAATTTTGAGCAAAGATGGGATTTTTATGAAATTGTGAGATTTGGGGTGAAGAGAGCCAAGCTGAAGACATTTGTTAGGGATTGTTTGGTTTTGTTCAAATTTTGTGTGATCTGTGAAAACTGACAAGTTGGAAATGGAGAGTAATTCCAAGACAATTGTGTGGTTTAGGAGGGATTTGAGGATTGAGGATAATCCAGCTTTAGCTGCTGCTGCAAGAAGTGGAAGTGTTTTACCAGTATTTATATGGTGTCCTAAGGAAGAAGGGCAATTTTACCCCGGTAGAGTTTCAAGATGGTGGTTGAAGCAATCTCTAATTCACTTGGAACAGTCTTTGAAATCCCTTGGGGCTGAACTTGTACTGATCAAAGCTCAGAGTACACTTTCTGCTCTCACGGAGTGTGTCGAAGCTGTTGGAGCAACAAAAGTTGTGTATAATCATCTATATGGTGAGTATTAATTTCCTTTGGCTTTTGCAGTTAGAGTTACCATTATTGATTTTATGGAGAAAGTGTCATGTTGTTGATAATTTGTATTGTGAGCTAATGTGATGGATCTAGGTTTCCTAATAAACAAGCTCCAATTAGCTTTGTTTGTTGTTCTTGTTAGCGTGATAGAATATGAAAGACTATAAATCGAGGAGTTAATGGTAAAAAACACACCTTAAGTATATCGGATTTTCGAGTCTCATATTTGAACTATTAGGTGTGTGAGTTTCCGAGTTTTCTACCTGAACTATCACCAATTATTTATCAAAACACACCTCAACCATAGTTGTTCCCTTTTTCTAAATGAAATATCACCATTGTTCATGTAAGATAAAGGAAATAATTGATGGTTGAGGTATGTTACAGTTCAGGTATGGAACTCGAGAAGGTGAGATACTTTAGGTATGTTTTTGACCTTTTACTCTAAACAGAGGGTCGATGCAAAGCACACTCTACGCTTTAAAATTTCAAATTTCATATTGAATACAAAAAGGATGGAGCTGAAATCTTCCCAATCAAAATGTTTGACGGTATTAACATTTTTAGCTGCAATGGCAGATTAAATTGGGCGATGCACGGATTATCTTAGGTGCAAACTCTGAATACATGTAAGTTGCTGAAGGAAAATGAATTGTAGTTTGTAGTACAACTTCAGTCTTAAAAGTAGCACCTTAGGTTGCTGAATATTATGTTCGGCTTCTGAATGAAAGTAGTGAACTCCGGGAAAGAGCTAACTACCGAGAGATGCAACACAAAATTTGCTGTAGGGAAATTAATTAGTACTAATATAGTGGTGAGGCTTATAAGTCAAGAGTCTAGTCATCGCTGAACTTTTTAGACTACGATTAGTAAGTTAAAATCCTATAACTAAATTGGTGTTTTTGTTGGACGCCCACTATAATATGAAAGTGCCTTTTGTTGCGCGGATTAAATACCTGTTTTCTTTTGCTTAACTTGGTTGTTTCTCTACTTTGCTATAAATGGAGGTTACACGACATAAAAAGGTAACATTATCACCAACAGTAAGAATCCACATGAACAAAAATGACCTTTGATAAAAGTTTTGTGCACTTAACTTTGTACACTGTTCTCTTGAAATCTGATTGGCGTACGAAAATGGTCCAGAGTTCCTGACTGAGTGTAAACAGGCCTATACAGGGTCCAAACAGCCCTTCAAATTTTGTTTGTGTTCCAATACTATAGGCTTCCTTTTGAAAGCGAAGACAGTCAACATTGTTTTACCTTTGACCTCAACGCACTGAAATCACATAGATGCGATTCTAACTCAACATTTGAAGGCTTAAGAAATGTGGAGGTGCTTCTAATTTGCAATTCTAACGATTTCCCTCTTACTAGCTGGAGCTGTAGAACTGTAGAAGCATCATTCAAATTCAAAGGAGGACGTACAAGTTGAATGAATATCTAGGACTCTAAATGATCTGATATGTTCAATTTGCAAGCACTTGATTTCTGGTATCAATATTGATAGGTCTTACCTTTGCTATAACGTGCGCTGCATCTTTTAGATTTAATAGGGTTGTACAGAGTTCACTTGGTATTCAACCAAACAGACGTAAAATCATTTGGAGTTATTGCATAACTTGCAGAAGCTTTCGAAATGAACTCCCAGAAGGCCAAACAGTACTCGACTATTTGAGTTCCATGTGCCCGCATATCTGATTCTAAGGAAATATTTACATGATCAATTTTCTGTTTGATTTAGATCCTGTTTCACTTGTTCGTGACCACAATATCAAGCAAAAGCTGGGGGAACTAGGCCTATCTGTTCAGAGCTACAACGGGGACTTATTGAATGAACCATGGGAGGTTTACGATGATGATGGAAAAGTTTTTACAACCTTTGATGCATACTGGGAGAAGTCTCTGCGTATGCAAAACGAACCTGTTTCACACCTTCCTCCTTGGAGATTAACTCAAGCTGCAGGTATGTCTGAAAATTAGTTAATCTCATTCTTCTTGAACATTTGGAAACACACTCTCGGTACATTCAATTTTCGCCATCTCTTGGATGTTTTACATTAAGGGTGTGTTCAGTACAAGGAAAAATTTCTTGGAAAACAAGTTGGTTACTTACTGATATTTTAACGTTCAGTAAATAAGCAAGAAAATGTTATCCCAAGAACATTTATGAGTAATCTAGCGAAACACGAGATGGGAGAGTGTGGTTCTGGGGTGGTGGTGATGGGGATTGGTAGCGTTATGATGAATTTGGAATGTACTTATGGAACTTGTTTTTCCTGCTTGCATCAGGAAAGTCATTTTTCTCATTTTTAAGGAACTTGTTTTCCTCGAGAAAATATATTTTTTAAAACATTTTGATCAACTGAACATTGAAAAATTGGACAACTTTTTCTAGAAGATGTTTTCCTCCGTACCAAACACACCTTAACATGGTGAATATTGTTAATATGGGTATTGAATGATGTTTACTATTTCTCAGATGCTTTATATTTTAAATATGCATTATGTCACGTACCTATAGTAAACCTGATAATTTTCATTTCCCTCGTTGGCAGGATCGGTTAAAATGTGGTCATTCGAAGAATTGGGACTGGAAAATGAGTCAGAAAAATCTAGTAACGCATTACTAGGGAAAGGATGGGCACCAGGTTGGAGCAACGCAGACAAGGCCTTAACCGAATTTGTAGAGAACAATCTACTTGCATACTCCAAGGATCGGCTGAGAGTCGGGGGAAACTCTACATCCCTTTTGTCTCCTTATCTTCACTTTGGAGAATTAAGTGTGAGGAAAGTTTTCCACAGCGTGCGAATGAAGCAGATTCTTTGGACCAAAGAAGGGAACTCTGTTGGAGAAAAAAGTGCTAGTATTTACCTTAGAGCTATTGGGCTTCGAGAGTATTCCCGCTATATCTGTTTTAATTTCCCATTTACTCATGAAAGATCATTACTTAACAACCTGAGGTTTTTCCCTTGGAATGCTGATCAGACTCATTTTAAGGCTTGGCGACAAGGCCGGACTGGTTACCCATTAGTAGATGCAGGAATGAGAGAGCTTTGGGCTACTGGATGGGTTCATAATAAAATAAGAGTGATTGTGTCAAGTTTCTTTGTGAAGTTCTTACTTCTGCCATGGCAATGGGGGATGAAATACTTTTGGGATACACTCTTGGACGCGGATTTAGAAAGTGATATTATTGGTTGGCAGTATATCTCTGGTAGCTTGCCAGATGGTCATGAACTCGAGCGCCTAGATAACCCAGAGGTATGCCAAATTTATGCTCATGTGACATTTGTCTATCAATGCCAATATATTTTTGATGGAACAGTATATGATGTTTCTAGAAGGGGAACCTCGGAGCAACGGTTATGTTGTCTCTATGTGACCTATAGGTCATGAGTGAGAGCCGTGGAAGCAGCTGCTAATGCTTGCATTAGAGTAGGCTGTCTACATCACACCTTTTGGGTGCTTTGTGCACCAGTGGCCTAATCACAATAAAAGTTATGGGTTCAGCAGAACCAGTAGCTTTGGCTCAAACCTTATATTTGTATTAAGAAATTCAGTTAACATGTATAAATAATGTATCTCGAGCATATAAAGAAAAAGGAGTTACGGTTCAAAACTCATAACTTCATGGATCCACTTCTATCAAGAGACTGCACGATCATGCCAAACTCAAGAAAACATATTTTTTCCTTTTTTCAATTAGAGATTTTCGATTCTTTTTATGAAGGCCTTTTATCAATAGCAGTGTCCGCTTATTTAGTTTCATCAACTCTTCATGCAGTTTCAAGGATTCAACTATGATCCGGAGGGCGAATATGTGAGGCATTGGCTACCTGAGCTAGCAAGAATGCCAGCTGAGTGGATCCATCATCCTTGGGATGCACCATTTAATGTGCTCAAAGCTGCAGGGGTGGAACTCGGTATCAATTATCCAAACCCCTTAATTGATGTAGATGTTGCAAGGGATCGTCTAATGCAAGCTATATTTATCATGCGAGAAAAAGAAGCAGCTGTGAATGCCTCAGATGCACATGGAACCGTTGAAGTTGTTTTTGATAACTCTGAAAATGTTGGAGATTCATCAGCCAATCCAAAGGACGACGTTGTAAAGGGAAAGGTGCCTTGTCCGAGCAGTTCATCTTATGATCAGAGGGTGCCATCCATGCAAACTGCGTGCGCGCATAAAAAGAGACCAAAGCCGGAAGAAGAAACAAAGAAGCCTAACGACAACAAGCTTAGCTACAAGAACGAAAGCAAAATATCAAACATTGATGGCGACTTGTGCTCTACTGCAGAATCCTCTTCTATGAAAAAGCAGATGACTGTCAGCAGAAACTCGTTTTCTGTACCTCGAGCAATTACCATATCTCACGACAGAAAATCTTTCGAGGAAGAAGCATCATCACAAAAGGAAGAAGATACTGAAACAGAAGTCAATTCGTGCAAAACTGGTAAGACAGAGCTATAGCTCGATGATTGATCCCTCGCCATCTCCAATCATCTGTCTCTTCCGAAAATGTTCAATTTTGGAGACAGATAGTACAATCAGCGTATGCAGTGGAATGGCGATATGCTGTTGACCTATTTCTTCGTGTATATAACTACCTCTTAATCGCTAGTAAGGTTGTAGTTTGTTTGACATAGTACGCGATAGAACTCATCCGAACCAGCTAAGATTCATGGTTGAATCTCTACTTTGTTTAGTAACATATATAGACCATGCCTATGTAATCTTGAATATGGAATTTGTCTTGTATTTTCATAGTCATAAAAAATGAAAGAGGTCATCTAGTTTTGAGAAATTATCAACTCATCCTACTTATGAGTATGAAGTGCTTGTGTATTCTCATAATTCACAGAATTTTAACAAGTCATGTAGTAGGCTACGGGTTCGGTCGAACTCAATTGCTTTGATGTAAACGTTGTCTTTGGCATCAAAATTCATTTAACACGAACAAATTATTAATTTAGAACTTAATGACGTAAAGGAGTAAGTATCCAGAACTCATAAATTTCAAATTCTGGCTCTGCTTGAGCGTCTTAAGGGTTCAACATAGAAATTAAGGTTTCCATATCAAGCAACGGTAAGTCTATTTTCAAACTTGATTGTCTCCAAATAATTTTTGTTTCTTTATTTTCGCAAAAGGAAATTGTTGTTTTATACATTGAAGCATGTTTTTTTTTTTTTTTTTTTTTTGTCTTTAATTACGTCTTGTTCAAAGTAGCCCATGGTTTGTCAGTTTCACCTGATTGATTAATATTGAAAACAAACACTATGGGAGGTGGGGTAGTGGTGAGGGGTGGGGGTGGTTGGAATTGGTTACAAGGGCTACGAGAGCAGGATGAAGAGGAGGTATGTTGAGAGTGAAGAGAATACAATGATATGAAATACCACTCGATAAACTTTTTCTTTCCTATTTCCAGTCGAAAAGTCATTTTCCTCGTTTATAAAAAATTATTTTCTATAGACTACCTGAAAGAAACCCGATCCATGGAACCATCTTTTCTTTTCAAAGAAAGAGCTAGAACTACCTGACCGAAGGAGATAGACAGGAAAGCTCTACTGAATCGAAAGAATGACTCCCGCGTTTGGAACAGATAAGTTCGATACAGATAACAAAGAATAGAAATTGGAGAGCAGGTGCCTTTCCCTAGTGAAAGCCCTCCCAGCCCAAAAATATTTTCTACCCAAGCACACCTAATAAGTATTCTTTTGGAATTTATGTACTTGTAACACTATGCAAGTATTTTTTATTTGGCCACCATAGTAAATAGCCAAGCCACATTAATACATTAGCTGTACAAATTGTACTTCTTTGTTTGATGAGAATACCTAAGACATTATCGGAAAAGTACCCAAGACATTAGACATAAATTGTTGGACAACTCTATTAATTATGTTTAAATAATCCTCAAATGACTAAACTTTTTTCTATAATAATAATAATGTCTGAATAAATCTGCATGCACTTCAATTATTTTATGCGATACTTATCACCTTCAACTATTAAAGATATTGTCATTTACATATCTATTGTTTATTAACTAAAACAACCATCCACCGCTACTATAACTATTACTACTACTTTTTGGATGCCTCCTCATGACTTGTTAGATATGTTGAATATGGATAGACGAGGAGACATAACTACTAGACAGGTGAAGGCCTTGGCAGATTTGCCGCCTAGTACAATGTTTAATATATCTACTACTTCTACTAGATGGTCGGTAAATATTGCACAATATATAGGTACTATGGTTGCAATATTGCCCAACTTCTTTAAAAAAGGAAGAAAAAATGAGAAAAGGAATTTAATAAAAAGAAGAAATGTTTTCAAGAAGAACTGCATGTCTGGAAAAAGGTTAAAAAGAAAAAGGACTTCAAAAGAAAAATTACAGAGAATGCAAATGTTACTACTATGGAGATGAAGGTCATAAGAGTTATGAATATAACAAGGAAAAGATAAAGAATTTTTGTAAACTCCTACAAATACATTATAAAAATATCGATTTTGTTTGAAAATCAATTCTTCCCTTTTCTCAGAAATTAATTCTCAGAATTTTTGTTTGTTTATTAAAAAACTAAAATTTTCTATTGTTATTTGCTCTGATATCAATATGGGGTTATGTTGATTATTTACAAATAATTTGTAAACAAACAGGATAATAAAATGCCACAATAAGACAACTGGATTGCTAAGATGTAGTCAATTAATAATTCAAAAAGACGTAAGCACTAAAGTCATATGTCATGCAGTTGAAAAAATAAAAAGGACAACAGCAAACAAAAGAAGAATTTTACCTTCAAAATAAGAAATCTTATCCTATCAGTCATTACCGAAGGATCAAAAGAAACATATGTAATTTTATAGGAATATCCCCATGAAAAAGCATAATTGTAATTTACTCATCTTTCAATTTATAAAAGGAGAGTCAAAATTTCTTATGAGATAGACTATTTTTTCTGCTATCATTCTTAGATAAAAAATGTTAGATCTCTTAAAAAGAAAATAAAACTACTTTTCCCGCAAGAAAAAGGTATCCGTATATATATATATATATATATATTTATATATAATATCGCAATTACTAGAAAAGAAAAAAAAACTAAAACAACCGCGAAGCAACAAACGAGGACAATGATATTAGTTGTACTATTTATTGCTTCTTGTGAATTGAAAGGGTGATTATCCTTTGATATAACGGGGCCAAATGATCAACACATAGGGTGGTGTTCGGTACACAGAAAAATATTTTTCATGAAAAATGTTTCTTTAGAAAATACGTGAGCATCTCTAGAATATTTATTTGTATCTAATAAATAAATTATACAAAATTTTCTTTATTATTTTTATTATAATAAAAATAAAATTTGTAGTTTTCTTGCGCTGCATGCTTACTCTATAATTTGAAGCAAAAAAAAATAAAAAAAATTACTATTTCCCAACTTGTATAACGTGGAATTATCTTCCAAAATATAATTTTCTCAAGAACGTTAAATAAAACATCACTATCTTTTTACACTATAATTGATGAATTAATTATTATAAAATTATTAAAAAAAAACCACTTTAGGAGTTGTGTAAAAATAAATCATACTTCACTACCCAAGCATCCCCGGAAAAAAGTAAGTAATATCATCTTAATTGGATCAAAATGGTGTCTTATAAGGGGCAATTTCAATAAATGGGTTTGTCAGATTTTTCATGACCAAAATGGTGAAAACGCATGAATTATGGAGCATCTTCAGTGTGCAATTTTCACGTTAAAAAATAGACGGACCGTTAAGTATAGTTACACTGAAGGTGCTCTACTTTCATGATTCTTCAGTGAATCTTTTATATTTTAAAGAAAGGCTCATTATGGGTCATGGGCCTTCTGTGTATTTGACATTTTGAAGAAAGACTCGTTTTTATCAATGCAACTTCAATATAAATTTTATCTTCCCGAAATCTGAAAAGCCTGTCATTTTCTGAATTGATGGGACAATGGAAGACCATTTTTCACACACTAAAGGCTCATCCTTACAATGCACCTTTAGTCAAATTACAAAAATACCCTTAAGAGTCTTCAAAATATGATTGTTTATCTTCAATTCATCTCCACTTTACTGAAGTTTACCTGAGGTCCTCCCTTCTTCACCATTTCTCCAAGGTTCCACTTTACTAAAATTTACTTGAGGTCCCCCCCTTCTTCACCATTTCTCCAAGATTCTCGACCCTACAAGCTTTATTCATACTAAAAAATAAAACTTCACAAATATGAAAACTTAAAAAGTTAATCATCATTCAAATTAGAAAAGGTAACTTTATGCTCTTTTTTTTTCTTACATCAGTTGTAGTTACTCTGAAAATTTGTCTAATAATTTTTTATCACATTTTTTGTTTCATTATAATATTATAGTGCTACTATTATTATTTTTTTTCTTATACAATAGTCTATAGAATATTTTTGTAATATTGATTTATTTAAAGTTCTCTTGAAAATCAGTTCATTTTTTTTTCTAGTCTGGCCTTTGTTGTTTTTAATAAGCAAGTCTTGGTGAATATCACTATTTAACTTGCCATACTCAATGATTTTTGAATTAAAAAAACACATCTTTATATTTTAGGTATTATCACACCGCCTACTGTGCATCCGGGTCCATTTATTTCGAGTGTCCTTATAGGACAGATTAGTCATCGTAGTGAAGATATTTGAAATAATGGCATATGTGACACATTGACATGTCGTCGGTATGATGGTGACTTTTGGGACTACATAAGTAGAAATCCATTACATGAGCGTGTATGTCGTTACTTGCTCGATGCTAGATTTTATGGTATATATGCAGCTGGACACACGTCACTTGATCATGCTATGATCACTGCGTTGGTAGAAAGATGGCGATCAGAGACACACACATTTCATTTAAACTTTGGAGAGGCCACAATTACATTGCAGGACGTAGTTATATTATATGGGCTGCCAGTCGATGGATTACCTATGATGGGAATTAATCTTACTTTGGACCCTGCAAAATGGCAAACACGTATGATAGATCTTCTTGGTTGGGCACCGATAGATATTGATCGAGAACTTCAGGTTAGTAGATTGCTTATGACTTCTTTGATTAACATATTACAAATCTTCCTTTGATTACTGATGTGAGTAGTGAGGTCGATGTTCAACAATGGGTGCGTTTGTACTTGTTGTGGATCATTGGAGGCATGCTTGCCGTTGATACATCGGGTAACAAAGTTAAGTTGATGTATCTACATTTGCTTACGGATTTGTCCAAAGTTGGTCAATAAGCTTTGGGTGCAGCAACACTTGCAATACTTTATAGATATCTTTGCCGTGCATCGCAAAAAGGAATTAGAGTCATTGGTGTTTTTTTACCTTTACTTCATGTTAACTACTTTAATTTATTTTCTTAAAGCAATGCATTTTTAATATTTATTTATTGTATTTATATGAATATGTGAAGATATGAATATATGAGAGGATTTTGCCTCTCAGGCCACGGAGAGATCCTGATCTACTAGTTGACAAGTGGCTTATTTCTATCTTTCCAAGACCACCACGTGCTCGTGTGTGGTCTAATGGGATATGCCACGATACATAAGCACCTCACCTATTATATTTATTTTGTGATCAACTGGATTTACTTATAGAACATCAGGTATTTTTCACCTTTGAATAATAGCATTATCTATCTTATTTTAATTTTTTAAGTCGTAAGAACTAACTAAATTTATTTGTATATAGTTTGTGTGGCAGCCATACAGTCCCGATGTTTTTGCTACATTACCAAATTATTATATGAATGATTCTAGTGTTTGGCGTGCTATTGTACCCGTAATAGCCTGGGATGCAGTTGAGTGGCACTATCCATATAGGGTACTGTGTCAGTTTGGGTTGATTTAGTATATCCCGAGTAGAATATTGTGGGATTCCAAATATTTTTATTTGGATCGGAGAGGTAGAGGTAACTTTAATTGACATCATTTCTTTAATAAAGAGGTTGAAATTTGGAGAGATAGACAAAATTGTAATGCTAAGCCTGATAGTCTCGAAGATGACAATGAATATGTACAGTGGTATAACACGATTACTCGTCATTTGATTAATAATCCGGCTCATCAATTTAAACAAGGCTATCAGAGTTTTGCAGTCAGACACAAAATTTTGGTACAACACTACCTTATAATTATCTGCATAGTTATGCTTTACTTTCAGCTTCCTTAAGTAAGTTCTGATATGCCATATCTGCTTAATTATGCTTTTCATTTTTGTTGTCTTATGTTTAAAGTTGAGAAATGTTTGTTGGATTAACCTGTTGTTAAAGTGTCACATCCATTGGTTGGTTGTATATGATCGTGGGTACAACAGGAAGTGTCAATTCTTAAATCCAGTAATTCAACAAGAAACTCACAGTAAGTTGCGAGGTTGCTAAAGATTTGGTGTACCAAAAGTTTATAGCCTTGTTGTAAACTTGTAATTCTTTGGGGGTCGTTTGGTATATATTTGGAGGTGAACTAGATTTTGTGGAAGTAATATCTCTTCCATTCTAGTTTAGCTGTTGTTTGAGAGTTATGAAGCAAGAGGACTCCAATAATGCTGTTAGTAGTTCCTTTTTGTTGCATGATGACTCGAGCTTCCCATTCTCTGTGGATGACATATCCTAAACGATGCAACAAGTAGACATAGTTGATGTTGAACCTCCTTCATTAATCCGTGAGAATTTAGGATTTGTTTTCTTACATCAACGTTCTAGTTGATGGTGGTTCTAAATATACATTGCAACATGGATATTGCTGAATGTTTGAGTAGCCACAGAGAGCTGACTCTTGCACATCAAGGAAAGATGCAGAAATTTATGCATATAATCACAGATGCAGTGGTTTTTGTTGCTTGCCTTATTTTTGGTAGAGTTGTAAAATCGCTAAAACTGTCAATTTTAGGTCCTTATTTGCTGTAACAGAAAAAAAATTATACATGTACTGAATCAAATTAGCCCTCCATACAAAGCACAAAACATAAAAATAAATTAATCATACACAAGGGGAAAAAACCATAGGTTGTGGTACTCATCGATTTTTGTATTATCTGACAGATAATGTTTTGGATAATTTCGAGTAACTTTGTTTTGATTTAGATTGAATTGGAGCAA
The DNA here is from genome assembly GCA_030864215.1 of Capsicum pubescens. Lineage (NCBI taxonomy): Eukaryota > Viridiplantae > Streptophyta > Magnoliopsida > Solanales > Solanaceae > Capsicum > Capsicum pubescens. The sequence continues at coordinate 35,803,500 of CM061546.1, forward strand.
TTCAAATGTAGTTCTAACACGTGAGCAATTAGTTATATGATCAGATTGTTCTGTCATGTACATATTTTTGTGCATTGGACCTTATTTTATGGTTAGGAGTTACTCAAAAATACGTTGTACGTTGTTCTGTCATCGGGTGTTGAAATTTTGGATCTAATACTAGTGAACTTTTATGACTGCAGTTGTCTATTCCAGTATAAGCAAATCCAATATGCTTCTTGGACTTTTAATTTTGGGTGTTTCAAATTGTTGTCTGTCTTAATTTGGTAACATGCTTTAGTCCTTGCATTTAGACACTACTTTTATAAAAAGGGGCAGCCCTATGCACTAAACTCCCGCTATGCAACAGATGGTATATCTGTTACAAAAGATGGTTTATCTGATGCAACGGATATACAATTTGTTGTCAGAACTCAATAAAAATAGTTATTATTTTATTAAAGAAACGATTATTGAAAAGGTGTCTTCGATTTTTAAATTGAGAAAAAGGTTATTTAATAATAATACGATGAAAAGTCATGACTTGTCATAATAATAATAAAACTCATCATCTTGATTTAATTAAGTCATTTCTTTTCACAAAAAATAATAAAAAAATAAATGATAAACACAATTTATAACCATAAAAAATGATTATTTAATTTGAATAATTGACGTTAATATTAAATAGGCTCCATTTCTTTTCACAGAAAATATTTTTGTTTTAAAATCTATTTTTTAAATTTATATAATAAAAAAAGTCAGCAAATTTGGATTAATGATATGATGATAATTTTTTTTTTAAAAAAGATAGATTATATGTTGCAATAGATAGATTATCTGATGCAACATGTTTTCTATTTGTTGCAACAGATGATATATCTGTTGTCACAAATGAGTTATCTAATGCAACAAATATAGAATCTGTTGTCACAACTCAATAAAAATGGTTCTTGAAAAAAACTAATTAATAATAATAATCTAAAAAGTCATGACTTATCACAATATTTCTTAATTTAATTAAGTCATAACTTTTCACAGTAATTAAAAATGTAATTAATAAATGGAGGTGAACAGTTAGATTATATGTTGCAACATATAGATTATCTGATGCAACAGGTTTTCTATTTGTTGCAACAGATGATATATCTGTTGTCACATATGAGTTATCTGATGCAACAGATATAGAATCTGTTGTCACAACTCAATAAAAATGGTTCTTGGAAAGAACTAATTAATAATAATAATCTGAAAAGTCATGACTTTTCTCAATATTTCTTAATTTAATTAAGTCATAACTATTCACAGTAATAAAAAATATAATTAATAAATAGAGGTGAACAGTCGCGCATTTTTGCGACTCATTCAAATTCAATCCTCTATAAATAAGTCCCTCCTTACTCAATCGTTCATTCAACTACACTCTATTTATTTATTGCATCTTGTCTTTCATATGAGACCTTCCACCACTTTCTCTTCCCTGACTCAGGTAAGTTTTTTTCTTGCCAATTTATAGTATACGTTGTATTACATTCGAATATTCTTTTCTTTACTTTTATTTTTATATTTTTTGTCAATTTATATGTGTTCTAGATATGGTTGATCCAGTGAGGGACGTTGCTTTTCTGCAAAACGCCGTGAATGAACTTCGGATGCAGGTTCGTGACCTGCAATGGAAACTGGAAGCAGTTAGAGCAAGGATGCTCCGTGAGATCCGCAGGCTGAGGAGGGCCTTGCTGCTACCGATTGAAGATTGGTCGGCTCGCAATAATAATAATAATTAGATTATTTTTTCTTTTAGTCTATGTATATGTATTTTTATTTATTTTTGTGTAATAAAAAAAATTATGTTTGATCAACTTTGACGTTTTAATTCATATTTAATTTTTATTCTGTCTATTATCTTCTCAACAAATATGTCGACGATTGAACGTAAGGAATAATTTTGAATCCAGTAGCGATAGCAAGAGTTGAAACATATTGGTTATCTGTTGGGTTTGTGGCAGGGATTGATTTGTGTTGTTCCAAACAAATTACTCATATGCTACAACAGATAAGCAGTCTGATGCAATAGATAATCAGTCTGATACAACAGATAACTAGTTTGTTTCAACAGATAGCTAGTCTGTTGCACGACTTTGGCATTTTAATTCATACTCCCTCCGTATCAAATTACTTGTCCCAAATTGAAATGACACATTGATTAAGAAAAATAATTAATAACATGCCTAGTTTACCATAATACCCCTAATAAATGATGTTTACATTTTAATTTGAAGAAAAAGTAATTAATGTAAAGGGTAAAACATGAATTTTTTTTATGTCTCTTCTTGATTAATGAAAAAAGACAAGTAAAATGAGAAATCAAATTAGGAAATTTGGGACATGTAACTTGAGACATAAAGAGTATTTAATTTTTATTCTGTCTATTATCTTCTCAACAAACATGTCGACGATTGGACGTAAGGAATAATTTTGAATCTAGTAGCAATAGTAAGAGTTGGAACATATTGGTTATCTGTTGGGTTTGTGGTAGGGGCTGATTTGTGTTATTCCAAACAGATTAATCATCTGTTGCAACAGATTACTCATACGTTGCAACAGATAAGCAGTTTGATGCAACAGATAATCAGTCTGATACAACAGATAATTAGTCTGTTGCAACAAATAAATCTTCTATAGCAACAGATTACCCATCATGTTATGGGCACTATAAAAGCATAAACATGAATTCAATATATGAGTCTTCCATTGCAACAAATTACTCATCTGATGCACCGGATGAGTGATCTGTTTAAATTGTGGGCACTTATGTTAGATTCATGATCGAGTTCTATCCATTGTTGGAAAAAACAGCAGTAACTGCAGATGACAAATTCGTATAAAAATCAGAATTTTACTTACCAAAGTCACCTATGAAGTAATGCCAAAGTGGAAAGTGATGTAGGAAATAAAATTTGACCTAATAAATTGGTCAGATAGCAGTAGTTGTGGTAACAACAACAACAACAATGATCGACAAGAAGAAGATGAAGATGATAATGAAGTAGAAGATGATGATAATGAAGCAGAAGATGATGAATAAAGCAACAACAATAATCATGAAGAGAGAGAAAACAACAACAAATGAGAAGAGAGAGAAACGAGCCTTTTTTTTCCTCCGTTTTCTGTTATATTAACTAACATTTGGATCAAAGTATAAATTTAAAAACTTGTGGGTTATTTTTAAATTTTCCCAACTTTCTTAATCCATCATAAAGTAGTTGTCACATCCACTCAATTATTAAGCCTTGTGTCACCTACACCTCATTTTAAAACTTTTTTATCACTTACAGCCCAAAACCCCCAATAACAGAATATGTTACAAAAATACTCAAAAGAAATCATAGACATCTGATGAGCATGTATCGAAAGATCTTCATGTGACAAGCAGAAAAAGAAGGGATAAAAATATATTTGAATTTGTTACACTTTTCTTTTTAGTCTATCTAAAAATGTCACATTTTTACAATTAAAAATAATTTAACTACTTCAAAATTCCCTTTTTTTTTTCTTAGTGAAGTGATTTATAACTACATAAATGATAAAAAAATGTTTAGATAATAGATTTCAAAAATCATTTTTTATTTTTTAACAAGTAAATTTTGCGGTTATGTGATTAGGAGGTCACGAATTCAAGTCGTAAAAATAATCTCTTGAAGAAATACATAATAAAGTTATATACAGTAAACTCTTGTGTTTCGATGCTTTCTCAAACTTCGTACATGGAGAATACTTAGTGCATCCGACCACCTTTTTTTCTTTATTTTTTAACTCTAGTCAAACAGTTTTCAAGTGTTACTCGTCGGAGACCACGAGAAATTTGCCCTAAATCAATCAACATAATGAAAAATTATCTTAAAAGGTCGGTAAAATTTTATATTGTTTGATTCTAAAAAAATTATGTCAAATATTTTGAAAAATGTTGTTTTTCGAGTTTAGTAAAATCAGTATTTTACAACAAAAACTTCAAACACATGTTCAAGCAAAATATGAACAATCAAATGAAGTTGTAACTCTGTATTCACAACTTTGAATTTGAATAATAAGTTTAATTTAACTTATGAACATCAACAAAATAAAGTTCAAACTATTCAATGAAAAATGGCAAAATCAAACATTTAGAAAAAAAAAATGAACATTAGAAGATTCAAGTTCACTGAATTCACTGTGTGTCCTTAAGAAAATTATTCCTTTCAAGTATCCGAGGTTACAAAATATATCATCTCAGAATAAAATGAATAACTTCGACAGAATATTAGTACCTCAACTCTATCGAACTATGAATACACTCAACGATAGCAAATTACATTAGAGTTTTTCAAGAAAAAATTGAGTGTTTTACTTCAAAATTTCATGTATGTACATGAGGAAAAAATTAGGTATTTATAGCCACCAAGGTATTGTTTCATGAAGAGAAACAACGGTTCAGAAAGATGCTCCTCTTTATAGATGTGCAACTCTTTAGAAAAGTCACAAATCATTAGAAAGGTCATAACCACCAAAGTGAAAGAGGCCTATTCAAATTAGATCCTTTCTCTTAGTGTCTTTTCGAAAAAAATACCTATTCATTTTCTATTCACATTTCCTAAAACCTAACAATAAAAACAAGAACAATAATAATAATATATCCTATGTAATTCAATGAAAAAATTGAAAAGAATAAAATCTAGACAGTACTTCGCAATTATCTTAGAGGTAGAAAGACTAAACAAATGAAAAATATTTTAATAGGCTTAAAAGAGATTCACAGAATATTCTTTTTAGAATATTCAACTCACAATATTATATTCCTACTGTATAAAGCCAATCGCAATGAGAAACGACGAAAACAGAAATAACATAATGAGTTCAGCAGTGCAGCAAAGCTACCGTATCTGTGAGCAAATCGGGAAAGGACGATTCGGCGTCGTTTACAAGTGTTACTCATCGGAAACCGGCGAGGAATTCGCCGTGAAATCAATCAACAAAATCCTCATTTCCGATGACTCTATCGATCGTCAATGTCTATACAATGAAGCTAAAATCATGCAATTGGTTTCTCCTCATCCTCACATTGTTCGTATCGCTCATGTTTATGAAGATGATGTGTATCTGGATATTGTTCTTGAGCTTTGTTGTTCGTCTGATCTGTTTCAACGACTCGAGAGTCGAGGAGTGTTTTCGGAGTCTGATGCTGTTGCTGTTATGGTACTTTTTTTAGTCAAATTACGTGAAAATTGAGCAAATGATGATTTTGTTAAGAGTAGGGTGAAAATACACCTAAAATATTTCGAATTTTTTGTGCGATTTTTCACTAGTCGGTGATAGTTCAACGCCTGAAAATTCAAGTACGAACTTAAAAATAAGGATTTAGGTGTGTTTTTTAACCATAAACTCATTTTAGGTGTGTTTATGAGTTTCATAGTTGGTGATAGTTCATGTGTGATAGCTAAGTAGATCAAATTCTTCAAAAAAGTTGTTGCATCATGTCAGATCGTCCTCCCAAAATGCTCTATGTTTGAAGGATTTGACATGCACTATTGTTTACTCTTTTAGTAATTCACTGTAATGGCTTGAAATCGGAAAATAGCGTCGCAGCATATCGTAAATTCTGGAGGACAAAATCAGTTATCTGTGAAATTTAGCTCAGTTCTCTGTTTTGTGGATTTTTATTCAGTGATATCGACTATTATTTTTGAAATGTAGTACTAATTTCTCACCATTATCAATGTTTTCCACAGCATTGATAATTTTTAATCAACTGTTTTTTTTCCAGGTTCCATTAATGGAGGCAATAGCACATTGTCACAAACTCAGCATAGCTCACAGAGATATCAAGCCCGATAACATCCTCTTCAACGACCGGAACGTCTTGAAACTAGCCGATTTCGGCTCGGCTCACTGTTTCCACAACGGCGAGTTGATGAACGGAGTAGTAGGAACGCCGTATTACGTGGCGCCGGAGGTATTAGCGGGAAAAAAATACGACGAGAAGGTGGATATTTGGAGTGCTGGAGTTATTTTGTATGTAATGCTCGCTGGAGTTCCGCCGTTTTACGGTGAGTCTACGGTGGAGATTTTTGATGCGGTGATTAGAGGGAATCTTAGGTTTCCGTCGAGGATTTTTCAGGCGGTGTCGCCAGCGGCGAAGGGTTTGATAAGGGGAATGATATGTAAAGATGTTTCTAGAAGATTCTCAGCTCAACAAGTTCTTCGTAAGTATCACCACTCATACTTCATTTTTCTACTTGGCTCCTTTTTTTCTCCTTGCTTTAATAATAATTTTAAAATAATTCAATTTTAGTCATATTTATTTGAAAAAAGTAGAATTTATTTGAATAGTTTGGAACATGGGATAAAGATAATAATTTGGGATTAATTTTATTTATTTCGTGTTTAGTGTTTAATTTAAGATGCTAGCTCGAGGATTATGATATCCCATCATTTGTACTTAAATGGTCGGACTTACTATCACAGATTGAATAATCAATAATCTCACGTCTAATATATCTCACTCATGAAATATGGTGCATATTTACTTTTTTCGAACTTTACTTTGTTTACATAAAGGTCTTATCGTTTACATAAAATTATTTTGCATTCTTCTATTTGTCGTAAAGTTTGTGTGCCTATTATAAGACATTTGAACTTGTGATGTTATACATAACATAGCATTTATGTGTTTATATAATTTTGAACTTGTGCTTTTACACATGATATAATAATATGCAGCTTTAAAAGTTTCTCATTACAAATATAAAAGAAATTAAATTTAGGAAGCTGTCATGTATCTTTAAACAGATTGAAAAAAAATGATGTTAGTCACATAAATTGAAATTGAGGGAGACCTCTAATTTGTGGTTAACCATATTATATACTCCACATAAAATTTGAAATTTTAGTATTGGTTCAGTTATTGCTTAGTTGATGAGTTGATATATTCTAATATACAGGTCATCCATGGATCACCAACAATGATGAGACGAAAAAAGTTGCTGTTCTAGCTTGAGAATTTTGGCCCCTCGGAGTCATCGTATAGTTACTGTAACTGCTACTACTAGGAAACAATCCCTAATTTGGACTTTTTACATCCAACATCCTAATAGATAGTGTAGATAACCTGTGTGACCCGGAGATTACGGATTTAAGCTGTGAAAATAACCTCTGGCGTAAATGCAATGTATGACTGCATACAATAGATCTTTGTAGTCTGACCCTTCTTTGGATTCTGCACATGCCGAACGGGTTCAGAACTGCCCTATTGTGTAGATTTGTTGGCTTCCCTCTTGTAGAGTACTTAAGGAAGTGTTAAGTAGCTAGTACTAGTCAATCATGAAACTCATCCCCTACGTCGGATATAGACAAGCAAGAACTACTTTTGTAAGGCTAAGTGGCCAGTGTATCAAATATAGACAAGCAAGAACTACTTTTGTAAGGCTCAAGCGGCCAGTGTACTCAGTCTTTTTGTTATAACCCTGTAAGTAATGCACCTGCCAACTCTATTAACATACTTGCTGCTGCTATCTTTTGTATTGATGCATATCAAGTGTTTATATAAATATTTCTAGCTTACGAAAAGAGAGAGAGAGTGTGTAACAAATCAGCAGGACCACTCGGGTACACTGAGGCGCAGCAACAGGGACAAACAGTCCCCAAAATACCTGGTTGAGTATGTGGTCCCAAAGGCCAACAGAGGACCACCGCCTCTGCCAAATATTGCTGCACATATTGCACCAGCTGCCAAGAAACATCCAAATGAAGACCCTCCTATATAAACATCACAAGAGCTTTAGAGTAGGGCAAGGAAGAACTTGCATCTTATTTTCTTAACTAAAGTCTTAGCAATCTGGAATTCTCTTTTCTATTTTCTCTTTTTTTATCTATCTTTTGCCTTGTGTTTTCCCTAAGTTGAGAATTGCTATATTGTAATTTCTCCCTATCAGTTGAGAATTTTGAATCGTTCCATTTGGTGCTTTCATTGAGCCTCCTCTACCAATGGGTGGCGGTGCTCCTAACACACATTTGCGCACAATGGACGAGGCTTTCAAGAAGCTGCAAGAAACTGTTGATTCTCAAAGTAAGACTTTTGAATCCATTAACTCCACACTTCAAGAAATTATCTCCCAAATTTCCACCCCCCCAGACCCAGATCCAGACTCAGCACACCCAGCCCTCTACCAAAAGCCCAACAACCTCTAACCCTAGTTTTTCTTTCATACCGCCACCACAAAATTTCTTCTATCAACATCTTTCTCCCCCAACCCCAACTCCGGAGTTGACTCCACCACAACAACCACAAGCCCTTTCTATAAACCAGAACCCTTTGTGGCCCTTTTCGGAGAGATAAATCAACACTTATAGATTTAGCCCGTTTTGAAGGCCAGTTTGCTGAAAGTTGGATTTTCCGAGAAAACTAATACTTTGATGCTTATAATGTCCATGATGAACATCGTTTGAACCTTGTCTCTTTCTATCTTGAGGGCATGGCTTGAGATTGGTATCAATAGATGTATAAGAACTATCAACTCATTGGCGGGGAACACTTTATCAAAGCTTTGGTAACTCGTTTTGGTTCAAAATCCATGGAAGCACTGGAGGGGATTTTGGGGAAATTACAAATGACTTCGACTGTAGCTGAGTATCTTTCTCAATTTGAGCAACTTGCTAATCGCACTACTGATGCTTCTCCAGAGATGTTGCGACATCTTTTTATTTCTTGGCTACCTACAAAGATCAAAAGTGATGTTTTATCATTTAGTCCTAAAGACATTCACGAGGCTATTAGTTTGGTCATGCGGTCATGCTGCAGGAGAAAAAATTATTGGCCCAAGTCAAAACACCAAACCGACCCACTTCTATCACTAAAAATATTTCTCTCTCTTTTCCAACTTCCTAAACATCGCAAAACAAATCGACCCCATCTTTTTCACCCTCTTTTTCATTCGCTCTGGCAGTTTCACTTCCTGGTATTAGCCGTGTTCCATTCAAGAAACTTTCTCCGATGGACTTGCAATGCAAATGAGATCTCAATTTGTGCTTCAACTGTGATGAAAAATATCAAAAGGGCCATCGATGTTCTACATCTCCACAACTTCTGTTCTTCCTCACTGATGAGGATCAAGTAGAGGAACCTCCCTTGCCGGATATTGATTTACCTCCCCTAGACTCCAATTTCACCACCCCTACTGAGGAACCGTCCTTCCTCGCCATCAGTTCCCAAGCCCTTACTAGCAGTTCTCATCCCACTGCTTTTCGTTTTACAGGTCATATTAAAGGTCTGCCAACTCAAATTCTACTTGATGGAGGTAGCACCAATAACTCTATACACCATCGTGTTGCTAAGGCTATTAAACTTATTGTTCACCTGAATTATCTATTGTTGTGGGTAATGGCAATCGGTTGTCTTGTTTGAGAGTGATACATAATTTTCCGGTCACTATTCAGGGACATTCCTTCTCTACAACTTTTTTAGTTCTAGATTTTAATGGTGCAGACGTGGTATTGGGCGTGGCGTGGCTTGCAACTCTTGTTCGGACTATTTCATATTATTCCAAACTCTTGTTTGAGTTCGAGAGTAATGGAAAATGCATTACATGGTTCGAAAATCCTCAAAACTCACTAGAGCAGGTTCAACCTTCAGCTCTTCATCGCTTCGCTATGACTGACTCCATTGCTTATATGTACCGGCTCGAGATACTATCTCCCGACACATCTATGGTACAAGACCATCCTCCTGATTTTCAAGTCATATTATCCTCCTATAATGAGGTATTTTTGGCCCCAAACTCCCTGCCACCATCGAGACTACAAGATCATCGCATTTCACTACTTTCTGGCTCTTTTTGGTTAATGTGTGACCCTATAAGTATCCATATTTTTAGAAGGGTGAGATTAAATGCATGGTCTCTGAGATGCTTCACTCAGGTGTTATTCGACACAGCTCTAGCCCTTATTCCTCACCCGTCCTTTTGGTGAGATAAAAAAATGGCACATATCATTTTTGCGTCGACTACAGGACATTGAACTCCATCACGATTAAGGATCGTTTTCCAATTCCCAGAGTTGATGAATTCCATAATGCTTGTTTCTTCTCCAAGTTGGACTTGTTAGATGGATACCATCAGATCCGTGTCCATTACGATGATATAGAAAAGACAATCGTTCAGACTCATGATGGTCATTTTGAGTTTCTTGTCATGCCCTTCGATCTCTCAAATGCCCTATCCGCCTCCTTTGCCAGTTTGTCCTTATCTTTTTCGATGATATATTAGTTTACAGTCAGTACTGGCAAGATCATCCTACTCTTTTGCAGAATGTTTTTGAGTTGCTCAAGCAGAATTCCTTGGTGGCTAAACAGTCTAAATGCCAATTTGGACAGACTTCTGTTACTTATTTGGGTCATATTATTTCTTCCATCGGCTTGCAAGTTGACCCCGAACAAATTCAGTCTATTGAATTATGGCCGCTACCTTCCTCTCTTAAAGAAGTTCGTGGATTTTTGGGCTTGACGGGTTATTATCGACGATTTATGAAGGGATATGCCCAACTTGCTTCACCACTCACAAAATTGAAACGACGGGACAATATACCAAAGTTCTCCATTGAAAAACTTTTTTTGTGAATTAAGTGATCATTTTACTTGTCTTTTATACTAGAGGTAGAATTTATGAGATTGTAAGAAAATAAATGATTCATATAGGAAATACCTACCCTATGATAGATCCTAGGCTCAAGAAAAAACAGTTCAAAATAATCCAAAGAAAATAACAAAAGTACAAGAAACGTCAGAAATAGAAAGTGTACGTATGTTGGAGTACAAAAAACATATAGGGTGTGTTTGGTATGAAGGAAAATGTTTTCTTGGAAAACAAGTTGATTTCTTACTTGTTTTCCTATGTTTGGTTGGTGGATGGAAAATATTTTTCGAAAAATATTTTATAGGGTTTGATTGGTGAATGAAAAAGTATTTTTCAAAACATACATTCTAGTGTTTAGCTAAAGTGTAAAAATAAATTTAAAAAAAATAATTTTTGATCTCAAAAAATATTTCTTTTAGGGTGCGTTCGATATGAAGGAGGAAAAATATTTTCTAGGAAAATAAGTTATTTCTTACTTATATTTGTGTGATCGTTATGCAAATTGGATAAGTATATGTTTTCTAAAAGTATTTGTATATATTTAACAAAAATAATGAGAATGAATAGGATAAAAAGGGTGGGATAAGAAAACAGTTTTGAATTTATTTTAAAAAATAAATTAAAAATATTAATTTTTTTCGAAGAGGGGGGTTGGTAGGTGGGGGTTGTCAAAATAGGTAATAAGGGTGAGGTAAGAAAATAATTTTAATTTTTTAAAAAATAAAATAATTTTTTTGGGGAGTTGGGGGGATAATAGGGGGTGGGGGTAGGGGAGAAAGAGTGGGGTAAGAAAAAAATTTGAAATATTATTTTTGAATGGGGAGTATTAGGGGGTGGGGGTCGGGGTAGGGGGAGTGAGGGTGGGGTAAGGAAAAAATTGAAATTTTTCAAAAAATTAAATTTTTTTTTAGAGGTAGGGGGGGGGGGGGAGGAGGAGGTTGGTAGGGGGTCGGGGGGAGAGATAAGAAAAACGTTTGAATTTTTTAAAAAAAATTTAAAAAAAAAATTTGGAAGGGAGTAGGGGTTTGGGTTTTGGGTGGGGGTGCAGTAAGAAAAAAATTTAAAATATTTTTTTAATAAGGGTGGTAGGGGGCGGGGTGTGGGGTTGAGGGTCAGAGTAGCGATGGATGATTTTGAAAATTGTATGAATATTTCAACTTAAGAGTAAGGTTGAAAGAGAGTTTTGGAAAATGTTTTCCTTACTTTTTGAAGGGAAGTCATTTTCCTTAAAATTGAGGAAAATAAATTGATTTGAAAAACATTTTCCAAAACCTTTAAGCCAACCAAACATAAGAAAATTAAAAAATATTTTCCTTCATACCAAACACACCCTTGTTAATACATACCACCAATGTAAGCAATGAAAGAATTGAAACGACGGGAAGGTACACCAAAGTTCTCCATTGAAAAACTTTTGTGAATAAAATCATTTTACTTGTCTTTGAGGTAGAATTTGTGAGATTGTAAGAAAATAGATAATTCATTTAAATAATTATCAGATTTAAATAATTCATGATTAGTTTGACTAATATAGCACTAGAGGGGGATTTTGTTACCACAATAATATTATAGAAAAACTATTAATTATATATTGACATCAATCTTATTGTAGTATATCCAATCAGTAGTGTCAAATGAGTAACGGATTATGTGAATTTATTGAGGTATCTTTTTTTTTTTTGAATCATCCAAAGTTTATTAGACTTACCCCAAATTAATAGTCTAATAATGCTTTAAAAAGTTTGTTTGGGACAATAGTATTATTTAATTTAGATTTGTACCTATGCAAAAATTTCAAATCTGAAGTTTTGAAAAGGAATTAATATATTTAGTTATAAGAATCATAAAAATAAATCTATCGAGTTTAAATTTTGAATCAATCTTATATTTGTTTTTACAAAATATAAACAATAACAAAGTGTCAAAACTCTTTTAAAGGTTCCGTGGATAGTTTCATAAGAGTCTGTGTGGAAAATAAATCAAATATCTTTGAAGCTAGCGTAATAAATTTTATTAATGTACAAGCAAATTAAAATACATTGTATTCATGCTTTATATGAGCTTTAGTAGAACACATTACGCACTTTTGATACATGCATGTATTTTATGCATACATCATTTTAATGTGTTTTGATAAACGTATCATTGTTGATTGTTGATATAGGGATATAATTGAATTCATAAATATAAGTATGTTTGGAGTATATGGATACACAAAAATCATGAATAATTGTACATACATAATACATACAATCGTCGGTCATTGAAGATATATACAATAACAAAACAATTATATGGTTATTAGTAAATAAAGAGAGAGAAAATACATTGTTTTAACATAAATCTTCAAAAAATAACTGAGATCTAGAGGTAAGATGAATTTTCATAACTGAGTTTGTTCTTATTGTTACACTCCATATTCCATGATATGTTAAATATAAAAAGGAATTTTCACAGATCTAGAGAGAAAACGTATGAGCAAAAAAAGTATTTGCTACAAAATTTAAAAGTATTTATATTCTCTATAAATATAATGTATATATTTGCTTTTTCACGTAATTTTCTCAACCAAAAAAATATTTGCTACAAAATTCAAAATACATTTATGTTTGGTAATTTAATAAAATTATCTCTATAAATATAGTGTATATATTTGCTTTTTAAGGTAGTTTTCTCAATCTTTTGTTCATAGATATGCAATGCCTCATAGGCTTGATTGACACTCAAATTCACTCAAATATTAAGTAATCTATTTTAATTCACTCAAATTCAGTCTAATCCACCTATTTGACACTCAAACACATTTGTTATGTGCAAAAAATGATTTGAAAATTAAAAGAAAAAGAAAAAACAATTTTTTTAAACACTTACTTCATTCTTGGTTATTTATTTATAATTTATGGATAGAAACATATGTTCGATTAGAATAATGTGGAATGCGCCTTGATCTACTTTATGAATATAAATCCTCAACTCGAATTTATTTATGTAAAATTCATATTATCTTTTTTTGTTGCAGCGAATGTAGTTTTATATGTAAATTATATTGTGATATTCATAAAATTGAACAAACTATAGCGGTAATGTTTGACTTGATCTTTTGGACAAATAAAAATTATCTATCATAAGATAAGCAGAATTCGCGGTATAGTTACATTTTGTGTTGTTCAATTAAAAAAGAAAATAAATAATTTAAACGATCTCCATCGTGAATACTCTTCACAATCTATTCATAAACACATAAAAAAAAATATAATAGAAGGGCAACTCATCTCGTATAAATATTGTTTTCTTATTTGGAAGTAAACACATCATGAATTTCTAAGCTGAGAAAATGAAAAAACGAAAAAAAAATGTAATGAAAAATAAATAGATTCAAATCACCTATTATTATTATTTAGTATAAAAGATTTTCAAATTCCACTGCAATATCAAATCTTGAACATTAAATTCATTATTTTGGACATCGAGAAGGACTATTATAGAAGCATATACGAATAGATTTATTTTGCTCTATATCTTGACAATCTGAATTAATATAAAATGCTCCAAAATCGAGAGACAATTTGCTTGACAAATTGATAGTTCTTCAGAACAAGGAAGAAAAGCATCGGATTGCGACTTACATACTAATTGAGCATTAGTTACAGAGAAAATCTGAGTCATCACGAATATCACTGCAAAATCAATAATATTATTATAAATATACTAATGTATAAGAGAGAAATAAAAGTTACTTTCATGAATGACAATTGAAGTTTAGAAAATACTCAAATTGAAAAACTAAAATAGTAATTGATATGTACCACAAATGTAAGCAATAAGAAAATAGTAAGAGTGAGAATAGTAAAAATTTATCTGCACTGGACAAATCTATTAATGCAAAACATATGTTTTTATACACACATATGTATCACTTTTACTATTCTCACTCTTACTATTTAGACTAAATTATTGATTTGGTATAAGCATCAATGGTCCATTACTCCTACATATGTCATGAAGATCATTTTATGATTAAGATGAACTGAACTATTCATGATATTTGCCATAGCTTTTGAAAAAAAAAGTCATTCTTGTCTTGTGATGATTTTTTTTTTTCCTTCCAAGTGGAGAATCATGACCACTAAAAAGATCATCATGCATGAGTAAGTTCTCTTTTACCACCAACCACAATAAAAGTTGACAGTTCTTCAACTGTATTATATTAACTGAGATAAAGGCACACTCTTTTGATTTTCTCCAACTCTAGCAAGTTTATTGATTTTACTTTTGTTGAATCCAAATTTTAAGATTTGGTAGGTTTATTTCATTTTTTTTTAAAAAAAGTATAAATTTGTCCCTTATCATGCTGAGGGACTCCCTCCGTATGAATTTATTTGTCTTATTTTTCATTTAATCCATTTATTTAAAAAAGAATATCTTTTTTCTTTTTGGCATTTCTTTAATTCTAATTCACCGCATGACATGTGTTATGAACGCCGTTGTAGGCTTTGCGGACCAAATAAGTAAGGGTAAACAACATAAATCCCAACACTTTGCTACTTAATTACTCTCTCTCCCAACTTTTATATTAATTACATGATATCCCGGATATGATACATTATTTAACCTTCCGATACATTACTAACCAATTAGTTGGAGAAAAAAAGAAAAAAACGGTAAAAGTGTCTACAATAGAGGAATTAACACACTCAATTTAAGATTTTTTTCATTTAAATACATAAAATCCGCAACAACTTTATTATTTGAAATTTGAATAATCAAATCAATCTTCATTAATCATAATCTTTCAAAACTAATTTCTTCTCTAATCGTTCATTCCTTGTTCATCATAACATATCTCATTCCCTGCGTTCAGAAAAAAATTGAACATACTATAAAAATCTGATGTATCAGGCAAATCCCTTATCACACACAGACACACACACACACACACACACACACACACACACACACACACACATATATATATATATATATATCAAAAAACGAATTTAAAACTTAATTTCTTTATATTTATGTATCAGAATAAGAAATATATATTGAATGTGTCAGAAATCATTAATTACCTCTGTCAGAAATAGTTTTATTTATCAGAATGCACGTAATATCTCTGTCAAAAAAATCTATGTATCAGAAATAATATTTAGAGTTCTGTTTATTTCATTGTACATTATGATACATAAAAAGAATGTATATGGACAAAATTTATGAATCTGATACACAAAAATCATACCTTTGGTAATGAGTCTCTTTTCAACTTTTTTTTTATCTTTGCAACTTCAACAACAAACTTATGAAAAAGTACGTCAATGAAGGTTGTTTGTGAAATTTTCCTGCCAGCCAATAGCCATAACACACATACTAAGACTTTTTGGGGGTCTCTTTTCACAACTTTTTATTTTCTCTTTGCAACATCAACAACAGACTTATGAAGAAATACGTTAATGGAGGTTGTTTGTGAAATTTTTCCGGCGGCCAATGGCCATAACACAGATACAACGACTTTTTTTTTTTGCTTATTTTTGGAATTTTGTCAATGAGAGTTAATTGCAGATGAATTTATTGCTAACTTTTATTACTTACCTAATGATTAATGATTTAATAGCCATATTTTCTAAGGAAAACAGAATTTTCCTTAATCTGCAACAATGTCAATGTGATTTAGGGAGAAAAAATAGGAGTTTTGTGTTATGTATCAGATAAAAAACTTATTTAGAGATTTAGAAGGGATTTTTATAATTTATTTAGTGGGATGAGATTTTAAGTAATATAGGATACCTAAGGTGTTGTTTTATATAATTTATTCAATAAGTAATAACACAGTTAACGATGAACTTGGGCTTGAGGTAAAGATATAGCCCAATAGTAGAGTGAAATTTCCTTTGAGAACGGGTTAGGAGCACGTTAAAAGGGGCAGCGACCGATGTAAGAGATTATGTGTATTGTGTATTGTCTTGGCCAAAGTCTGTGCTTCTCATCCCTTCTATCTCTATATATTCTGTTTTCTTTAAGGTCTTTTCGTATTATTTATTGATTACATTTCTCAGTTGTACATCATATTCTCGATGATTATAATACATATTATCCTTGTGTTATTTAGATCCAAATTAAAATGACATTTGCTACATTCTATTTTCAAACATTTCAATAGTTATTTATTGTTCAGTAAACAATTAATTAGTTAGTTATTGTTCAGTAAACAATTAATAACATACTTTTAATCAGAATCATGAAAAATACTTTTTAATTATTTCTATGAACGCAAAGCTCCAATTTGATTGTTTTAAAAATAGGATTCATACTTCCTTTCCCATAAATTCTTTTATGCAAATTACACAACTATAAATATTTAAAATGTAGCTCTTTCCAGGAATCCCTTGATTTCAAATATCTTTCCAACTCTTTTTCATGATATCATAACAAAATATTTGACTTGATCTTTGTGACAATTAAAATCTCCCTGTCAAAAGACAAACAAATCTTCCCATAGTTAAATTACTAAACTCTTTCAATTGCAAAAGAATGCACATTATTTTTCTCTCCATTGAGAATATTCTAAAAGCAATTAATCTATCCAACAACACAAGTATATTTATTATAGAAAGGTACTTCCAAACATTTTCTTATTTAAGGATGGATTGTATTGAAATCACAAATACTTTTATTTTGGACATGGAGTAGCACTGTCATAAAAGCACAGACAAATACCAATTTTTGCATAACCTTTAACTAAATTAAGTGTAGTTTCATAAAGTTGGGTTTCCAGAGGGCGGAGTGTGCAGACATTACCCTTATGTTAAAGGTAAAGAGGCCCGTTTCAAAAAGACAACAAGCAGTTCAATAAGATCGGTGGCCTAAAGTCAATTTTAGTGGGAGGCCTTAATTTTTCCTTGGCTAAAGGTCTTGGGTTCGAGCCTCAAAATGAAAAAATATCTTGCTAGGAATCGTTTTTCTCTCTAATCAGCCCACGAGTCTCAAAATTGAATTAATCAAAAAAATTAATACAAATATCAACCACCGAATTAAAAAAAAAATATTGGGCCCACAAATTTTTGGAGCCTAAGCCCTTGCTTCAGTGGCTTGACCCTCTAACCTGTCCAACGATAGACCCTAGGCTCAAGGAAAAAAAGTCCAAAGTAGTTCCAAAAAAAAGTAATGAAAGAACAAGAAACGACAGCAACAAAAATGTATGTTGGAAAACAAAAAGCATATACCTAATACATACCACAAATGTAAGCAATGAGAAAATTGAAGGGAAAAGGACAGAAACAACACTTCAAATTAAACTATTTTCATGAAAATGGTCATGAAATTTAAATTTCACTTTATAGCCATTTCAATTTGCTGGCTTGTTCTATGTCGTTTCTACACCTTCTATACAGTTTCTATACATATCTGATACATATAAATATTCTATACGAAAATTATACAATTTGATACACAATTTATACAATAATTATACTTTTTCAAACACATTTTATACAACAATTATATAATTTTTATACACTTTCTATATATTTTTTACATATATTTTATACATATACATATTTGATAGAACTATACAATTTCTATACATATATCTTATATAGATACATATTCTAAATAACAATTATATCATTTTTATATAAGTATATTTAATTATTATTTCTAAACAATAAAAAAAAAAGAAAAATATTTTTTCAGTTAAAAAATTTATAGCAAAAAAAAACTGAAGTATTTTTAAAAGGGCCGAATGGCCCAAGTTGAAAACCGTATCCGTATTGTATATGGACAATATCTGAATTAGGTGGGCCAAAATGATCCAAATTAGAAATGGGTATAAAGAGAAAATAGTATACCCGACTGGCCACTTTTTGAAAAGATATCAAACTTGAGTTATTTGTTTTAAAAAGTGTCCGAGTGTCCTTTTCCCAAAATTGAAACGACGGGACAATACACCAAAGTTCTCCATTGAAAAACTTTTTTTGTGAATTAAGTGATCATTTTACTTATCTTTTATACTAGAGGTAGAATTTATGAGATTGTAAGAAAATAAATGATTCATATAGGAAATACCTATCCTATGATAGATCCTAGGCTCAAGAAAAAACAGTTCAAACTAATCCAAAGAAAATAACGAAAGTACAAGAAACGTTAGAAATAGAAATGTACGTATGTTGGAAAACAAAAGACATATAGGGTGTGTTTGGTATGAAGGAAAATGATTTCTTGGAAAACAAGTTGATTTCTTACTTGTTTTCCTATGTTTGGTTGGTGGATAGAAAATATTTTACGAAAAATATTTTATAGGGTTTGATTGGTGAATGAAAAAGTATTTTTCAAAACATACATTCTAGTGTTTAGCTAAAGTGTAAAAATAAATTTTAAAAAAATAATTTTTGATCTCAAAAAATATTTCTTTTAGGGTGCGTTCGATATGAAGGAGGAAAAATATTTTCTAGGAAAATAAGTTATTTCTTACTTATATTTGTGTGATCGTTATGCAAATTGGATAAGTATATGTTTTCTAAAAGTATTTGTATATATTTAACAAAAATAATGAGAATGAATAGGATAAAAAGGGTGGATAAGAAAACAGTTTTGAATTTATTTTAAAAAATAAATTAAAAATATTAAATTTTTTCGAAGAGGGGGGTTGTCAAAATAGGTAATAAGGGTGTGATAAGAAAATAATTTTAATTTTTTAAAAAATAAAATAATTTTTTTGGGGAGTTGGGGGGATAATAGGGGGTGGGGGTAGGGGAGAAAGAGTGGGGTAAGAAAAAAATTTGAAATATTATTTTTGAATGGGGAGTATTAGGGGGTGGGGGTCGGGGTAGGGGGAGTGAGGGTGGGGTAAGGAAAAAATTGAAATTTTTCAAAAAATTAATTTTTTTTTTAGAGGTAGGAGGGGGGGGGGGGGTGAGGAGGAGGTTCGTAGGGGGTCGGGGGGAGAGATAAGAAAAACGTTTGAATTTTTTTAAAAAAAATAATTTATTTTTTTTTTGGAAGGGAGTAGGGTTTTGGGTTTTGGGTGGGGGTGCAGTAAGAAAAAAATTTAAAATATTTTTTTAATAAGGGTGGTAGGGGGCGGGGTGGGGGGTTGAGGGTCAGAGTAGCGATGGATGATTTTGAAAATTGTATGAATATTTCAACTTAAGAGTAAGGTTGAAAGAGAGTTTTGGAAAATGTTTTCCTTACTTTTTGAAGGAAAGTTATTTTCCTTAAAATTGAGGAAAATAAGTTGATTTGAAAAACATTTTCCAAAACCTTTAAGCCAACCAAACATAAGAAAATTAAAACATATTTTTCTTCATACCAAACACACCCTTGTTAATACATACCACCAATGTAAGCAATGAAAGAATTGAAACGACGGGAAGGTACACCAAAGTTCTCCATTGAAAAACTTTTGTGAATAAAATCATTTTACTTGTCTTTGAGGTAGAATTTGTGAGATTGTAAGAAAATAGATAATTCATTTAAATAATTATCAGATTTAAATAATTCATGATTAGTTTGACTAATATAGCACTAGAGGGGGATTTTGTTACCACAATAATATTATAGAAAAACTATTAATTATATATTGACATCAATCTTATTGTAGTATATCCAATCAGTAGTGTCAAATGAGTAACGGATTATGTGAATTTATTGAGGTATCTTTTTTTTTTTTGAATCATCCAAAGTTTATTAGACTTACCCCAAATTAATAGTCTAATAATGCTTTAAAAAGTTTGTTTGGGACAATAGTATTATTTAATTTAGATTTGTACCTATGCAAAAATTTCAAATCTGAAGTTTTGAAAAGGAATTAATATATTTAGTTATAAGAATCATAAAAATAAATCTATCGAGTTTAAATTTTGAATCAATCTTATATTTGTTTTTACAAAATATAAACAATAACAAAGTGTCAAAACTCTTTTAAAGGTTCCGTGGATAGTTTCATAAGAGTCTGTGTGGAAAATAAATCAAATATCTTTGAAGCTAGCGTAATAAATTTTATTAATGTACAAGCAAATTAAAATACATTGTATTCATGCTTTATATGAGCTTTAGTAGAACACATTACGCACTTTTGATACATGCATGTATTTTATGCATACATCATTTTAATGTGTTTTGATAAACGTATCATTGTTGATTGTTGATATAGGGATATAATTGAATTCATAAATATAAGTATGTTTGGAGTATATGGATACACAAAAATCATGAATAATTGTACATACATAATACATACAATCGTCGGTCATTGAAGATATATACAATAACAAAACAATTATATGGTTATTAGTAAATAAAGAGAGAGAAAATAAATTTTTTTAACATAAATCTTCAAAAAATAACTGAGATCTAGAGGTAAGATGAATTTTCATAACTGAGTTTGGTCTTATTGTTACACTCCATATTCCATGATATGTTAAATATAAAAAGGAATTTTCACAGATCTAGAGAGAAAACATATGAGCAAAAAAAGTATTTGCTACAAAATTTAAAAGTATTTATATTCTCTATAAATATAATGTATATATTTGCTTTTTCACGTAATTTTCTCAACCAAAAAAATATTTGCTACAAAATTCAAAATACATTTATGTTTGGTAATTTAATAAAATTATCTCTATAAATATAGTGTATATATTTTCTTTTTTAGGTAGTTTTCTCAATCTTTTGTCCATAGATATGCAATGCCTCATAGGCTTGATTGACACTCAAATTCACTCAAATATTAAGTAATCTATTTTAATTCACTCAAATTCAGTCTAATCCACCTATTTGACACTCAAACACATTTGTTATGTGCAAAAAATGATTTGAAAATTAAAAGAAAAAAAAAAAACAATTTTTTTAAACACTTACTTCATTCTTGGTTATTTATTTATAATTTATGGATAGAAACATATGTTCGATTAGAATAATGTGGAATGCGCCTTGATCTACTTTATGAATATAAATCCTCAACTCGAATTTATTTATGTAAAATTCATATTATCTTTTTTTGTTGCAGCGAATGTAGTTTTATATGTAAATTATATTGTGATATTCATAAAATTGAACAAACTATAGCGGTAATGTTTGACTTGATCTTTTGGACAAATAAAAATTATCTATCATAAGATAAGCAGAATTCGCGGTATAGTTACATTTTGTGTTGTTCAATTAAAAAAGAAAATAAATAATTTAAACGATCTCCATCGTGAATACTCTTCACAATCTATTCATAAACACATAAAAAAAAATATAATAGAAGGGCAACTCATCTCGTATAAATATTGTTTTCTTATTTGGAAGTAAACACATCATGAATTTCTAAGCTGAGAAAATGAAAAAACGAAAAAAAAATGTAATGAAAAATAAATAGATTCAAATCACCTATTATTATTATTTAGTATAAAAGATTTTCAAATTCCACTGCAATATCAAATCTTGAACATTAAATTCATTATTTTGGACATCGAGAAGGACTATTATAGAAGCATATACAAATAGATTTATTTTGCTCTATATCTTGACAATCTGAATTAATATAAAATGCTCCAAAATCTGAGAGACAATTTGCTTGACAAATTGATAGTTCTTCAGAACAAGGAAGAAAAGCATCGGATTGCGACTTACATACTAATTGAGCATTAGTTACAGAGAAAATCTGAGTCATCACGAATATCACTGCAAAATCAATAATATTATTATAAATATACTAATGTATAAGAGAGAAATAAAAGTTACTTTCATGAATGACAATTGAAGTTTAGAAAATACTCAAATTGAAAAACTAAAATAGTAATTGATATGTACCACAAATGTAAGCAATAAGAAAATAGTAAGAGTGAGAATAGTAAAAATTTATCTGCACTGGACAAATCTATTAATGCAAAACATATGTTTTTATACACATATATGTATCACTTTTACTATTCTCACTCTTACTATTTAGACTAAATTATTGATTTGGTATAAGCATCAATGGTCCATTACTCCTACATATGTCATGAAGATCATTTTATGATTAAGATGAACTGAACTATTCATGATATTTGCCATAGCTTTTGAAAAAAAAAGTCATTCTTAACTAGTGATGATTTATTTTTTTTCCTTCCAAGTGGAGAATCATGACCACTAAAAAGATCATCATGCATGAGTAAGTTCTCTTTTACCACCAACCACAATAAAAGTTGACAGTTCTTCAACTGTATTATATTAACTGAGATAAAGGCACACTCTTTTGATTTTCTCCAACTCTAGCAAGTTTATTGATCTTACTTTTGTTGAATCCAAATTTTAAGATTTGGTAGGTTTATTTCATTTTTTAAAAAAAAAGGTATAAATTTGTCCCTTATCATGCTGAGGGACTCCCTCCGTATGAATTTATTTGTCTTATTTTTCATTTAATCCATTTATTTAAAAAAGAATATCTTTTTTCTTTTTGGCATTTCCTTAATTCTAATTCACCGCATGACATGTGTTATGAACGCCGTTGTAGGCTTTGCGGACCAAATAAGTAAGGGTAAACAACATAAATCCCAACACTTTGCTACTTAATTACCCTCTCTCCCAACTTTTATATTAATTACATGATATCCCGGATATGATACATTATTTAACCTTCCGATACATTACTAACCAATTAGTTGGAGAAAAAAAGAAAAAAACAGTAAAAGTGTCTACAATAGAGGAATTAACACACTCAATTTAAGATTTTTTTCATTTAAATACATAAAATCCGCAACAACTTTATTATTAGAAATTTGAATAATCAAATCAATCTTCATTAATCATAATCTTTCAAAACTAATTTCTTCTCTAATCGTTCATTCCCTGTTCATCATAACATATCCCATTCCCTGCGTTCAGAAAAAAATTGAACATACTATAAGAATCTGATGTATCAGGAAAATCCCTTATCACACACACACACACAAAAAAAAAAAAATGAATTTAAAACTTAATTTCTTTATATTTATGTATCAGAATAAGAAATATATATTGAATGTGTCAGAAATCATTAATTACCTCTGTCAGAAATAGTTTTATTTATCAGAATGCACGTAATATCTCTGTCAAAAAAATCTATGTATCAGAAATAATATTTAGAGTTCCGTTTATTTCATTGTACATTATGATACATAAAAAGAATGTATATGGACAAAATTTATGAATCTGATACACAAAAATCATACCTTCGGTAATGAGTCTCTTTTCAACTTTTTTTTTATCTTTGCAACTTCAACAACAAACTTATGAAAAAGTACGTCAATGAAGGTTGTTTGTGAAATTTTCCTGCCAGCCAATAGCCATAACACACATACTAAGACTTTTTTGGGGTCTCTTTTCACAACTTTTTATTTTCTCTTTGCAACATCAACAACAGACTTATGAAGAAATACGTTAATGGAGGTTGTTTGTGAAATTTTTTCGGCGGCCAATGGCCATAACACAGATACAACGACTTTTTTTTTTGCTTATTTTTGGAATTTTGTCAATGAGAGTTAATTGCAGATGACTTTATTGCTAACTTTTATTACTTACCTAATGATTAATGATTTAATAGCCATGTTTTCTAAGGAAAACAGAATTTTCCTTAATCTGCAACAATGTCAATGTGATTTAGGGAGAAAAAATAGGAGTTTTGTGTTATGTATCAGATAAAAAACTTATTTAGAGATTTAGAAGGGATTTTTATAATTTATTTAGTGGGATGAGATTTTAAGTAATATAGGATACCTAAGGTGTTGTTTTATATAATTTATTCAATAAGTAATAACACAGTTAACGATGAACTTGGGCTTGAGGTAAAGTTATAGCCCAATAGTAGAGTGAAATTTCCTTTGGGAACGGGTTAGGAGCACGTTAAAAGGGGCAGCGACCGATGTAAGAGATTATGTGTACTGTGTATTGTCTTGGCCAAAGTCTGTGCTTCTCATCCCTTCTGTCTCTCTCTATATATTTTGTTTTCTTTAAGGACTTTTCGTATTATTTATTGATTGCATTTCTCAGTTGTACATCGCATTCTCGATGATTATAATACATATTATCCTTGTGTTATTTAGATCCAAATTAAAATGACATTTGCTACATTCTATTTTCGAACATTTCAATAGTTATTTATTGTTCAGTAAACAATTAATTAGTTAGTTATTGTTCAGTAAACAATTAATAACATACTTTTAATCAGAATCATGAAAAATACCTCTTAATTATTTCTATGAACGTAAAGCTCCAATTTGATTGTTTTAAAAATAGGATCCATACTTTCTTTCCCATAAATTCTTTTATGCAAATTACACAACTATAAATATTTAAAATGTAGCTCTTTCAGGAATCCCTTGATTTCAAATATCTTTCCAACTCTTTTTCATGATATCATAACAAAATATTTGACTTGATCTTTGTGACAATTAAAATCTCCCTGTCAAAAGACAAACAAATCTTCCCATAGTTAAATTACTAAACTCTTTCAATTGCAAAAGAATGCACATTATTTTTCTCTCCATTGAGAAAATTCTAAAAGCAATTAATCTATCCAACAACACAAGTATATTTATTATAGAAAGGTACTTCCAAACATTTTCTTATTTAAGGATGGATTGTATTGAAATCACTAATACTTTTATTTTGGACATGGAGTAGCACTGTCATAAAAGCACAGACAAATACCAATTTTTGCATAGCCTTTAACTAAATTAAGTGTAGTTTCATAAAGTTGGGTTTCCAGAGGGCGGAGTGTGCAGACTTTACCCTTATGTTAAAGGTAAAGAGGCCCGTTTCAAATAGACTACAAGCAGCTCAATAAGATCGGTGGCCTAAAGTCAATTTTAGTGGGAGGCCTTAATTTTTCCTTGGCTAAAGGTCTTGGGTTCGAGCCTCAAAATGAAAAAATATCTTGCTAGGAATCGTTTTTCTCTCTAATCAGCCCACGAGTCTCAAAATTGAATTAATCAAAAAAATTAATACAAATATCAGACACCGAATTAAAAAAAAAATATTGGGCCCACAAATTTTTGGAGCCTAAGCCCTTGCTTCAGTGGCTTGACCCTCTAACCTGTCCAACGATAGACCCTAGGCTCAAGGAAAAAAAGTCCAAAGTAGTTCCAAAAAAAAGTAATGAAAGAACAAGAAACGACAGCAACAAAAATGTATGTTGGAAAACAAAAAGCATATACCTAATACATACCACAAATGTAAGCAATGAGAAAATTGAAGGGAAAAGGACAGAAACAACACTTCAAATTAAACTATTTTCATGAAAATGGTCATGAAATTTAAATTTCACTTTATAGCCATTTCAATTTGCTGGCTTGTTCTATGTCGTTTCTACACACCTTCTATACAGTTTCTATACATATCTGATACATATAAATATTCTATACGAAAATTATACAATTCGATACACAATTTATACAATAATTATACTTTTTCAAACACATTTTATACAACAATTATATAATTTTTATACACTTTCTATATATTTTTTACATATATTTTATACATATACATATTTGATAGAACTATACAATTTCTATACATATATCTTATATAGATACATATTCTAAATAACAATTATATCATTTTTATATAAGTATATTTAATTATTATTTCTAAACAATGAAAAAAAAGAAAAATATTTTTTCAGTTAAAAAATTTATAGCAAAAAAAAAACTGAAGTATTTTTAAAAGGGCCGAATGACCCAAGTTGAAAACCGTATCAGTATTGTATATGGACTATATCTGAATTAGGTGGGCCAAAATGATCCAAATTAGAAATGGGTATAAAGAGAAAATAGTATACCCGACTGGCCACTTTTTGAAAAGATATCAAACTTGAGTTATTTGTTTTAAAAAGTGTCCGAGTGTCCTTTTCCCAAAATTGAAACGACGGGACAATACACCAAAGTTCTCCATTGAAAAACTTTTTTTGTGAATTAAGTGATCATTTTACTTATCTTTTATACTAGAGGTAGAATTTATGAGATTGTAAGAAAATAAATGATTCATATAGGAAATACCTATCCTATGATAGATCCTAGGCTCAAGAAAAACAGTTCAAACTAATCCAAAGAAAATAACGAAAGTACAAGAAACGTTAGAAATAGAAATGTACGTATGTTGGAAAACAAAAGACATATAGGGTGTGTTTGGTATGAAGGAAAATGATTTCTTGGAAAACAAGTTGATTTCTTACTTGTTTTCCTATGTTTGGTTGGTGGATGGAAAATATTTTACGGAAAATATTTTATAGGGTTTGATTGGTGAATGAAAAAGTATTTTTCAAAACATACATTCTAGTGTTTAGCTAAAGTGTAAAAATAAATTTTAAAAAAATAATTTTTGATCTCAAAAAATATTTCTTTTAGGGTGCGTTCGATATGAAGGAGGAAAAATATTTTCTAGGAAAATAAGTTATTTCTTACTTATATTTGTGTGATCGTTATGCAAATTGGATAAGTATATGTTTTCTAAAAGTATTTGTATATATTTAACAAAAATAATGAGAATGAATAGGATAAAAAGGGTGGGATAAGAAAACAGTTTTGAATTTATTTTAAAAAATAAATTAAAAATATTAAATTTTTTTGAAGAGGGGGGTTGTCAAAATAGGTAATAAGGGTGAGGTAAGAAAATAATTTTAATTTTTTAAAAAATAAAATAATTTTTTTGGGGAGTTGGGGGGATAATAGGGGGTGGGGGTAGGGGAGAAAGAGTGGGGTAAGAAAAAAATTTGAAATATTATTTTTGAATGGGGAGTATTAGGGGGTGGGGGTCGGGGTAGGGGGAGTGAGGGTGGGGTAAGGAAAAAATTGAAATTTTTTAAAAAAATAATTTTTTTTTTAGAGGTAGGAGGGGGGGGAGGAGGAGGTTCGTAGGGGGTCGGGGGAGAGATAAGAAAAACGTTTGAATTTTTTTAAAAAAATTAATTTATTTTTTTTTTGGAAGGGAGTAGGGGTTTGGGTTTTGGGTGGGGGTGCAGTAAGAAAAAAATTTAAAATATTTTTTTAATAAGGGTGGTAGGGGGCGGGGTGGGGGGTTGAGGGTCGGAGTAGCGATGGATGATTTTGAAAATTGTATGAATATTTCAACTTAAGAGTAAGGTTGAAAGAGAGTTTTGGAAAATGTTTTCCTTACTTTTTGAAAGGAAGTCATTTTCCTTAAAATTGAGGAAAATAAGTTGATTTGAAAAACATTTTCCAAAACCTTTAAGCCAACCAAACATAAGAAAATTAAAAAATATTTTCCTTCATACCAAACACACCCTTGTTAATACATACCACCAATGTAAGCAATGAAAGAATTGAAACGACGGGAAGGTACACCAAAGTTCTCCATTGAAAAACTTTTGTGAATAAAATCATTTTACTTGTCTTTGAGGTAGAATTTGTGAGATTGTAAGAAAATAGATAATTCATTTAAATAATTATCAGATTTAAATAATTCATGATTAGTTTGACTAATATAGCACTAGAGGGGGATTTTGTTACCACAATAATATTATAGAAAAACTATTAATTATATATTGACATCAATCTTATTGTAGTATATCCAATCAGTAGTGTCAAATGAGTAACGGATTATGTGAATTTATTGAGGTATCTTTTTTTTTTTGAATCATCCAAAGTTTATTAGACTTACACCAAATTAATAGTCTAATAATGCTTTAAAAAGTTTGTTTGGGACAATAGTATTATTTAATTTAGATTTGTACCTATGCAAAAATTTCAAATCTGAAGTTTTGAAAAGGAATTAATATATTTAGTTATAAGAATCATAAAAATAAATCTATCGAGTTTAAATTTTGAATCAATCTTATATTTGTTTTTACAAAATATAAACAATAACAAAGTGTCAAAACTCTTTTAAAGGTTCCGTGGATAGTTTCATAAGAGTCTGTGTGGAAAATAAATCAAATATCTTTGAAGCTAGCGTAATAAATTTTATTAATGTACAAGCAAATTAAAATACATTGTATTCATGCTTTATATGAGCTTTAGTAGAACACATTACGCACTTTTGATACATGCATGTATTTTATGCATACATCATTTTAATGTGTTTTGATAAACGTATCATTGTTGATTGTTGATATAGGGATATAATTGAATTCATAAATATAAGTATGTTTGGAGTATATGGATACACAAAAATCATGAATAATTGTACATACATAATACATACAATCGTCGGTCATTGAAGATATATACAATAACAAAACAATTATATGGTTATTAGTAAATAAAGAGAGAGAAAATACATTTTTTTAACATAAATCTTCAAAAAATAACTGAGATCTAGAGGTAAGATGAATTTTCATAACTGAGTTTGTTCTTATTGTTACACTCCATATTCCATGATATGTTAAATATAAAAAGGAATTTTCACAGATCTAGAGAGAAAACATATGAGCAAAAAAAGTATTTGCTACAAAATTTAAAAGTATTTATATTCTCTATAAATATAATGTATATATTTGCTTTTTCACGTAATTTTCTCAACCAAAAAAATATTTGCTACAAAATTCAAAATACATTTATGTTTGGTAATTTAATAAAATTATCTCTATAAATATAGTGTATATATTTGCTTTTTAGGTAGTTTTCTCAATCTTTTGTTCATAGATATGCAATGCCTCATAGGCTTGATTGACACTTAAATTCACTCAAATATTAAGTAATCTATTTTAATTCCCTCAAATTCAGTCTAATCCACCTATTTGACACTCAAACACAATTGTTATGTGCAAAAAATGATTTGAAAATTAAAAGAAAAAGAAAAAACAATTTTTTTAAACACTTACTTCATTCTTGGTTATTTATTTATAATTTATGGATAGAAACATATGTTCGATTAGAATAATGTGGAATGCGCCTTGATCTACTTTATGAATATAAATCCTCAACTCGAATTTATTTATGTAAAATTCATATTATCTTTTTTTGTTGCAGCGAATGTAGTTTTATATGTAAATTATATTGTGATATTCATAAAATTGAACAAACTATAGCGGTAATGTTTGACTTGATCTTTTGGACAAATAAAAATTATCTATCATAAGATAAGCAGAATTCGCGGTATAGTTACATTTTGTGTTGTTCAATTAAAAAAGAAAATAAATAATTTAAACGATCTCCATCGTGAATACTCTTCACAATCTATTCATAAACACATAAAAAAAAATATAATAGAAGGGCAACTCATCTCGTATAAATATTGTTTTCTTATTTGGAAGTAAACACATCATGAATTTCTAAGCTGAGAAAATGAAAAAACGAAAAAAAAATGTAATGAAAAATAAATAGATTCAAATCACCTATTATTATTATTTAGTATAAAAGATTTTCAAATTCCACTGCAATATCAAATCTTGAACATTAAATTCATTATTTTGGACATCGAGAAGGACTATTATAGAAGCATATACAAATAGATTTATTTTGCTCTATATCTTGACAATCTGAATTAATATAAAATGCTCCAAAATCTGAGAGACAATTTGCTTGACAAATTGATAGTTCTTCAGAACAAGGAAGAAAAGCATCGGATTGCGACTTACATACAAATTGAGCATTAGTTACAGAGAAAATCTGAGTCATTACGAATATCACTGCAAAATCAATAATATTTTTATAAATATACTAATGTATAAGAGAGAAATAAAAGTTACTTTCATGAATGACAATGTAAGTTTAGAAAATACTCAAATTGAAAAACTAAAATAGTAATTAATATGTACCACAAATGTAAGCAATAAGAAAATAGTAAGAGTGAGAATAGTAAAAATTTATCTGCACTGGACAAATCTATTAATACAAAACATATGTTTTTATACACACATATGTATCACTTTTACTATTCTCACTCTTACTATTTAAACTAAATTATTGATTTGGTATAAGCATCAATGGTCCATTACTCCTACATATGTGATGAAGATCATTTTATGATTAAGATGAACTGAACTATTCATGATATTTGCCATAGCTTTTGAAAAAAAAAGTCATTCTTGTCTTGTGATGATTTTTTTTTTCCTTCCAAGTGGAGAATCATGACCACTAAAAAGATCATCATGCATGAGTAAGTTCTCTTTTACCACCAACCACAATAAAAGTTGACAGTTCTTCAACTGTATTATATTAACTGAGATAAAGGCACACTCTTTTGATTTTCTCCAACTCTAGCAAGTTTATTGATCTTACTTTTGTTGAATCCAAATTTTAAGATTTGGTAGGTTTATTTCATTTTTTTTAAAAAAAAGGTATAAATTTGTCCCTTATCATGCTGAGGGTCTCCCTCCGTATGAATTTATTTGTCTTATTTTTCATTTAATCCATTTATTTAAAAAAGAATATCTTTTTTCTTTTTGGCATTTCCTTAATTCTAATTCACCGCATGACATGTGTTATGAACGCCGTTGTAGGCTTTGCGGACCAAATAAGTAAGGGTAAACAACATAAATCCCAACACTTTGCTACTTAATTACCCTCTCTCCCAACTTTTATATTAATTACATGATATCCCGGATATGATACATTATTTAACCTTCCGATACATTACTAACCAATTAGTTGGAGAAAAAAAGAAAAAAACAGTAAAAGTGTCTACAATAGAGGAATTAACACACTCAATTTAAGATTTTTTTCATTTAAATACATAAAATCCGCAACAACTTTATTATTAGAAATTTGAATAATCAAATCAATCTTCATTAATCATAATCTTTCAAAACTAATTTCTTCTCTAATCGTTCATTCCCTGTTCATCATAACATATCCCATTCCCTGCGTTCAGAAAAAAATTGAACATACTATAAGAATCTGATGTATCAGGAAAATCCCTTATCACACACACACACACAAAAAAAAAAAAAAACGAATTTAAAACTTAATTTCTTTATATTTATGTATCAGAATAAGAAATATATATTGAATGTGTCAGAAATCATTAATTACCTCTGTCAGAAATAGTTTTATTTATTAGAATGCACGTAATATCTCTGTCAAAAAAATCTATGTATCAGAAATAATATTTAGAGTTCCGTTTATTTCATTGTACATTATGATACATAAAAAGAATGTATATGGACAAAATTTATGAATCTGATACACAAAAATCATACCTTTGGTAATGAGTCTCTTTTCAACTTTTTTTTTATCTTTGCAACTTCAACAACAAACTTATGAAAAAGTACGTCAATGAAGGTTGTTTGTGAAATTTTCCTGCCAGCCAATAGCCATAACACACATACTAAGACTTTTTTGGGGTCTCTTTTCACAACTTTTTATTTTCTCTTTGCAACATCAACAACAGACTTATGAAGAAATACGTTAATGGAGGTTGTTTGTGAAATTTTTTCGGCGGCCAATGGCCATAACACAGATACAACGACTTTTTTTTTTGCTTATTTTTGGAATTTTGTCAATGAGAGTTAATTGCAGATGACTTTATTGCTAACTTTTATTACTTACCTAATGATTAATGATTTAATAGCCATGTTTTCTAAGGAAAACAGAATTTTCCTTAATCTGCAACAATGTCAATGTGATTTAGGGAGAAAAAATAGGAGTTTTGTGTTATGTATCAGATAAAAAACTTATATAGAGATTTAGAAGGGATTTTTATAATTTATTTAGTGGGATGAGATTTTAAATAATATAGGATACCTAAGGTGTTGTTTTATATAATTTATTCAATAAGTAATAACACAGTTAACGATGAACTTGGGCTTGAGGTAAAGTTATAGCCCAATAGTAGAGTGAAATTTCCTTTGGGAACGGGTTAGGAGCACGTTAAAAGGGGCAGCGACCGATGTAAAAGATTATGTGTATTGTGTATTGTCTTGGCCAAAGTCTATGCTTCTCATCCCTTCTATCTCTATATATTTTGTTTTCTTTAAGGTCTTTTCGTATTATTTATTGATTACATTTCTCAGTTGTACATCATATTCTCGATGATTATAATACATATTATCCTTGTGTTATTTAGATCCAAATTAAAATGACATTTGCTACATTCTATTTTTAAACATTTCAATAGTTATTTATTGTTCAGTAAATAATTAATTAGTTAGTTATTGTTCAGTAAACAATTAATAACATACTTTTAATCAGAATCATGAAAAATACTTCTTAATTATTTCTATGAACGCAAAGTTCCAATTTGATTGTTTTAAAAATAGGATTCATACTTTCTTTCGCATAAATTCTTTTTTGCAAATTACACAACTATAAATATTTAAAATGTAGCTCTTTCCAGGAATCCCTTGATTTCAAATATCTTTCCAACTCTTTTTCATGATATCATAACAAAATATTTGACTTGATCTTTGTGACAATTAAAATCTCCCTGTCAAAAGACAAACAAATCTTTCCATAGTTAAATTACTAAACTCTTTCAATTGCAAAAGAATGCACATTATTTTTCTCTCCATTGAGAATATTCTAAAAGCAATTAATCTATCCAACAACACAAGTATATTTATTATAGAAAGGTACTTCCAAACATTTTCTTATTTAAGGATGGATTGTATTGAAATCACAAATACTTTTATTTTGGACATGGAGTAGCACTGTCATAAAAGCACAGACAAATACCAATTTATGCATAGCCTTTAACTAAATTAAGTGTAGTTTCATAAAGTTGGGTTTCCAGAGGGCGGAGTGTGCAGACTTTACCCTTATGTTAAAGGTAAAGAGGCCCGTTTCAAATAGACTACGAGCAGCTCAATAAGATCGGTGGCCTAAAGTCAATTTTAGTGGGAGGCCTTAATTTTTCCTTAGCTAAAGGTCTTGGGTTCGAGCCTCAAAATGAAAAAATATCTTGCTAGGAATCGTTTTTCTCTCTAATCAGCCCACGAGTCTCAAAATTGAATTAATCAAAAAAATTAATACAAATATCAGATACCGAATTAAAAAAAAAAATATTGGGCCCACAAATTTTTGGAGCCTAAGCCCTTGCTTCAGTGGCTTGACCCTCTAACCTGTCCAACGATAGACCCTAGGCTCAAGGAAAAAAAGTCCAAAGTAGTTCCAAAAAAAAGTAATGAAAGAACAAGAAACGACAGCAACAAAAATGTATGTTGGAAAACAAAAAGCATATACCTAATACATACCACAAATGTAAGCAATGAGAAAATTGAAGGGGAAAGGACAGAAACAACACTTCAAATTAAACTATTTTCATGAAAATGGTCATGAAATTTAAATTTCACTTTATAGCCATTCAATTTGCTGGCTTGTTCTATATCGTTTCTACACACCTTCTATACAGTTTCTATACATATCTGATACATATAAATATTCTATACAAAAATTATACAATTCGATACACAATTTATACAATAATTATACTTTTTCAAACACATTTTATACAACAATTATATAATTTTTATACACTTTCTATATATTTTTTACATATATTTTATACATATACATATTTGATAGAACTATACAATTTCTATACATATATCTTATATAGATACATATTCTAAATAACAATTATATCATTTTTATATAATTATATTTAATTATTATTTCTAAACAATAAAAAAAAGAAAAATATTTTTTCAGTTAAAAAATTTATAGCAAAAAAAACTGAAGTATTTTTAAAAGGGCCGAATGACCCAAGTTGAAAACCGTATCAGTATTGTATATGGACTATATCTGAATTACGTGGGCCAAAATGATCCAAATTAGAAATGGCTATAAAGAGAAAATAGTATACCCGACTGACCACTTTTTGAAAAGATATCAAACTTAAGTTATTTGTTTTAAAAAGTGTCAGTGTCCTTTTCCCAAAATTGAAACGACGGGACAATATACCAAAGTTCTCCATTGAAAAACTTTTTTTGTGAATTAAGTGATCATTTTACTTGTCTTTTATACTAGAGGTAGAATTTATGAGATTGCAAGAAAATAAATGATTCATATAGGAAATACCTACCCTATGATAGATCCTAGGCTCAAGAAAAAACAGTTCAAAATAATCCAAAGAAAATAACAAAAGTACAAGAAACGTCAGAAATAGAAAGTGTACGTATGTTGGAGTACAAAAAACATATAGGGTGTGTTTGGTATGAAGGTAAATGTTTTCTTGGAAAACAAGTTGATTTCTTACTTGTTTTCCTATGTTTGGTTGGTGGATGGAAAATATTTTTCGAAAAATATTTTATAGGGTTTGATTGGTGAATGAAAAAGTATTTTTCAAAACATACATTCTAGTGTTTAGCTAAAGTGTAAAAATAAATTTAAAAAAAATAATTTTTGAGCTCAAAAAATATTTCTTTTAGGGTGCGTTCGATATGAAGGAGGAAAAATATTTTCTAGGAAAATAAGTTATTTCTTACTTATATTTGTGTGATCGTTATGCAAATTGGATAAGTATATGTTTTCTAAAAGTATTTGTATATATTTAACAAAAATAATGAGAATGAATAGGATAAAAAGGGTGGGATAAGAAAACAGTTTTGAATTTATTTTAAAAAATAAATTAAAAATATTAAATTTTTTCGAAGAGGGGGGTTGTCAAAATAGGTAATAAGGATGAGGTAAGAAAATAATTTTAATTTTTTAAAAAATAAAATAATTTTTTTGGGGAGTTGGGGGGATAATAGGGGGTGGGGGTAGGGGAGAAAGAGTGGGGTAAGAAAAAAATTTGAAATATTATTTTTGAATGGGGAGTATTAGGGGGTGGGGGTCGGGGTAGGGGGAGTGAGGGTGGGGTAAGGAAAAAATTGAAATTTTTCAAAAAATTAATTTTTTTTTTAGAGGTAGGAGGGGGGGGGGGGGGGGGAGGAGGAGGTTCGTAGGGGGTCGGGGGGAGAGATAAGAAAAACGTTTGAATTTTTTTAAAAAAATTAATTTATTTTTTTTTTGGAAGGGAGTAGGGGTTTGGGTTTTGGGTGGGGGTGCAGTAAGAAAAAAATTTAAAATATTTTTTTAATAAGGGTGGTAGGGGGCGGGGTGGGGGGTTGAGGGTCGGAGTAGCGATGGATGATTTTGAAAATTGTATGAATATTTCAACTTAAGAGTAAGGTTGAAAGATAGTTTTGGAAAATGTTTTCCTTACTTTTTGAAGGGAAGTCATTTTCCTTAAAATTGAGGAAAATAAGTTGATTTGAAAAACATTTTCCAAAACCTTTAAGCCAACCAAACATAAGAAAATTAAAACATATTTTCCTTCATACCAAACACACCCTTGTTAATACATACCACCAATGTAAGCAATGAAAGAATTGAAACGACGGGAAGGTACACCAAAGTTCTCCATTGAAAAACTTTTGTGAATAAAATCATTTTACTTGTCTTTGAGTTAGAATTTGTGAGATTGTAAGAAAATAGATAATTCATTTAAATAATTATCAGATTTAAATAATTCATGATTAGTTTGACTAATATAGCACTAGAGGGGGATTTTGTTACCACAATAATATTATAGAAAAACTATTAATTATATGTTGACATCAATCTTATTGTAGTATATCCAATCAGTAGTGTCAAATGAGTAACGGATTATGTGAATTTATTGAGGTATCTTTTTTTTTTGGAATCATCCAAAGTTTATTAGACTTACCCCAAATTAATAGTCTAATAATGCTTTAAAAAGTTTGTTTGGGACAATAGTATTATTTAATTTAGATTTGTACCTATGCAAAAATTTCAAATCTGAAGTTTTGAAAAGGAATTAATATATTTAGTTATAAGAATCATAAAAATAAATCTATCGAGTTTAAATTTTGAATCAATCTTATATTTGTTTTTACAAAATATAAACAATAACAAAGTGTCAAAACTCTTTTAAAGGTTCCGTGGATAGTTTCATAAGAGTATGTGTGGAAAATAAATCAAATATCTTTGAAGCTAGCGTAATAAATTTTATTAATGTACAAGCAAATTAAAATACATTGTATTCATGCTTTATATGAGCTTTAGTAGAACACATTACGCACTTTTGATACATGCATGTATTTTATGCATACATCATTTTAATGTGTTTTGATAAACGTATCATTGTTGATTGTTGATATAGGGATATAATTGAATTCATAAATATAAGTATGTTTGGAGTATATGGATACACAAAAATCATGAATAATTGTACATACATAATACATACAATCGTCGGTCATTGAAGATATATACAATAACAAAACAATTATATGGTTATTAGTAAATAAAGAGAGAGAAAATACATTTTTTTAACATAAATCTTCAAAAAATAACTGAGATCTAGAGGTAAGATGAATTTTCATAACTGAGTTTGTTCTTATTGTTACACTCCATATTCCATGATATGTTAAATATAAAAAGGAATTTTCACAAATCTAGAGAGAAAACATATGAGCAAAAAAAGTATTTGCCACAAAATTTAAAAGTATTTATATTCTCTATAAATATAATGTATATATTTGCTTTTTCACGTAATTTTCTCAACCAAAAAAATATTTGCTACAAAATTCAAAATACATTTATGTTTGGTAATTTAATAAAATTATCTCTATAAATATAGTGTATATATTTGCTTTTTTAGGTAGTTTTCTCAATCTTTTGTTCATAGATATGCAATGCCTCATAGGCTTGATTGACACTCAAATTCACTCAAATATTAAGTAATCTATTTTAATTCACTCAAATTCAGTCTAATCCACCTATTTGACACTCAAACACATTTGTTATGTGCAAAAAATGATTTGAAAATTAAAAGAAAAAGAAAAAACAATTTTTTTAAACACTTACTTCATTCTTGGTTATTTATTTATAATTTATGGATAGAAACATATGTTCGATTAGAATAATGTGGAATGCGCCTTGATCTACTTTATGAATATAAATCCTCAACTCGAATTTATTTATGTAAAATTCATATTATCTTTTTTTGTTGTAGCGAATGTAGTTTTATATGTAAATTAGATTGTGATATTCATAAAATTGAACAAACTATAGCGGCAATGTTTGACTTGATCTTTTGTACAAATAAAAATTATCTATCATAAGATAAGCAGAATTCGCGGTATAGTTACATTTTGTGTTGTTCAATTAAAAAAGAAAATAAATAATTTGACCGATCTCCATTGTGAATACTCTTCACAATCTATTCATAAACACATAAAAAAAATATATATAATAGAAGGACAACACATCTCGTATAAATATTGTTTTCTTATTTGGAAGTAAACACATCATGAATTTCTAAGCTGAGAAAATGAAAAAAAGAAGAAAAAAAATGTAATGAAAAATAAATAGATTCAAATCACCTATTATTATTATTATTTAGTATAAAAGATTTCCAAATTCCACTGTAATATCAAATCTTGAAAATTAAATTCATTATTTTGGACATCGAGAAGAACTATTATAGAAGCATATACAAATAGATTTATTTTGCTCTATATCTTGACAATCTGAATTAATATAAAATGCTCCAAAATCTGAGAGACAATTTGCTTGACAAATTGATAGTTCTTCAGAACAAGGAAGAGAAGCATCGGATTGCGACTTACATACTAATTGAGCATCAGTTACAAAGAAAATCTGAGTCATCACGAATATCACTGCAAAATCAATAATATTATTATAAATACACTAATATATAAGAGAGAAATAAAAGTTACTTTCATGAATGGCAATTGAAATTTAGAAAATACTCAAATTGAAAAACTAAAATAGTAATTGATATGTACCACAAATGTAAGCAATAAGAAAATTGGAACGATAGGAAGGTACACCAAAGTTCTCCATTGCATAAATTTAGTGAATAAAATAATCATTTCACTTATCTTTTATACTAGACTAGAATTTAATATAGGAAAATTCTTGATGAATTCAAATTTAGATATGTCATAATAATTTTTAACAAATATACTATTAGAGGAGGATTTCCATGCAAAATGAATACGGAAAATATGGAAAATTATTAATTGTACAATACCAATCCTATCTGTATAGATTGGAATTTTCATTTTTTCAATAACTTTTGAATAGGATTTGCTTTTCACTAAACATCAAATTAGTGGTGTTAAATGAATAATTGTTCTTTTTTTAACTATCAATGGGTTAATTCTTTTATTTTTTTGAGTCATCTAATTAATCATATCCAATATGTCAACACCCCAAGTTTATTTGACTTAACCCAAAATTATAGTTTAGTAATATTTTTACGAGCTTTTTTATCTCAATACGATTGGTAAATCCCCTCCCTCCTCCATTTAGTTGTATTTATTCCGATTGAGGATTTCTGTTTTTAATAAAAAAAATGTTACACTTTGCTAGTGATATAAAATTGTCAACACAAAAAATAAAGTGTGAGTTGCAATTTTTCCCTCTTCCTATAAAACAAGTAAAATGTTGTACCGCAATTAAAATGTGTAAGTAAAATGGTTGGCCAAAAAATTAAAATGTTGCCTAAACATTAAAAACTTCACCCTTAATAACATGGTAGAATTGGTTAGCCCATAAAACCTTTACCATATTGTCTCAGCCCACGATTATCATAGGCTAGCCCATAAAATCTTTATATAAATAAGTATAAACCACATAAATCCCTTCCCTAGTGAAAGTAATTACTAAAAATCTCGGCTGCCTTTCTTTCTCACGAAATTGAGAAAGGAAAAAAAACGTATATGGAAATTATTAGATGGAAAATTACAACTTATAGCATAATTTTCATTTTTTCAAATTGTAGCAAATCTTATAAAAAAATAAAAAATAAAAATACTTTTTTCCTTTTTAATTCAAAAAAAATACCAATTATATATATGGAAAAAAAGATTCTTATATCCCAAAAATAGGGATGTCAATTATTGTCAGATATCTTCATCACCTTAAATATCTCAATAAATAGTTTTCATATAATTAATTACCATCTTAAACGTATTTACCATAAACGTATTTCTGTTCTCATCTTATGAAATTCCAATTTCTATCAAATTTTCGTTTATTCTTCTTAAACAACTTCATTTATATGTTTGAAGTTGATCAAACTAATGAACGGTGAAGGGTACATTCGCTTCTTGTTATGTATGGAGGAAGATGGAATGTTAACGGTATGTTAATTGTTAAGGTCGTTTTGCAGAAAAAAGATTCTGGTCGTTTAAGTATTGAAATTGATTGGTGTTAACAGTATGTTAATTGTTAACATTCACAGGATACATTTTCGGGACTAAACTGGCACATACAAATTTCATACAAATCATCAAAAAGTGCACTTTATAATCATTCAAATTTCATACATTTTCGGGATTAAACTGCACTTTAAGCTATTGCATCTTCAAAAAAAGCCCCAACGGAGAATTTTCAAACCTTTCAAAGTGCTCCTGTTTCCATCTTAACATAAGATCATCGAAAACATCAACCTTAATGTACGATGCCCAATGACT
Organism: Capsicum pubescens; assembly: GCA_030864215.1. Lineage (NCBI taxonomy): Eukaryota > Viridiplantae > Streptophyta > Magnoliopsida > Solanales > Solanaceae > Capsicum > Capsicum pubescens. The sequence goes on from CM061546.1 coordinate 35,843,490, forward strand.
ATGTTTTTCGCTCCTACATACATTTACAAATACAAAAATAAGAACGTAAAAATACAACAATATTTAATTTTTGATAGTTGAAAGACGATTTGTTGATTGTTGCAACAAACATATAGTTTAAGTAATAACATAATGCATCAAGGAAATGTATGTTATTACATATTGTATCAAGGAAATCTTCAAATCTTTTGGAAACACAATAAAAAAAAAAAACATACAATTTGTATAAATAATTTATACAGATTTTGAACTAAAAAAATCAACAATCAAATATTTTTTACACACACAAGAATAACTATTATTATGAAACAAAAATTGTATATGCATTGATAATTTAAAGAATCTGTAAAATAATATGAAAAATTAATTTTTGTATTTTTTCGGAAAGAAGATGCTTATTATCTGAAACCCACTTTTTTCAATGAAGAAGATGAATATTATATGAAACCCACTTTTTTCTCAATATTATATTTTCAAGGGAAGAGTATGAATATTATCTGAGTAAGTTAATGGAGAAACAATTTTCAATATAGTTTTGAAAGGATGGGTATTTGAATGGAGAGAGAAAGAGGTAATTTAGATACTTTTTCGGATCAATAATTTGATTTACACGTAATCTTCTTTCAATAAAGTTATCTGATAAAAGTGTGTAATCTTTTAAATAAAAAATAATATATATTTACCATAATTATCAATACACAATTTAAGGGGATATTGATTACAACCCTATAAATATGGAACTAATTTTAAATTATATAATTAAAAATAAATTTTAAAAATACAATTAAAATAATATATCTTTTAATAAGTTGCTATAACTTGTAACTAAATTGCTATTAATGCAATTATCTAAAAGTGTTGCTAAAATTTGTTATTTTAGATCTACTAATACTATAGGGGATAATTTTCTCATTGAGAAATATACTTATACATTATATCATCCCTCGTACATTGCTGGAATGTATGAGAAAACTGATTAGCCTACATTTATGGGAAGAGAAATCTGATACTATCTTTCTCTTTCTTAATTAACGTCATTAATTACCTATCATTATGTGGTGTATGATTAAATATAGTAACTGAAATTCAAATTCAAAAAAAATCTAAAACATCATAGTAAATTTTCTTCTTTGTTGAATTATGTTCTGAAAAAAAGGGTCATCAACTGCTTTCTTCAATTCTCAAAAATATGAATATGAACATCCTCATATTGTTGCGTCATTCGGCTATTTGGGAGTCGAAAATTAGTTATCAATCCTACAAAAGTGACGCAATTATTGTTTTGGAAAGTATAACCTTGTTGAAATTGATTGCTACGATCGCTATGGAATTGAATATTGATGAAGTTCGTAAAAAAATTGAAGTAAAATACATTGTTGAAGGTAATTCTTCTCCAATTATCATAAGGAATGACAATGGAGTGAGGGTTTACATGGAGTTGAAGAAACAATTTTCGAGATTTGTCAATACGATATTTCATGTCCTGAAAAAATAAAAGCAGACTCAAATTAAGAGAAAAAAAGATAGCAACAAACTGATACGTATTAAAGATAACATTATACAACAGTTGCACATGTATGTGGGCACATTATACATTTAAAAAATAATCTGCAGTAATGTATAATGTCATACTATACATTTAAGTATCTATAATATATTAAAAGTGTGAAGCCTTTATAAAAGTGATTTGAACCTTTTTTCCTTCATTAAAAGACTCTTCTTTAGACAAAACTGTCTTTTCACTATTTTTTTAATTTATTATTTAATTATTTTTTATTATATTAACTAGACTTCCCAAAATATATGGAACTCCTAAAATATATGGTAGAAGAATTAATTAATATTTTTCTTTCTACTAGACTTCCTAAAATATATAGGACTCCTAAAATATATGGTAGGAGTATTAATTAGTATTTTTATTTCTATTGTTCAATTAGAAAAATACTTCTAAAATAGGACTCTATTAAGAAAATACTTGTATAAATATTGAGATGTACGTTAAACTAGAGAACAAACCGCTTTACCTATTGGGAAAAAATATGATTGATGCTCATCTAACTTGATTCGATGACATGTCTAGATTGGTGGATGCTTGATTTTCTAACCCTCGACTTCTTCACTGTTTTTGTCAACATAATAGAATTCAACATGTGTGTATATATATATCTTCTTTGATTTCATCTAAAATCATTCTTTAATATCAAAATTTTCGCTCAAATAAGAATTAGTTGGATCAAAATCGAAGCTTTATGATCACTATTATATTTTTTTTATAGTTTACAGGTTATAGATGAATGTCGGTTGATTTTGAGGGATTTCTTGTGTAAAGTTTAGGTTTAATTGTATTGTTTTGATATCTTTATTATCTTATTATTTTATTTTTAATTTACAGATGTTAGATGAATGAGGGTCGACTTTGAAAAAAAAATTCGATAAAGGTTTGGTTTAATTGTATTATCGTAATATCTCTGTTAATTTGTTATTTTGTGGTAATTTACAGTTTGTAGATGAATCTCGATCGACTTTGAAAAAAATTTGTGTGTAAAATTTAAGTTTAATTATATTATTTTGATATCACTTTTATCTTATTATTTTGTTGTAGTTTACATGTGATAGATAAATGTTGATCAACTTTGAGGATTTTTTTTTAAGTAAAGGTTAGATTTAGTTGTATTATTTTGATATCTCTGTTATCGTATTATTTTGTTATTGTTTATAGATAGTAGATGAGTGTCGGACGACTTTGAGAAATTTTTTGTGTGTAAAGATTAGATTTAATTGTATTATTTTGATCTCTCTATCATTGTATTATTTTGTTGCAACTTACAGATGCTAGATGAATGTCGATCGACTTTTAAAAATATTTTTGATAAAGATTAGATTTAATAAATAAATTTTCCATCTTTACATACTCATAAGATATTAAATTTAATTATTATATTCATCTTTATTATTTAAATAAATATTTTATTTAATGTAATGTTTGAACTCATTAAAGTGAGGTACACGCGCAAGACGCGTACACCTAAACTAGTTAACATTAAACATGTATACTTTTGTATCCTTATCAAAAGGTATAATGTAATCTTATACAATAGTAATACTTTCTAATTGTATAATACCAAATAATACATAAAATGCCTCTTAAATGTAACAAGAACTTCTTAATGTATAAGATAATGAAATATATAGCAGAAGAATTATATTATACATTAGTCTTCCAAAATAACTAATGTATAATGCCTGATATATTATAACTTATACATTAAAATATAATCTTTCAGAATGTATAATATTACATTATACATATAAAATATTCACCTTATACATTAATTATCTACAAGATTATAATAATTTTAAGGAAAAACTAGTGTTATTGTAACATTACATTGGCTATACAATAGTAAGGAAAAAGAATGATTCAATTTTCTTTATTACGTGAATTGAAAGTGTACATCAATCGTGTTTTGAATATTCAAGTGTTATTGTAACATTACATTAACTTGATTGTAGGCATAAATAAAGGAGCAAATATATGTAGCAAAAATCGGTGCACTTAAATAGGAGCAAAATATGGTATATTGATATGTATGAGGGGACGAGAGAAAGAGTGAAATTTAAGGAATTTAAGTAATTACTTTGGGATTTTTGTACTTTCTTTTTCAATATGAGATTTTATGTAATTTTTCCTACAAATAATCGATTGAATTTACTGTTTATTTTTCCCTAGTCAGCATATATTAGATTATGCACAATTATACATACACATATTATATATGAAAAAAGGTCAAAAATATCCCTGAACTATCTCTTCATTAGTTTTTTGGCTCGAAAATACCCTTCCGTTATATATTTGGCCAAAATATGTCTCTCTATCTAACGGAATGCCACCAAGCACGCCACGTGGATAAAAAAGGCCACATGGCCAGTTCATGTCAGCGTCCACGTGAAAAATCCCCCATTTAATCCACCAGCCTAAGTTTTGCCCATTTAATTATCCGAGCCGACCCAATAAGCAAAAAACCCGATCCAACAGTCAATTAGAAAAGGATAAAAGATAGACCAGACCTTTCATTTCACTTCATCTCTCTCAACAAAAATCAATGCACATCTAGGTGTGATTTTTAAAATACCACAACAATTAGAAGAACCCAGACGTGCATGATTTTTGTGTATCAACTTATTGGAGTATCTCCAGGGGGTCGAATCTGAAAAAAAAAAAAGTGCTTTCTTAAAATCCATCAGAGCCTCAAGAAGAACATGATCAAACTTTCGTGGAGCAATTTATACCTGTTTTGGTTTTATCTTCTTGACCTTTTCATTTTTTCGAATTTCAGGAATGCTTTTCATTATTTTTAACTCACACTTCAATGTCTTGATAAAATGCTCAACATCGTAGATATCTTGAAATCCACTGAGAATTAACAGAAATAAAGTTACATGCTATGACTGATCAGCTTATGGTAAAAACTCAAACTACTAAAACATTTGTGAGGATAATTACAAATCAATCAAAAGCAAGCTTGTGGGACTAAGTTATGGAAACTCCAACAAATATTTTTGAGGAACTATCTAAAATGAAGTAATATCATATTCAAGAGAATCTTCCTCCTCGAGCGATAAGGTGACTGGTGCAACAACCATATGATTTTTAAAATGCCATAGCAATTAGAAGAACCTAGATATGCATGATTTCTGTTGGGACAGATACCATGTCTATTTTTACCCTTTTCTAATTGTAGGTTGGGTCGGGTTGGGTTTTTTTGCTTATTGGGTCGGGTCGGATAATTAAAGTATAAATAACATATATACCAACCTTTTAAAAGTAAATACACTCTCTCCCACTTTTTTAATTACCTTACTTTCTCTCCCTATTAATATACATAACATTGCCGACATATACATAGGATTCTATGTATATTTGGGATTTTTGTAATATGTTTAGCGAATTGGGATTTTTTGTAATATTAAAACATAAGTTGTGTATTTATGTAATTTTTAGATAATTTAATTAAATGGGCAAAACTTAGGCTGGTGGATTAAATGGGGGATTTTTCATGTGGACACTGACATGAACTGGCCATGTGGCCTTTTTTATCCATGTGGCGTGCTTGGTGGTATTCCGTTAGATAGAGGGACATTTTTTAGCCAAATATTTAACAGAGGGATATTTTTGAGCCAAAAAACTAATGAAGAATATTTTTGCTCTATTTAAGATAGTTCAGGAGTATTTTTTACCTTTTTTGGTATTATATATATAGAGAGAGATATATATATATATATAAATTGTGGACTGCTAATTTTAAATTAAGCGGTTGGTTGAATGTTATTAGGTTAATTCTACTCAACAACGCGATACTAGTTAGTAACCAAACACTCATGGAGAAAAACATCAAGAACAACTCAATGGCTTAAAAGATAACATTTCAAATTCTCTTTCTATTTTTTTTTTTAAAAAAATATTTCTATCCAAAACAAACAAAAAGAAAACAACAAAAAAATTCCTTTCACCTTCTTCATCCATTTGTAATTTCCACAAATATATTAGGCAGGTCAAGTAAGCATGGACATGTGGAAAGTTTAGTTGTCTTCTCTAAAAACTCTAGTTTTTTTGATGTTAAAAGTCTTTGTAGCTAAAAGGCAACAAAGCCAAGACAACAAACTTGCTGTGTTTTTCCAAAGGGATGGCCCAAACATATAATGAAAAAATAACGTAAGCATACATCATAAGTCATAACTTATCATGATTTACACAAATTCTTACTTTTATAAAGTAATTATAAGAATCCCAACTAATTTATCTTCGTTAGATATATCGGAGCTAATTATATATCTTGACAGTCCAAAATCAAAAAAATATATTCGGAGCTAATTATATATCTTTACAAAGAGAGAATATATCTTCATTAGATGTATCGAGAGCTGTTTATGTATCTCGACAGACTCAAAATTGAAATTTTCTGTCATTATACATAATATCAAAATTTTCTGTAATCAAACTCCATCGAAATTTGTGTTGTTTGCTCATATATAATTTGTCCCTTCTAATTTATATGACATTATTTAATTTGACATAGCGTTTAAGCTAAAATAAAAAAGGATCTTTAAACTTATGATTTAAAACGAATCTTTAATAATTGTGAGGGTAAAAAAAAATAAAAAAATTTAAAGTTAAGTTTCTTTAATTATAGAAAGTGACATTTTTTAGGATATATTAAAAAGGGAAGAGTGTCACATGGTGAAAGTAAAGTCTAGTCTAATTTAAAGAAAATCTCTTTCTTTCTTTCTTTCTTTCTTTCTTTTTTTTTTTTTTAATTCTTTACTTTCTCTAAAGAAGACAAATTATGGTATTTAAATTGTCAATGATTGAAACATAAAGGCAACTTTTTGTTGGGGAACTTGAAGCCAATTGTTCTCAAGTTGCCGTTTGACGGATGACTTTTCTTATATTCATTCGGATAAGGAAATTTGAGGATAAATTTTGAGATTAATTTTATTCATATTTGGTATGAAGTATTTATTAATTTTTGGATTAGTTTATTTTATTATTTGTATTAAAATGATGAAATTATCAATAATAATCTCATTCAGTGTATCAAGCGATCCTTTGAAGTTTAGTTCACTTTCTCAAAAAATCGACAAACAACAAATCATCTAATACTATATTAATAAAATATTTTAAAAAAATTATAAGATGATTGATCATTATAATTACATGACCCAATTGCTTGACTTATGGCAGTGATTGTGCATAGTAGCTAAGATCAAGGTAATTTAAGATTCACACATTCATTAAGTGAAAATTTATGAAGCCTTAGCTAGTAACATCCTTGGATATATACATACACCAAGCAATTATTGCTATCCTTACTCAAAATGAGGATGACCCAAAGAAAACAATTGTATTGTTGAAGTGTGATTAAATTTTGGATTTGTATCGGAAAGTTTTACATTAAGAGTAAAGAGTTTTCTAACAAAGACGATTTCGTACTCAGGAGATTCGAATTCGAAATTCTGATTAAGAATGAAGGAGTGTTTACCAGTTTCCACTCCACCACAACCTAATTGGTGACTATATGTATTTAGTTTTACAACGATATATATTATTACTACTAACTACTAAGTTTTATGAGCTCTTGTTTGAGAAAGTCTTGTAGTAATGATAAATTAATCTCTGTATGGTCTATAGGTTATTAACTCGAATTGCATGTGAGATTAATAATCGATTGCTTATATTACACCTTATTATATGATCCTTTAATTTTTCAATTACGAGAGAACTCAACGTACTTCATGCATTGAACTCCCCTTTTTATGAACTCTTATGTAGAAATAGGGTTAACATAATTTTACTATACTGAATTTTTTTATTACAACAATAAGAAAATCAAAAGCTCCTGCATCCAAGATTGGCAGAATTATACAAGATCAGGAAACCACAAAACAAAAAAAATAGATGATTATTTCATCATAAGATACAAACAAGAACAAATTAGAGCTTATTAAAAGCCTTAACTCTTGCTATATCTCATGATGTTTTTGTTCAAATGAAAAACAATAAAGTACAAGTACATAAAATTACAACATCACAGTATATTGTATAGTATATACCACCACTTTGATTAATCAAACTGAAATTGTTTGTGCATTTTCTCCCTTAGTTTCTCTCCCATAATTTTCTTCTTCTCCTTCATTTTCCTTTGACATTTCTTCCAATGACTTCCCTTTGGATTCTGGAACCAAAAATGTGAACAACATTCCAAGAAGGTTAACACAACCTAGTACAATAAGTGCATTTTTCACACCTATACCAGTTGGATAACCAGTATCAACTTTTAATGGATCAGTTGATTGAGCAGCATACAAAAATCCAAATGCACCAACAATTGCTCCTGCTTTTCCAGCCGCGGCTGATATCCCGTGGCATGTTGATCTCAACCTAGCTGGGAAAATCTCCGCGGGCACAACAAATGTTGTGGCATTTGGACCAAAATTCGCGAAGAAAAAGGTAAGCGAGTACATGATCACAAACCCTATCCTGTTCTCCTTTTTAGTCCAGTGATTGTATGGAATGGCTAACGCGAACATGAACACTGACATGAAGAAGAATCCCATGAGTTGTATTACAAATCGACCCATTTTATCGATGAATGCAACTGTAAACCAGTAACCAGGAACAGTACTACAAAGGGCAATAAGAGTTTGAGCTCTAGCAATCTTGAAAACCTCATCCAACGCGCTCATCGTCTCAGGATGAGGGATCCATCCAATTTTACTAAAAATGTCCTTCTGGAAAAGATTTTGACTATAGAAAGCAATGTCTAGTAAAAACCATGTACTAGTTGTGCCTAGCAAATGAAGTCCATGACGACGAAGAAATTGCTTAGTAAACAAACCGAAATTGTTCCCCTTCACATCAACAATCTTCTCTTCTTCTGCTTCAATTTCAACATTCAACACTTTAGACATATCGGAAGCTGCCTTGGTAGCATTCTTGGCAACTAAGGCTGTGTAACGCGCTGTCTCAGGCATCTTCATACGCCAGTAATATGTTAGCAAAGCCGGTATAGCGCCAAACATGAGAATAATTCTCCATACATAATCAGCTTCAGGAGGGGTTGAATCGTTACCATTTACAGAATAAATTGGTGCAGGATACGCGTTTTTAAATGCACCAGCAACAATAAGTGCGACAATTCCACCAGCCAATATTCCAAAACCTTGCATTGCGAAAACAGCAGCAATAAAAGCACCGCGGGTCTTTTTATTCGCGTACTCAGACATAATCGTAGCAGATAAAGGGTAATCGCCACCAATACCAAAACCAAGCCAAAATCGAAAAAAACATAGTGTTGCAACCACACCATTAGCTGTCTTACCAAACGAAAGTCCTGAGCCAATCGAGCAAATGACCATAATCATAAGTGTCATTCCATAAACTTTCTTCCTCCCCATCTTATCACCTAGCCACCCGAAAAACAACTGCCCCGAGAGGGTCCCACAGAACGCGACACCATTCACTGCAGCCGCGACAGCAGGAGGGAGGATCCCTGGCTTAGGTTCACCATCATGATGATAGTAAATTCGACCGAGCAATTTCGTGACAAGTGAAATGCAGAATAGATCATATGCATCAGTGAAAAATCCCATTCCAGCAATTACAATTGCTGTGAAATGGTACAATTGTGTTTTGGCTACATCAAGTGCATTTAGCACTTGTAATTGATCTTTAGCCATAGTTAGCTATAGGTACAAATATTTCTCAAATTACTCCTATATTTTTTCTGCTAAGACATAATGTATAGAGAAGGGTTTTTTATATAACATGATTGACATAACAAGACAAGGACAACATTACAACAAGTTCAATTTTTGAAAATCCTTAATATTATCAACATATGGTACGTTGTTTGACTCTGCTCGAAGTTTAATAACGTAAGGCGGAAAACTTTATTATTATCAAAATACAGCATGAAAAGCTTATTGTCGAGGTATATTCGGCCGATTGCATATTATAACAAGAAGGATATTTTTTAGATATATACTTCCAGCTAAGCTTTCTTAGTTTTTTCTTTTCTTGTTTAAACTTATAGACATATTTAGAAATTAGAAACAGCCTGCTCATTCATAAACTTTCAATTTCTTTTGCACATGCCCAAATATTATTAATTTTTGACCAACTAACTATTTTTGACATGGGTGGATTAGTGATCGAGTTGGTTAAGGATTCACGTGAATCTAATAGTTTTTTGACCAAGTGTGTATATAATGAAATCTACGAAATATCGATAAATAATGTTTGCTTGCGATCCAATTATTACTGTAGTATCAACTATAGCTATAACGATGAACATATATACAACATGAAATCTCATGGTTATGATATATTGTTACAGAAAAGTTGAGTTATTTTATGCAACAGTGAATAGTAATACACATCTAAGAATAAGAAATTACACGATAACTAAAAAGATCATATACTACCAACAAAAATTCACATTTTTCAAAATCCAGAACAAATTAATAATGACTATATAGTATATATCCATATTGAACTCTCTTGTATTTTCTGCCTAGGCACATTAACGTGTAGAGCAATAAAGAGCGACGAAAATAGTTTAATGAGTACTATTGTAGTTATTTTTTACTTTGTCACGAAGTATCTATCGTGTTTCTCTTTTACATGCAATTAAAGAAAGCACTACCTAGAAAAGCTTTTGTGTTTTAACTATTTTATCCTCGTTTATATTTTAAGATATAACCCTTCTTCATTATATTTACTCTATTGAAGTGTTTGTAGTCTTCAAAAACAATTATTACTAAGGATAAAATGAAAAAAAAATATTAATGTCATGAACTTTTAAAATGACAAATAATTAGACAATCTTTTTAAAAAACCACTACATATAATTTGAGATAAAGGGAGTAAAACCAAGCGTTATAAGTGTAAGAATTTAAGTTTGGTGCACCATCGGGGTACTTTTTTTTTACACTATCAGGTAACTTTTACCTGCTGTAGCAAGTCATCCATTTCTCAAATAAAAATATAAAAATGAATGACCAGCTACAACAGGTAAAAATCACATGATGATCTAAAAAGAAAAATACACCGACGGTGCACCAAACTTAAACTCGTAGTAAACATGCCAATTCGTGATCAATTGATGATAAAATGAAAGACAAATCATCATTTTAGAAACATAAAAATTATTGAAATATACTATAATTGATTTTTAACCCTAAATATAATTGAGTTGAACAATTATTTTGCACTTTACAAATTAAACAAATTCTCGATATATTGCACTATAGTCTGACTTTCTCACTTTTTAATCTAAATTCAAAAAATAGAATAAGTTGGTTGATAAGATCAAACTATCAAACCTAATTCTCTTTCTAATGCTTTTTTTCTTTAACAATAGGGTGAAGTTTCTTGGTAATCAATCAATCCTTTTCAGTAAAACTCGATATGTTTGAATACTAATCGTTTTTATCCAAGAAATAAAAATCCTTTGCTAAGACTAATTATAAAAACCGATAGCGAACAAGTACTACAAAATTAAAGTAGCGTAAAACTTGTGCTACTTCAGTTGACATTTTTGTTTTTATTATTAATACGCGTTTTACATGAAATTGACATACTAGAAATTAGGGAAATATAGCCTCAATCAATCACATCACAGTGACATAAATTATAGACTAGTAGAGAATTTACATAGTTTTCAAGATAGTTAACATCTTATGTGTAAGGCTCCAAAAGAATGTATGATTAACTTTTTTAATGAATAAAACAAATAAGAATGAACTAGCTATATATATACATATATATTCTTTAGTACTTTATGGGGAAAAAATACATAACATAGCGAGATTATATAAGTCTATAGCATGTTACACTTGCACATATGTTTGTGTATCTAAAGCCATAGACAATGTTCAGTTTGATTGAGATATTATATTTACATGAATACATTTATTTATTCTACTACTTTTGAAATTAAAATACTGCTATATGTATACATTTTGAAATATAACGAAATCTTGTTTTTTTTTTTTAAATAAAAAATAGGCTAATTACGAAATAATAAGCAATTTCTTGGTATTCAATTCAATTATTGACAGATAAACAGTATACACGGTCACTAACAAAGAAAAACAAGCAAAAAAACAAAGATTTTAATTAAGACCCTCAACTTCTTATCAACTATACCTTCCTTTGGCTATATATATTGAAAACGAGATTTTGTTGTATAATTAATAGTAATAATGTAGTAATATCATACACACAATCACACATTTAATTATGATCATAGTATTTATAAATTTTCTTATATTCTAACCTATCAAGTCCCAATCAAACTAAGATACATGTATAGATGGCAAATGAGTGGTTGAGTTGAATTTGAATGGGTCAAGATAATTGAGTTAATTAATTGTTTTTCTTGCGTTACTTTGAGTTTTCTTATCCCTTCGTAGTAGGGGTGGGCATGGTATGGTACGGTATTTGAAATTTCGGTATTCGATTTTTAAAAATATTATACCATTACTATACCATATTAATTCGGTATGGTTCAGTATTTTGACGTTTGATTTCGGTATTTTGCGGTATGGTAATCGGTAACCATAGTTTGTTTAACTTTGACAATATATACTCGTATACTAGAGTATTATTACTTTGACTTTTCAAAAGCATGTCTTAATTATATCATAAAAATGCATTACACATGTAGAAATATTGAAAAAGAAGTACAAACAATTCCTTTTATTAGTCAATTACACGGCTAAAAAGACATTTCAAACAAGATACAGTAGCGAAAGTTTCAAAATCTAAACAATTTTATACTAATGCTAAGTATGGAAAGGACGAAAATGGTCAGTCGGCCAAACAAATTCCACCAAAAGTAACCTAAGAATTGTAATTCCACTAATTAGCCATTTCGACTCCTTTTTAATATACCAATTCATTGGTCTCTTTTCTTTTTTCCTTTGTTGGTTGCTCTTCTCACTCTCTCTCGCTATTCTTTTTTAAAATTTAAAAAGTTACTTTTTTTTACTTTAACCATTAAATATAATTTTATTGAATTTTTTCTCTCAATAATTTATAGTTAGAATAGAAAAAAAATCAGTACATTATATTTTTTATTCCTATTATTTATACTTTTAATATAATATAATTGTTAAAGATATATATATATTTATATATAATAATGATACAGTTTCTATATATATACATATTCTATATAATAATTATAGCATTTTTATACACATTCTATACAATTTTTAACTACAATTATTAGTTAGATACATATTTTATACGACTCTATATAGTTTCTACATGCATTCTAAAAATGTATCAATCTAGTATAAAAGAGTATCAATTGAGTATATGGACACCGCAAGTGTATCAATGTAGTATAAAAGTGTATTAATGTGGTATAAAAAAATATCAATTGGGTATAGGGACTGCATGTGCTTGCATAGAATTTCCTTTCTTTTTTTAAAAAAATGTATCAATATAGTATAAAAGTGTATCAATTTGGTATAAAAGTGTATCAATTGAGTATAGAGACTGCATGCGCCCAATTGGGTCAAATGGCTAAAAAAAGGGGATTACTTTAGTTGACTGGCTACAGCATGTCCACCTTTTGCAATTATGGACCATTTTTTAAAAAAATAATGGTCATCCCATGTCCACATATATATATATATATAAGTTATTTATGTAACTATATATACTTCGGTATGGTATTCGGTATTTCGGTATGTCATTTGTAAATACCTTATACCATACCATATACCAAAAAAAATTAAAATGTATACCATATACCATACCAAATACCATAATATCAAAAATTACGATATCAAAAATTTCAATTCGGTATGATAATTTGGTATATACCATACCATGCCCACCTCTACTTTGTAGTTACTCTAACTTTCAGCTTTCAATCTAATTTAATTTTTCGTGTTTCAATTTCTGCAGTGAATTTTCTTTTCGATATTTGAATGCCATGAAAAGCAAATCAAACAAATATTTTGGCCTTTTGCCAAACATAGGAGGAGATTGAAGAACAAGTATTTTGTAGAAAATTAACCGACTTGAAAGGGGTGCAACATACATTATAGCTAAGGGAAAAGTAATTTCTTCTCTTTACTTTTTGTCTTTTCATAAAATTCTGATATATACTTTTTGTCTTTTTGGCTCCGTCACTGATCTTATACATCCTATATCTATCAAATTCACAATCACGATAATTACTCATCTTCTTATTATTTATTTACTATTGATTCATGTAACTTTATTATTGTCTAAAGCAGGATGTAATAAGAAAATTGAATCTATAAAATGTGAAACTCTATATTGATCCACGGAAAAAAAGAGGAATTGATTAGCTTAGACAAATTATTAGGGACTAGAACTCTTACCATTATAATTCTACAAAAAGTATGCAGACACTTTTATTTTATTTTTCTATTTTAATACACATTTTTTTCCTATATGTGTGTGTGTTTGTTCCCCATACGTGTGTCTTATATATTTAATTTTTGATAATATGAATATTTATCTCTTTTGAATTTTCTTGTGCTATTACTACTATTTTAATATATGATTTACTTAGAAGGTTTGTTTGGGAGTTAAGGATTTATATTTTTAGTGCAGGGAAAATATTTTTCAGCTTAACCATTTTATAAATTTTTATTTCTCAATGTTGTTGGTTTCTTATAGAAAGTGAAAAGGAAAAAAAAAAAAAAAAGGTATTTCTACAATATGTTAATACATTTTGCATTCTTGAATTACATCAAATTTTTCTTTCATAAAGGTTTATTTTTTTTTGTGATCTTTCCACTTTTTTTGGCACATGGTATTGTTATAAAGGAAAGTAATATGCCACCATTCTTCTCCATCATTCATTATGATATTGAAAATGAAATCTATATATCTAGGAAAAAGTTGTAATTAAGGATGAGGAGGATGAAGTGACAAATTATATAGTCATAAGGTGACAAATTTAATATAAAAAACTTCATGAATTTATAGTGATTATCCCTTATCATACAGTCCGTTGTGGTTACAGCCTTTCATATTCTTTAGAAAGAAGAATAACCCACAAAAGTCTCCAATAATCACCAGATATATATAGCAACGAATAAAATAAGCACCAAGGCATTGAAGTAATTAAGTCAAATCTATATATAGTGTGAGACAGAGATGCTTTTTAATTTTTGTGAAAATAAAAAAAAATAAAAAAATTGATGTCTTTTAAGTTTAACCGTTTTCTTTTCGGTGTGAAGTAGAGTACTTCATTTTTTTTCAACGACTGATATCGATCAACATCTTTGATACTTTACCTATACATTTGTGATTATGCTAACTTCAAATTGATTACCATTGCATCCGATGTGCTAATTAATATTATATATGGTATTTAATTTCTAAATGCTAGAAAAGTTTTAAGAATAGAATCTCATTAATTTATTTTTTTGCATAGCTTAAATCTTTCAGGTAATTACTTAGTTGATTTGACTTTTCTTACAAAATTTGTTTATAATAATGATTAATTAGTCATATTTGAATTTTTTTCAGCCGCGCGAAGCACGAAAAAATTACCGAGTTAATAAATATGCAGATCAACAACGAGAATCAGGAAAAGATTTAAATTTGTCTAATACTGTTCGAAATTGCATAGTTTTGTTTTTTCACCACATTTTGATTTATTCACACACTTTATTATTTGTAAAATCATCACGTATTTGTCCTTGTCATTAATAGAACTCTAGCGTGAAAAGGTTGATTGAACGAGGAGGAAAAGTCACACATTTAGGATAACTTAGCTTAATCTTGACCATATAATTTTGACTAATATGTGGTGGAAAATTACATTCAGGTTAGTGCTCCAATAGATGTCAAAGGCACAAACAAAAATATTTCCCAAAAAAATAAAGCTAATATTAAGTTAAAAGTCTAACTAAATGTAAAATTGTTTAATTTCAAATAGTGTTAGAGGAAAATTAGACCGTTTTCTCATGTAACACAAATTAAATCTAAAGAAGATATATTTTTTATTTTTATTTTTGTTTCCCAAGGTATCCTCACAACCGGCAGCCATGAGACTAATCCTTCGTTCCTCGAACCCCAGACCTCTTGCTTAAGGAACACAGTGCTGAACCACTATGTCAACTCTAGTGGTTAATCTAAAGAAGATATAATCTTTGAACATGAACTGCTTTAATTTGTCTTTTTGAGACTAATCTACTAAGGGTGTGTTCGGTCCAGAAAATGTCTTTCAATTTTTTTCATATTTAAACGATCGAAGGGACGTATTACGAATAATTTGATCATAGTCTATAGAATATTATAATTTATCACTTAGTTTTCTTCGCGCTATTAGTTTACAGGTTTTTATTATGATTAATTATATTTCCAGTACATTATGTTTTTTTTTTTTTTTTTTTTCTGGTCTACGTAGAGATTAAGGAATAATATTGTTTCTTGTAGATACAACATTACGCAAGCTGTTCTCACAATATTTTATTTTTAGACCCAACACATAATTAATGCTCTTGTAATTACTGAATAGGATAAGTATAAACTTAAATATAATATGTGGACGGATCTAGAATTTAAAATATAAGTTTCTGTAGTTATTTTACTATCACAAATTTATATATATATATTATGAACAGAAATAGAGTTATGCAAAAAAAAAATACTGAATTCCTGAGAACTCTAATAGACTACATATATAATTATTAAATACATCTGGGTTATTCTGTAATTAGTTATTCTTCAGTTCTCTATATATACAGCTGTAACCCCTTCAATATTAAATGAGATCAATTAATTATTAAATCTGTATCATGGTATCAAAGCTAGGGTTTCTTCTTCCGCCCAAACCCTAATCTCTCCTCTTTTCCGACGTGTGTGCGCCGCCGCCACCGTCTACACCACGCCGCACGGCCTCCCTCCTCCGCCGTAGGTCGGCGCCATGGACAAGGTTATTGATCCTCTGTCAAAATTACCGTCTGGAGTAAAATTACTGCTCAGGAATCTCCACAATCTCATCCCCGAAAAATTATCTGACAACAACTACCCGGCCTGGGCACTTAACGTCCGCACCGCCCTCGCAGCCAACTTGCTGCTCGGATGGATTGACGGTGCGGAGAAGCCGCAGCCCGAGACAGCCGAGAAGGACGGCGTCAAGCTCCCAAATCCCGACTACCTTCCGTGGATGATCGTAGACACTCAGATCCGAGCCTGTCTTCTCGCAGTTATTAGCCCCTCTGTGCACAAACACGCCCGGGGTTTTCTCACATCGGCTTCACTTTGGGACGCACTAGCCACAAGGTACAACTCTGTGTCCACGGCTCATATTTTTCAGTTGCGTGACAAATTGCATACTCTTCGGAAGGGAACGAAGACGATGACTCAATACCTTGATGATGTGGCCTCTATTCTGTCTGACCTAGATGCTGTGAACGAGATTATTCCTGAACGAGACGTGGTGAATGCCGTGATACGTGGTCTTCCGGCTGGCTATTCCTCTCTCAAACAACATATTCGCCTCTCGCCTGTCGAAATCACTCTGAATCAACTGTCTGGATGGCTTAATGCAGAAGAATTGAATCTAGACATGGAACACAAATTACTGCTCGGAGAAGCCAGTTCCACCCCTGGCGTCACGGCTCTTTACTCGGCTGGCAGCGGAGGCTCGGCCAGGGGTCGCGGTGACGATCGCCGTAACCAAGGGCGAGGCAGCGGCGGCGGTGACCGTCGAAACACCGGGCAGCAAGGCAGAGGCGGGCCTCCACCGAGGGACGGCTTCCAGTCAGGCCGCGGACAGGGACGAGGAAACCAGCGGATGCCCACACGAGATCTTCCGACGTGCCAAATTTGTGCTAAACGGGGCCATTCTGCGGCTAATTGCTGGTATCGTTATGATGACTCGCAGAATGTAAATAGCCAGTCCGGAGGATCAAGGGCGATGCATGCGTCCACAAACGCTCAATCTGGCGATTGGTATCTAGACACAGGTGCTAACACCCATGTGACGTCGGATTATTCACAACTTCAAGCTCCTCATCCGTATCATGGCTCAGAAACTATTACAGTAGGCAATGGTCAATCCCTTCCCATCACAAACACCGGCTCTGGGTATGTCTATACCCCAAATGGTAAATTTCATCTCTCAACCCTTCACCACGTCCCTTCCCTCACATCCAATCTTTTATCTGTTTATCGCTTTACTAAAGAAAATAACTGCACCCTCATTTTTAATGACACCAATTTCCAGATAGTGGACAATACCACGAACCGGGTGCGGTACACGGGCCGCTGTGAGCATGGGCTATACACTCTTCCATCCAGGTCTCCGTCTGTTGTGAGTCAAGCCATTCTCTCGTCAACCTGGCATCGCCGGCTTGGGCACCCATCATCCGCCATCACCAAATCCATTTTATCTTCCTTAGGTTTTAATTTTTCAGAAAAATTACATTGCGAGTCCTGTTCAGTGTCTAAATCTTGTCGTTTACCTTTTTCACTGTCTGAACACAAGGCCACTGCGCCATTTCAATTAATTCATTCTGATGTTTGGGGTCCAACCTCAGTTCCTTCTGTTCAAGGTTTTCGTTATTATATCTGTTTTGTTGATGATTACAGTAAATTCACTTGGCTTTATCCTCTGAAATTTAAATCCGAAGCTTATACTATTTTTGTAAACTTTGACCGAATGGTTCAAAATCAATTTAATGCCAAAATCAAAATTTTTCGAAGTGACAATGGCAAAGAATTTGTCAACAATGCATTTGGTGTTTTTCTTCAAAATCTAGGGGCTCTTCATCACACTTCATGTCCATATACCCCTGAACAAAATGGCGTTGCTGAGCGCAAACACCGTCACCTAATAGAAACAGTTGTTGCGCTCCTCCATGATTCCACCTTACCTGTTTCCTTTTGGGTTGATGCCCTTGCTACTGCCAACTACCTCATAAATCGCATGCCCACTCACACTCTCTCCAACTCCACTCCATATGCCCGTCTCTACAATCATCCACCCGACTATATCCATCTCCGCCCGTTTGGGTGTCTAGTTTATCCCTGGTTGCGTCCGCACACTCAACATAAACTTCAACCTCGGTCCACCCCTTGTGTCTTTCTAGGCTATCATCCCACTATCAAAGGTTACAAATGTTTCGATCCTGTATCTCAGAAAACATATGTTTCCCGTCATGTTCGTTTTGTGGAGGAACAATTTCCTTACACAAGTCTTTCCTCTACTCCATACTCCCCCAATCCACTTGGCGTTGTGCCATTATTTCCGTCCTTTTCTCACGCTCATGCTCCGGCTCACTCAGCACCTAACCCGGTACCCCACTACACCACTACCCACCCGAAACCCCAAACCTCCCACCCGAACACCCAGCCGACTGCCACACAACCCACCACTTCCCTACATCATACTCCTAACACACATACAGCCACCCCATCCACCGCTGCACATCCCAGCTCCCACGGCAGCCCCACCCAACCCCCGCCCACGCATCATACAACTCCACCACCCCTTCCTAATCACCCTCCACTCAACACTCATCCTATGACAACCCGAGCCAAGGCCGGTACCTTCAAACCCAAAGCCTACCACACTCAAATACCCTTTGATGCACATCCCACAACTGAGCCTACTACCTACAACCAAGCCTCCAAAAATAGTTTCTGGTGCCAAGCTATGGATGAGGAATTTCAGGCTCTGAATGAACAACGTACATGGGATTTGGTACCTCTGCCTAGTAACCGAAAGTCTATTGGGTGCAAATGGGTGTTTCGCATCAAACGAAATTCAGATGGATCTCTTTCTCGCTATAAAGCACGTCTGGTTGCAAAAGGGTATCATCAGGAGTATGGTGTGGATTATAAGGAGACCTTCAGCCCTGTTGTTAAGCAACAGACTATTCGTCTGGTCTTGTCTCTTGCTCTTCACTATGATTGGCCGTTTCATCAGCTAGACGTCAGCAATGCCTTTCTTCATGGTCATCTTGAGGAAGAAATCTATATGGTTCAGCCACCGGGATATGTTAATCCCAACCGTCCTCACTATGTTTGCAAGCTTCGCAAATCACTGTATGGCCTGAAACAGGCCCCTCGTGCCTGGTACACACGTCTCTCTACTTTTCTGCAGGGTCTTAGTTTTCGCACCTACCATCATGACAACAGCCTCTTCACCCTTCACTGTTCTCGAGGGACAGTCATCATTCTTATCTATGTGGATGATATTGTTATTACAGGCAGCTCGTCATCACTCATCACTGAAATTACTGAAGCTATGCATCGTGACTTCAAACTTAAGGACCTCGGTCCTCTGGAGTTCTTTCTTGGCCTCGAACTCATCCGCAAATCGGGAACCATATTGATGCATCAGACAAAATATACCCTTGAACTTCTAAATCGGGCTGGAATGACAGACTGCAAACCCGCGGTCACTCCCATGGCAGTCCGCCAATCCCCAGGGCCGAATACTCCCTTTGCCGATCCTACACTATATCGGAGCCTCGTCGGTGGACTTCATTATCTTGCTGTTACTCGTCCGGACATCCAATATGCAGTCAATCGAGTCTCCCAATCAATGCATGCTCCCACAGAACAACACTTTCAGGCCTTGAAACGCATTCTGCGCTATCTTCAAGGTACTCTTCACTGTGGAATTTTATTTCAAAAGGGCTCGTTTGATATATCTGTTTTTTCTGATTCGGATTGGGCTAACGACAAAGATGATCGAAAGTCCACTACTGGATATATTGTTATGATGGGACCGAATCTGATTTCCTGGTGCACCAAGAAGCAAACGCGAGTGTCCCGTTCCTCCACAGAAGCAGAATATCGTGCCATGGCTGCGGGTGTTGCTGAAGCCATGTGGTTACGATACCTTACGGATGCACTTGGCATTCCCCCGACGAAACCACAGATTTATTGTGACAATCAGTCCACTATTTGTGTTACCAAAAATCCAGTCCTTCATGATCGTATGAAGCATGTTGGGTCTGACTGTCACTTTGTTCGCGATGAGGTACTTGCAGGAGCGATGGCCACGCACTATGTCCCATCTACTGACCAGCTTGCTGATATTCTCACCAAGCCTCTTCCGTTACAGCCTTTTCAGTCTCTCTGCTCCAAGCTGCCCCTCGTTACCGCTGATCAGCTTGCGGGGGGATAATAGACTACATATATAATTATTAAATACATCTGGGTTATTCTGTAATTAGTTATTCTTCAGTTCTCTATATATACAGCTGTAACCCCTTCAATATTAAATGAGATCAATTAATTATTAAATCTGTATCAAACTCGTAAACTATATTCTATAATAATTTTCTTCTATTTTCTTACTGTCATTATTAAAATTTGATCATTAACTCATTGTTGTCAACATATGGACGAATTAGAGTCCAACATATGTTGTGATTGGATTACTTGATCTCCTTATATAATTTGTACTATTCTTACCTTATCGTAATTTAACATTTGGGATTGAATTAGATCAAGATTCATTTTCTTATCAAACGTCTAGTCAGAAATGGATCCAAATACATAATGAAAATTAGTGAATTCTTTAATATAAATGCATGATTTTTGCACAACTAGGCATGAGGGAGAGTTTGTTTTTTTCTTTTTTTGAGGGAGAGTTATTTTACATCAATTGTGAGTGGGTTATTTGTTTTTTTATACGATCTTAAGTAATTCTTATGTCATGACTCAAGTTGTTGTAGTAAAATAGGTCTCAGATACATTTTCAAATCATATTTACATGGAGGCTAATTATATAATATGATGAAAAATAATCTAACTAGTTGTGGGAAGACGTGAAAATTACATAGTCTAGCTGAAAGACAATATTGTTATATGGAACACTTTTCCATTTCATGTTTTACTATATTTTCTCAGAGATTATTCAGGAATTGGATCACCACGACGGATTCCTTGTGATAATTTCTTTAAATTAATCATAGTATGTATTTTTACCTCATTAAATTATTTAATTATCTTATACATAATTTGATGTAAACAAACAATGCGACCAAGTATTTACGGTAAACCTGAATTTGCATGGCATCAATAACTAAAATCTCGAGGAATCACATTTTCCTTTATCTTGTAATCCTTAGTTGAGAAAAAAAAAAAAAAAAAAAAGGGGAGTAATGGCGGAGCGAGGATTTTCGTTAAGGGGGTTCATAAGTGAATATAAAAAATAATCAAAGGGGTTTAACATCTAATATGTATATATAAAAAATAATTTTAACTATGTATATATAACATAATTTTCTACCGAAGGGGTTTTGGATGAACCCCTAACCATTGTGTAGGTCCGCCACTGGTAACAGAAAAAAATTTCATTCATGTTATAGACTAATTCCATCGATGAATCATTCAAGATTGAATTTAGAAAGACTAATGATAGTCTATTCGGGAATTAGAGTGAAGCTTAGGAGTTTCTCGAACGAACCACACACTCCTTTGCTACTATTGAATTTGAACCAAATGTGAAAGCAAAACTCTTATCAATGAATTAAATAAGTTTTAACTTATCATACCAAAGAGCCAAAATTTTCACTTTGAGGGCTTTTCCTTTCTTGTTACACATGAAGAGAGAACATAAAAATAGAAACAAGAAATGAACATTTCTGATGATTCATTATATTATAATTCATAGAAAGAAGAAATAGACAACAAATAACCTCATTTGGTTACTTTATACATCTAAGAAATTCTGGGACTTGCAATCCTAAGATAATGTTTAATTACCATCAAAAACAAACTAAAAAAAAAAAAAAAAAAAGAGTAGAGCTTATTCCATCTCAAAACATACCACAAAACAATTGTTTCTATCCCAAGATGTGTTGCTCTAAAGACCACAAATTCACTCAAAATGCATCGTAGTATGTTTTAGTATATACTCTCTACCAGTTTGTCTAAACATTACACAGGAACCGTCCTTCCACTAGTTGCTCTCATTTCTGCTCCATTTTCCTCTTCCCCTTCATTCTCCCTTGACAAATCTTCCAATGACTTCCCATTGGATTCTGGAACACAGAATGTGAACAACATTCCAAGGAAGTTGACAACCCCTAGGACGATTAGCGAGTTCTTCACGCCAATGCCAGCAGGGTAACCGGCTTCAGCCTTTTTGGGATCCGTGGGCTGAGCAGCGTACAAGAATCCGAATGCACCAACGATGGCTCCTGCTTTTCCTGCTGCTGCTGATATTCCATGGCATGTGGACCTAAGCCTGGCTGGGAAGATCTCTGCTGGGACAACGAATGTTGTGGCGTTTGGACCAAAGTTTGCGAAGAAAAAGGTGAGTGAGTACATGACCACGAAGCCGATTCTGTGATCCTTGTGAGTCCAGTGATTGTATGGAATGGCTAAGGCAAACATGAAGACCGTCATGAAGAAGAATCCCATCAACTGAATTGCAAATCGACCAATTCTATCGATGAATGCCACTGTGAACCAGTAACCAGGAACCGTACTGCAAAGAGCAATAAGAGTTTGTGCTCTTGCAATTCTGTAAACTTCATCCAATGCATTCATGGTTTGTGCGGGTGGAATCCATCCAATTGCACTGAATATGTCCTTTTGGAAAAGGTTTTGACTGTAGAAAGCTATGTCCAACAAGAACCACGTGCTAGTGGTTCCAAGCAAGTGAAGTCCATGGCGATGGAGGAACTGCTTAGTGAACAAACCAAACTCATTGGCTCCCCCTCTTACTTCAGAAACAGACTCGATTTTCTCTGGCTCTGCTTCAATTTCGACTTGCATCACCTTGGACATGTCGTTCGCTGCCTGTTTCAAGTTCTTAGCCACCAAGGCAGTGTAACGGGCAGTTTCAGGCATCTTCATACGCCAGTAATAAGTAAGTGCAGCGGGGAGTGCACCAAACATGAGGATAATACGCCACACGAAATCAGCCTGAGGGACTGTTGAAGCAAGAGGAGCATCCTGATATGCTGGTGCAGGGAATGCACCTTTGAATGCTGCAGAAACAATGATTGCCACCATTCCACCAGCCAGAATTCCGAAACCTTGCATAGCAAACACTGCAGCAATGAACGCTCCACGAGTCTTCTTGTTAGCATACTCGGACATGATGGTGGCAGAAAGGGGATAATCACCACCAATGCCAAACCCAAGCCAGAATCTGAAGAAACAAAGTGTAGCCATTACACTTTTTGGTGTGTGGCCAAAAGAGAGCCCTGAGGCAATTGAACAAATGACCATAATCATAAGGGTCATTCCATAGACTTTCTTCCTTCCAAGCTTATCTCCGAGCCACCCGAAAAAAAGTTGTCCAGCAAGGGTGCCACAGAAGGCGACTCCGTTAACAGCTGCTGAGATATTAGGGGGCAGAGAGCCCGGTTTCACTGCATTATCATGATGGTAGTAAATGCGACCGAGCAACTTTGTGACCATAGAAATGCAGAAAAGGTCATAAGCATCAGTAAAGAAGCCCATGCCAGCAATCACAATTGCTGTGAAGTGATACAACTGTGTCTTTGCTAGATCTAGTGCATTTAGCACTTGCAAATCGTTAGCCATGACTAAAACTTCCTGCAAACAATAGAACAAGAGGGTGTAAATTATAACGATTTAACTTGCATACACTAACATAGTAAACTTTTTATTACAAGAAATGATATTTTGACCTTCTATAACATGTAACATACTTATTGTTCAAGGTTACTAATCCCCTTTTTATCGTCGCTTTACATTATCAATACACAGAAGTTAAACTCAGATTATAAAACAAATCAAGAAGATATTTTGGGATTTGCATTAATCAAAGCTAATCTGAATAATTAATTGTATAGTTTGTCCAGTAGGGAGTATGGGGTAGATATTTGACTTCTTGATATAAAGACAAAAGGAATTGGACCACAAAGTCTAGTTTCCTATCTATTTTTATTAAGTAGTAGTTTTTATTTGACACATGCTAGTCATGCCTTGCTACTTTTCAAATTTGGTGACCTAAGCTGTAACATTTATGACTATGATAGTATATATGTGAAAGCAATAAAGAGCCTAAGAATAGTCAACATTGAAAAATAAGGTTAAAAATCACATCAGCTATACAGTATTACTACTACTATAAGGAACACATAGATTCCTTGAGATCCTGGCTGATGTTATCATCACAAATATGAAATATCTCATGTACAACCACAAGTGAAATCAGAGAAACAGTCTTACCCCTGCCTACCTAGTGGAGGTAAAACAGTTGTACGTTAAAGTAGAACACTAGGGTAAAAATCTGTTCATTCAAGTAAAATTTACTTAAAAAGTACAAGTAAAATTAATTTTCACATATGGAGTGGGTTGATATTAGTCAAATTAGGTTTATAGTTGCTATCAAAGAGCAATAATTGAGAGAAATTAGTACACTCTTGTTTTCCCATATACAGTCCATGCTATGAAGTCATGCAGAATAATAAATATATTTTTAGAAAAAGTTATTGTTTTATTTATTTTTTCCTAGAAGAAAGGGAAGACTTTTCAAAAAAAAAAAAAAGATACAGCCTAACAGATGCATGTGAACCATAAATCTAGAAAACAAGTTGGCACATCTCATTCATGAACCAGAGTTTACAGATAACTAAACAGAACCAAACATTGAACCATAAAACTTTCTTTCATGATTTCTCATTTTCAACATATAACACTAGAACAAAACAAGAGCTCATGTTACATCAAGAATTTATTTTTTGTACAACTTTGACCCTTGTTAATAACTTCTAAACAAACAAAAAGCACAATTTTTTACAAACTTGGGGTTGTTTAGAAATGGGAAAATCAATCTCTTTGATCCTTAAATCAACAAGGAAATCCATCATTACTGTAAAACATAAGCAATGATACACACACTAACCAAAAAAAAAAAAAAAGAAATCTTATAAAATAGGAAAAAAAAACCATGAAATCTTGATATATTCAAACATCATCAATATGCTTAAAATTCCTTTATTTTAACAATATACTCAATGAAATTCCACTAGTGGGTCTGAGGAGAGTACAACATAGCCCGAACTTATCACTACCTCGTGTAGGTAGAGAGGCTATTTCCGAAAAAACTCACTAAACTCCCTTTTTAAAATAAAAACTATACATAATACAGTATATGGGCATGATCAAGAACTCCATTTCCTCCATAAAAGAAAAACCAATAACTCAAGATTTTCACTATTTCATTATCAAAACACAAATGCATGGAAACAAAAACACAAGAAAATCAACAAAAGGGTTAGAAAAGGAAAGATCTTTACACTTATCTTAAACAATCAAGAACTCAAAACTTTCACTATATCATCATTAAAACACAAGTGCATACATCTACAAAAATCCCACAAGTAAAGCATCAATATAATACACGTAAACCTTACCACTACCTCGTGAATACAGAGAGTCAGGAGATAACAAAAAGTTGTGCAATAGTCATAAAGAATGATCATGAAAGTAAAAACACAAGAAAAATAAACAAAAGGGTAAAAAAGGAAAGATATTTACACTAACCTTAAAGTATTTTCTTGACAAAGTGCAGCAAAATCAAGAAACACCACCAAAAAAAACACAACCTTTTTCAAGATTTGTTTTTTTTTTACGTTCAAAAACTCCAACAAAAATCCCAAAATAAAATTTCAAAACATTGGGCTATTTTCCATTTTATTATTTAGCTTCACTGAACTGAAGAAGAGAGAAAAATGTAACGGAGTTAAATTTTTATGAAGAGAAAATGAAGAATTAGTGCCCTATTTAAAGGGTTTTTTTATGATGGGCATATTATAAAGGTATATTCCTTCTACTATGAGCTTCTTTTTAGGATTTGGTACCGTTAGATCTTGACACGCGGCAATTCGGGTTTAAAAGATTTATGTTTAGACACGTGGCATGATCTGAGATGTTTTTTTATTTTTTTTAGTTTTTTATAGATGTAAGTCAAACGTCTGTTTATAATAAGACACGTACTTTAATGGATCACCCTATTTCTAACTAAGTTTTAGTGTTGACCACTCTATTTATTTTATTTATAATAATATTCCATTTAAAAAAGGGAATTTATTGTTTTTGTATTTGTTGAGTATTGATTAGATGAAATAAAAAAAGTGCTATATTTTAATTAGGTAAATATTTAAAGAAATTTACCAGAGACTTTGAAGTAGCATTAATTAATAATTATTAAGAGAGATAATTGTAATCCAATATTATAATTGGGTAATTGATGACAAATAACTTAGGGATTTCATATCCAAAATTGTATTAAAATACTAAAAAATATAAATTCATTTGCTTTTGTCACGGAGAAATGTAAGATAAAATTACTTAAATAGACCATTATGGTATGATTATACTTTCTAGAATGTCACATGTAGCGCGAGTATAGTGCACTATACTGTCTTCTTTTTCTTTTTAGTTAAAATAAAAAAATTATATTTTTCATAACTTATATTTATCAATAAATAACAGGATATCCGACATATTAAATTTATCATTGAACTATTACTCTATAAAGTTTCTTAATAGGTTTGTTCACGACACACTTACTCTAATAAAAACAAAAGAAGAATTTTATAAACTGTAAATTAAAGTAATTTAATCTAATAACTACCCATATTATGGAAAGGATTAAAGTAGGTCAACTTTTTCTTAAAACAACAAAGTATATTATGATTAAAAGATGGCCCTCCCTATCGTAATTTTATATTTCTCAATAAACAATGTATTTGTCTAAAAAGTTCTTATTCAACTTAATCATATGATAAAAGTCAAATAAATATTTTTTTATAGTATTAAAAATCCTTATATTGTATTTATGTACAACTAAAATCCCAACTAATACTCCTAACGTTTTGATAGAAAAGTTCCAACTTACACGTATATTTCGAATCTCTGTTAATTAATATTTTCAATTTTAAAAAATATTGTGGCATATTTCCTTGTCACTTATTTTCTCTTATAAATATAAATAATTTTACAAAAACACAGTATTCTTTGAAGTCAAATTTACCAAGAAATGATGAGTACATAATTGCTTTTGATAGGGTAGGTTTTTTTTTTTTTTTTTAGATAATTCCAAATCTTTTGTTAATGTCTTAACACTGAAGTCAAAATCTAATTGATGCAATCACAATATAGTAGCAAACATGTTGTTATTCAGTCAGAAGTCTAGGTTCGATTCATTGAAAAAAAAAATCGTATTAGAAGCGTGTCTTCAGAAATGAATCTTGCAATGTGTGAATTCAGACATAATCAATCCCTAAATGAATATCAAACAGTAAATGAAAAACCAAAAAATCCCATCATTAAGATAATTTTTTCATTAAAAAGAATGAACTATAGGATAAAAATATTTTGTGTATTGTGATGTGAAAGGTTTGTCTTTGAAAAAAACAAATGAATCATTGGAATATTTGAAAGTAAAAATATGTGGGCGTTGAACGTACTTTATTTGGGGCTTGCGTATTCATATTATAATTTACTATATGGTTTGAAAAAGGTACTAAAATGGGAGGAAGAAAAAGAAGAACAAAAAGATACATATATATATAATTGAAATTTGAAAATAAAATGTGGGCTATTTTCAGGGGCGGATGTACATGTGTTCCGACCCTCCTTCATCGAAAAATTACACTAAATATACACGATCATTTTTTTTTTTTTATGTATATATATATAAGGTTGAACCCCCTTGACACAACCAAAAGACTTGGTTCAGTGGCAAAGGGGGTTCATGATTTTGCTTGTGAGGCGTCGCGGGTTTGAATCCCCTTAAAGGCAATAACTTTTTTTATTTTTTACTTCAGGACAAATCTGGAACTAAAATAAATTTAGAAGTCGCGGGTTCGAATCTCGTTAAAGACAACTTTTTTATTTTTTACTTCAAGGACCAATTTGAAACAAAATATTTTACTTCAAGGACCAATTTGAAACAATATATTTTACTTCAAGGACCAATTTGAAACAAAATTAAGTTTAAAAGTTTTTATTTTTTCCAAATAACCTAAAGACGTTTTTTTCTATTAAGCAAGAGGCAGGATACATTTTTAATTAAACCCCAATTCTGACTTCTGAATTATGATTGTACCGTAGTAGTCGAACATCACGATCGCCTTTCGAGTTTCAACCTCCATTTCTTGCTGCTGGCTGGTCTTCCCCAACCCCAATCCCCAATTTCACTTTGTATCTCTGTTATGGCTTCTTCGGTAAGTTTTAATTTTAATTTTCTAGAATCCTATTTCTATATATTTGGTACTTGATTTTTTATCTTTATCTGTATAATAATTTCTTCTTTTTTCGAATGATGTAAAAGATGGTTGATTCATGATTGCTACTTGATTATATGCTTTTTAGTCGTGGCTAACTTTCAGTTTGTAGTTTTATGAGCATATTACTGGATATTGATTTTTTAAATTGGTTTGTGCAATTTTATATTGTGTGAGAGATGTATTTTGGCTCACTGATTAGAGGCCTTACCCTACTTCAAATACCCTCTCTTTTGAGCCGAGGATCTATCGAAAACTTCTCTACCCTGCAAAGGTAGGGAGTAAGGTTTACGTACATCTTACCCTAGCTAGACCCCACTTGTGGGACTACACTAGGTATGTTGTTGTTTCTTATTAGAGGGCATTAACATCCTTGATCTGAGATAGAGTTCAAGAATGTGTGCTTTACTGTATTTGTAGGGGAATATCAAATTGGTGACAAGATCAAACCATTGGATCCGAGTAAAGTTGGTAGTGTTGTTCAATATGGGAAAGATAAATCTTCTTTAAGACGCAAAGCGATTGGCCAGTCCCTTATTTATAATCAACTTTATCCATTTGAAGGATTTCAAAACTACACTTCTAGAATCATACACCATGTCCAACTTACAGGTATTCAGACTGGCTTTGCTTTCTTCTTTCATTTTAGGACTTCAGAATTCAGATTCTCTTGATAAATGTTTAGATGTTTTATTTTCTTCTACTAGTCGATTTCTTGATATTTCGAAGTTGTCAAGTTGAGTCCATGGATTTTAATACTAGTATTCCTACAAAACTTGATAGTTGATCTTTGCATTGAGAAGTTAAATTCGACTGTAGATAAGTGATAGTTGATCTTGATCCCTGCTGATGCTTTCTGACTAGCTAGGAATTCATGACAGTTAGAACTGAGGAATATAGAATTTAATGTGTCAATACTCTAATTTGCTACAAAATGCAAAATAGTTAGCCATTGAGCCTTTCTCTATTAAACTTTTGCAGGAGCTGATAAAAAAGAAAAAATTTCTTCATATAAATATTTGACCCGACTCGACCCGCTTAGTTGTGAATACTATTAGCGTGCTTACTTATTGAGCTTGAACCCCCTTCATGGAAATTCTGCCTCCGTCACTGACTATTTTGAAAGGCCACGATGCTGAAGAAAATAGTTAGTATATGTGTTATTATTAAGAATTTTGTGTATTGTTTGATTTATTGATTTTTGATTTGTAAACACGCTAAATTAATAATTAAACCAATAAGATATTCGTTATTAATTTTTGATTAATCAATTTTTTGTCTTAAACGGTTCAGTTTTCGGTTACCAATAAGAATATACTCCTCTATTTTTTTTCTCTCTCTTATTTTCATTTGTGCTACACTATCTGTTGGGTTCATAGTATATGAAAGAAATGTGAATGGAAAAATGGAGAGTAAAATGGTGGAGGGAAAGAAACACTAAAATGGAAAGTGTACTCCCAAATTAGAAAGTTTACTCTTTCTCCCACATTGGTGGAAGAAGAGAACTTGGAAGTGTGTATAATCAAGAACACTTACTCCACATGATAAGTGAGGCAAGAAATAAGAGATGTCTCGCGCCGTCGTCGTCGCTCGCTCGACTTTGGCTTCGACTTCGGAAAATGATCTATCTTTTGGGATAAACTTTATTTGACGAAATCTGATCAATGACAAAAACGCAAAAAAAAATTTTGTGTGTTTAATACTCCATTTATATGCATGTAGTAACAGTAACAGATGCAATGTTTCGACTGAACTGATGCACTGTTTCTGTTTCGACTGAACTGATGCAGATTTTTGAAATAATATTTCCTGAACTAATACATTGGTTCGAACAGATGCAATTCTTCAACGAAGTGATGCACTGTTTTGAACTGGTGCACTATTTTGTGAAATGGTATACTGTTTCAGCAAAAATACTGCAATGTTTTGGGTAAACAGACATGCATTTTCAGAAAAGTCACACCTCTAAATTGAACCACTGCCACCTTTTCAAAGAGGTTTGTTATGGCTATATAAACCCGATTTCATTCACAGGTTTTGATATGAACGAAAATTTCAGGATAAAAACACTCTTCTTGCCTTAAAAATATTCTGTGTGATCACTCAAAACGTTCAGTGAGTTCGACGATATTTCAATTGTTTGAGGTACCACTATAGTTGGTTTGTTTGGCCATTTTATCCTGGGAGGAAAATTCCGCAACCTCGGGTACAGTGAGGGAATTTATTTCCTTAAGGAAAGTTCGTGAATTTGGGCGACTTGGTCATTTCTGTTTCATCTTTATTTCTAAAAATAAAATACACCTCTTGGAAAGATCACTTTGATCTTGTGTTGAGGGTATTTTCTGCACTTCATTGTGTTCTTGGTTTGTAATCTTGAACTAGTTGAAGTGGTTGTTTCTAGAATACAGATTCTTGTACCCGTAGAAGGAAAATAACACTATCTTCATGCATAAAGTCTACACAAATTACAAGTAGTAAGACAAAACAATAAAGCATGTATTTAAAATCTAAAGCCACTTTATATAATTACGGATAAAAATATAATTTCAATGTAATTTATTGGATTATCGATTTAACCATTGACTAAAATCGGAAATAGAATCGATAGCCCAAAAAAATTTTGCAAAATCGTTAAAAGCGGTTAACTCATTAACCCAATACCATTAATTCAATAACATTTTTATCAATTTAATTTATCGATTGAATTGATTTTTACATATCCGTGATTATTATTACCACTTGGAAATGAAAAGCTAATCGATAAAGAAGTGAAATTCAAATTTAACTCTAAAATGGGAGAAAGTAGAAGAAGAACAAAAAGATTCATGTATATGATTTGGACTTTTGAAAATAAAAATTGGGCTATTTATGAAAAGACCATTCTTAATACTTAACTTCATATATAAATAATATATTTTTTAATATTATAAAATAAAAGTATTTTAAGTACTTTTAGTACTTTTTTTATACCATGTATATATGTATATGTAAATATCCAAAGTATGTTTCATATGGAAAGAGTTTATTCACTAAATTCTTTTTTCATAAATAATAATTATGTATAAGAAAATAAAAAAATAAACTAAAAAAATCTTAAAAATTAGTATCAACTCATAATTCTCTACTTTTTAGGCACGATAAAATAAAAAATAAATTAAACAAACTCCTTAAAAAACTAAACTGCATGAAAGATAATAATTGTTACCTTAAAATAGAAAGTAGTACTTTTCTTATCCATAGTTAAGAATTTTAAATTGGAGAAAATGATTATTAAAGTAAATATTATATATGTCCTAATTGAAATTTACTTATTTCAACAATATATGTAATTATTTAAAGTGGACCACTTGAAAATGAAAAGCTAGTTGATAAAGAAATAAAATTTGAATTTAACTCAATTCTAAAAGTTAATTTATGAAATTGTAAAAATGTGAAGATAACTACTTTTGGATTTGATATTCAATTTTTAAGCTGTATTTTAAATGTACTTGAAAAATAATTGATTTTAATTCCAGGCACATTCGCCCTCATATGATTCATTTCAAAGCGATAGATCATCCTACTTTAAATTTCTTGAATTTTTTAATTGTCTCGATCAAAATTTCAAAAGAGAAAAAAAGTATGAAGTTTTGAGCAGACATGATTCAAATTTGAAAAATGTTTACGATATTTTAATCTGATATAATTCAAACTTCAAGAATTTTTTCCTAGCTTCATGAGCAAAACAATTTTGCCAATTCAATATAAAACATATTTAGCTATGAATACTATCTGAAATATGTAGTTTAGGACTTGTAAGTTAATGACGGAGGAGCTTTATACTAATTGTTTTTTTAGAAAAAGCATTTGACCAATATGACATCGATATTGTTACTTAAAGGTGACATTGCAAGACTTTTACGTAAAAAAATAGAGCATATAATTTATATATTATGTCGATGTGTATGAGATGAATGATTTCTCGTCATTATAATAGTATGGGCCTTTTGATCTTTTTATGAAGTCAGATCAAAATACTTTTTAATATCATGTGCAATTAGAGCGTTCGCTTGTATAACAAATATGACATTGATAATATTGCTACAAAATTGATTTTTCAGATGACTATTTCAATAATACCCTCTTCCTTCCTAGAAACAAAATGATATTTAATCATCTCACATAAAATAAAATGAACATATACTTCCAAAATGGAAGGATAAGATTAACAATGTGAATACAATTTAAGTAACCCAAATCCCAATGGTTATTTATCATACTTCCTCCGTCCCATTTTACTCGTCCCAAATTTCTTAATTTATTGTTCCATTTTACTTGTCTTTTTTTATTTATCAAGACAAGATAATTATTTTTTTCCATTATACCCTTAGTATAATTAATTACTCCTTATTATTAGCATTCTTAAAAAATGTTGCAAAGAGATAGTAGACCATTAGGAATATAAATGGTGTTTTGGTATTAGTCATCCATCAATATTATAACTAACAACAAGACACAATTAAGAGGGACAAAATGATAAAGTTACATTATTAATCATTGTTTTCTTAATAATTATGTCATTCCAATTTGGAACGGATAAAATAGGACGAAGGGAGTATTAATTAATCCTTAATCTCACATTCACCCTCCAAACTTTGTAAATCACTTTGTTCGCTTTTACTTGTCATTATTTTCTTGATTAAATTTTTATTTTTAGTTTTATTTATTATTTTTGATATATCAAGAAAAAATAATTTTTTAATTGATTATTTTTCAAATCATTTTCAAGATATACTACTCTAAACATCAATCAATTAATAAGAATAATGTGAGAAAATAATCATATTAATAATTATCTAAGTACTGTGTTTCCCTTAAATTAAGCCCATCATTCGCCGTTAATCCACTCTTCCGGTTGCATACGAAATCGTTTTTTATGTTTGATTTTTTGGATTAAGGAGGAAGGAAATAAAATAAGATAAGATCAATAATTACAGTTTCTACAACTAAGTATAGTTGACAAATAATTAGTCGACGTTATATATTTTCCTAAATTCATTTTAAAACAATTTAACATTTTTGTGTTTCCTAATATCAAGCTTGACAGTTAGTCAGTTCTCCATCAAAATTCGCTGTAAATTATATTATTTAAAAGAAAAGATATTGTTTCATATTTGAAAGAGAATGAATAATGCACCAACATGAGTTGTGGTGCAACGAATGGGGCTGCTCCACCCTTAATGAAAGGTTGAGGGTTCGATCCTGGACATGGAAAAAACTCTGTTGGGAGCGTTATTCCCGAATGGGGCCCTATCCGATACGAATTCAGATTAATTAGGCTCCAATGCGAGTACCGGACACCGAATAAAAAAAAAAAAAAAAGAGAATGAATAGTGCAACTGGCATACTACGCGTAGTAATTAATTGATGATGTAACCTAAATAGACATTAATTTAAGCTAAGTTAGTGCTCCATGGTTTCGTTTTAGTTTGCCCTCTTATTAAAATTATTTATTTCAATTTAGTTGTCACACTTATGAAATCAAAGTAATTTTATTCGGTTCGGCCAATATTACTTTTATCATTTAAAGATTAAATAATGTAAAATTTTAGATTTTTTTAAAGCATAATTAATAAAATTAATTTAATAAAATTAATTCCTAATAAATATTTTTTTAGAGCGAATGTCTAGTAAAAAAAAGTCAATCATTTTGAAACAAAAGAGAGTACATTGATGGTGGACGAGGGACTATTATTGCATAAATATGAATAGCTAATTACTCCCTCTGTTTTAAAACAAATGATATTTATTTTGTTCCTAAATATGAATGTATAGTGTATTTTTTTAAAAAAACTCGTTCATGCGACTACACTGAACATGTTGCTGTGTTTAGAGTTCCACATAAAAAAAAGGATGAATATTTTTTTTTTTTATATATGAATTTGTGTAATTCTCTCCTCATGAGATAATTTTTAGAATTGAGTAATTGAGCTCGAGATCAATTATTTACGTGTTGTTGTTGGATTTTTAGACAACAATCTAAAAGTCTTTATCAAGAAAATTAATTTTTTTATTAAAAACGTTCGATCATTATCTAAAATTTTACAAGTTATTGTCAGTATTAAATATAATATATAAGTAAAATACTTTCTTTATTTCATTTTATTATCACAAATTAATTTAACATATTAATTAAAAAAATAATTAATAACATAATTAATTTATCATAATACCTCTACATTATCGAAAAGGATATTTATATGAATCGATTGGTGGGAACTCTATTATTGTGAAAAATATGAAAGTCTCGAGTCAACGTGCCATGCTAGTTGTTGCAAGTAGAATTTCCTATATTTTGTCCCGTTATTATAACGTCAGACTTATCATGTTACTTTCAATTGTTAAAAAGCATTCGTTTATTAATTTTTTATTTAACAATTTGTCATGTGACAGTTGTATGTTTGCTCTTGTAGTCAACTCTATCATACTCTCTTCGTTTCATATTAATTGACCTATATAAATTTAACACACCCATTAAAAAAATATTAATTAAAAAATTTATTTTATTAAATTAGCTTTATTAATTATGCTTTAAAAATATAAATTTAAGTAAATATATTTTATTTAATCATTTAATGTTAAGAGTAGTATTGAAAGAACATAATAAAATTATCTTGATTTAATCAAAGGACAACTAAATTAAAACAAATATTTTTACAAAGAGGACCAACTAAAATGAAATCAAGGGAGTAGTAAAATTATTTTTTAAAAAAATATTTTAAAAAACTTTTGCGTCCGTCATTTTTTAAAAAGCCTGTTCACATTTATCAATTAAGCGGCGTTGATACTCTGGAAAGAAATTAGTCTTATACTCTCTCCGTTTCATGATAAAATAAATTATTAAATTTTGACATATATATTAAGAAAAAAATATTAAAAACATAAATTTAATATAACTTTCTATTTTTACCCCTCCAAAAAGAAAAGGTTGACCTTGTAATATCTTTTCAAAAGTTAATTGGTTGTCAAATCATAAAGGTAAATTTGAAAAAAAAAAATCAATGATTCACTTATTTTGAAATACCAATAAATATCCTAACAATTTACTTATTCCGAAACGGAGGGAGTATCATTTTTTTTTTTTTCATCTGGCGTCCGATGGTCATTTCGCACAACATAGACCACTCAGGAAAAACGTTCTCTATCAGGAATTTCTTCATGCGCATGACTCGAATTCGAGACCTTCGATTAAGGAAGGATCAACCCTATCCATTATACCACATCTTTTGATGGTAGTCTTGCATCATTTCAGTTGTATGAATTGACGAACATAATAAACAGTTTCTAATAGACCTGATGGATTGTGGGCTTGTAGTACCTGCTAGCGCGACTTCTTTTATGCTCGGTTATTAATTAGCCACAGACCACACCTCGTTTTCATTCAATTTTTTTTTTTTATCCTTTCTTCATTCTTAACATAGAGAGGACTCACGAACAACACACACACGACAAAGCAGGATTACTTATAAAAACAATAAAAATGGACAATTTTATAAGTAATACGGTTTCTAATTAAAGTTGGTGATAATTCCGTGGTCGTGTGTTTCTAATTTCTGTATCGACTTTAATATCCATTTTATAAGGTTTGACTTTTTAAATATAATTATTTTTCAGATGTTTTTAATATATTTATTAATTCCATGATCCCAACGGCATAGATTCCACTATCCTCCTCTTTTTTTTTTTTTTTTTTCTTCAGAATATAATTATTCCAAGGTTGATAATTGGAATTTGGACAGGCATTGAGATACCAAAATGAATTACTAAGAAATCACTGTATATAGTTGTCTGCAATTTACGTGGCGATAATTTGAATTTACGTCGAAATATAAAATAGCGTTACAATCATCATCATATTGTAAATGTATTGTATATATACATCATAGGTTGAATTTCATCTTGTGAATAGTCGATGGTAACATATGAATATAACATTTAGAGTTAGATTTGAAGATGATCAATTTATATATATTCTTAATTATAAGATTTACCTAAATTTGAAAACATTTTAATGAAGAAAGCAAGTGGAAGCTAGTTTGGAGGAGATATTAATCGTATGAATTATGGCTAAGAGTTTAATTAAACAAGTTACCTTTCAAACTAATAAAATGCTATTTTTAAAAAACACTTGAATTGGAAAACTTAAAAGAAGAAATTAATTACAAACTTCTAAAGAAGGGCACAATCAATCTGAAGTCATTTGCGTGAAACTTATTTTTCGTACTTCTACTAAGGAAGTCATTTTCCTCAATTTTTTAAAAACCTTGTTTTCCTATAGAACATTTTCTCCAAAAATTTTGAGCGATCAAACATGAGAAAATCGAAAAACTTCATACCGAACATACACCCTTAGTATCTTTATACATAAATTCAAGATTTTGCTTTTCCTTGCTTGTGAGCGGGGAAGGGTGTGTGTAACAAATCAGCCAAACTATTGTTATCCACTTTGGACCTAACCCTGCACGACTTTAAAATATGTTTAGGTGTAAGACTTGCTTCTTTAAATACCTAATATTTTTCTCGTGTTTTGTTAATATGAGATTCGCCTAAGGTGTTACATACCATGTTCCCTTGCTCTAGATACTTAGCTTCCTCGCTGTAGTTTGTCCCACCATCATTCAAGGACAATGCACACGGAGTGCTTCAATCTGATATCATATGTTATAGCTCAACTCATTAATGATATTGTCTGCTTTGGACTTAGACCTGCACGATTTAAAATGTGTCAC
Source organism: Capsicum pubescens (assembly GCA_030864215.1). Taxonomy (NCBI): domain Eukaryota; kingdom Viridiplantae; phylum Streptophyta; class Magnoliopsida; order Solanales; family Solanaceae; genus Capsicum; species Capsicum pubescens. The sequence continues at coordinate 35,881,058 of CM061546.1, forward strand.
TAGGTATACGACTTGTTTCCCTATACACCTAACATCTCGTTTTTGTTTTATCGATATGAGATTCGCCTAAGATGTTATATGGTGGCGTCCTGCGGAGAGCTAGAAAATATATCAGATGGACAAATAATTATCACATATGTACTCACGCACATGGTAGCATAAAGAAGTAAGTATTCTATAATGGTTTACTAGAAGATTAATTAACGATTACAAGATTAAACTACATACTAATGGAAATTTTTTTGATTACGTTTGGTAGTATATTTTCTTATGATAACATAAAATAGTATAACCAATTTGATCTATCTTATAGTAGTTTTAGGTGAAGAAGTATATGTAATTTGGTCTAAATGCCTAATTCTACTAAAGAATTACCTTTAATGTGGAAACCTAATTACAACTTTAGTTGCCAATCATGATGTCTTTGTCATTCTTTTGTAACAATAAAAACTTCATATATGAAGGGCATGTATAATTATTACTTAAATAAAGAATTCAACTGCTCCAAAAAAGATGTTGAAAAGGTCAAAAGGTAACCAAAGCAAAAAAAGTTAAACTGCACGCAGGATTCGATTTTGTAGTTACATATATATTAGGTATATAGGCACACGTCTTCGCTAACAATTAGCGATAGTTCAAGTAGAAAACTCACATCGTAAATAGTTCAGAGATTAAAAACTCAAAAAGAAATCAGAGAATATTTAGGTACGTTTTTAACCCTTTACTCTTTGTTTTTACTTGAAATAAATTGTGTTGTAATGATTCAACTGCTCTACAAGATGTTGAAAAATTCAAAAACTATATGTAGTACTACTAATTGAGAACTTGGAACCAAATTATGCCATCAAACTAAAAAAAATATCAACTATGTCATATATTTAAAAAAATATCAAACTATACTTAACTCACAAAAATTGTGAGTTATGCACAAATTTTTTTAACGGAAGGTAGCTGATGACGTCAAATTTCTTGAAAAGTGCATAACTCACAATTTTTGTGAGTTATTCATTCTTATTTTAACATAACTCACAAAAATTGTGAGTTATGCATTCTTATTTTAACATAACTCACAATTTTAAAATGCATAACTCACAATTTTTTTGAGTTATGTTAAAATAAGAATGCGTAACTCACAATTTTTGTGAGTTATGTTAAAATAAGAATGAATAACTCAAAAAAATTGTGAGTTATGCACTTTTTAAAAAATTTGACGTCGTTAGCTGCCTTCCGTTAAATTTTTTTTATGTATAACTCACAATTTAAGCATAGTTTGATATTTTTTAAATATATGACATAGTTTGATTTTTTTTTTTAGTTTGGTGGCATAGTTTGGTTCTATGGATAGCTATATGGAGTAAAAAAGTACCATAGAATATGAATTGTCCAAAGTTTATAAGACGGAAAAATTAAGAAAATCCAATTTTCTGTCACATTGATGATTGAACATCACATCCATAAAATAGTGTGTAAAATGAAAATATTCCGTAGCCATTTTTTTGAAACATGAACCAAAACAAACAAATATTCTTTTCCATAGGACCATATAGCCCCTTTTGTCAACTAAACAAATCCTCAATTTTTCTTGCAAATTGGATAAAACGGTTCGAATCCCACTAATTGAGTTGAAGGAGAAAAAGAAAATCGACAAGAAAGACTATCAAATTTGGTTTAATATGGTTTTATAAATGTGTATATTATAGTTTAATAGCGAGAAAAAATGCACCATGCTTTTTTCTTTATAGGAAGCTGTTATAGATATAGATATTGCAAAATGAAAGCAAAAGATAAGCGCCATATATAGTTTTTTTTTTTTTTTTGAAAATTTCAGGAAAACCCGCAGCCGCTACACCCTTCGAATGTGCGCACTGGGTAAAACCTTCCCTGTGCACAACCTGCAAGTAACATCAGGAATTTTTAACCGCACTAAGCAAACCCGTTGCGACAGGCTCGACTCAAAGGCCCTACCTGGGAATCGATCCCAGGTAGCTATGGTGGGTTTTCAACTCCCAATCAGTGAGCCACACAACATGGGTGCAAGTGCCATATATAGTTGAAATCAAGACTCAACTCTTGAAACGACTTTTTCAGTGAGGGAACAAACCTATGAGGTCTAAAAATCTGGCGATATAGTTGAGAAGGATTGAATCAAAACGAACAATATCTTAAATAGTTAGGGATGGACCGTGATAAATAAATGCATGCAAGTACAACTAGCTATAAAGTAAGATAATAGGGGGAAATTGGAAAGAAAGACTAGGAATAAATGCATTTAACTTAAGTTCAAAATATAATGAAATAAATGGAGAAAGGGATTGGACATTATTGTGACAAGCAAGATATGGAACCAATGGTGTCTAAAAGTCAAGAATTTTAATAGTGCTATGTGGACACAAGACTAGTAAACTCAAAAGTATACCATGACACATAAAGTATACCATGACACATACATTCATCATGTTCTTTTTACTTGTCCCTACTATTCAAACGCATTAATAAAAACGATAACTTGATGCACTAAAGTTCTCGCTGTTGCTTTTCCTTTTGACAAAAACCAAAGTTACTTTATTAATACATAAAAGGTTGCAGTAGCATCATTTAACAACCCAGTTAGTAAAAGAGGAAATCCAAACAAACTTTTCTAACAATATATATACTAATGCTAAAGTGACATAGTAAAAGAAAAAAGGCACCATATTTAATTTTTTCAATTAGTTGTAATGGCGGACACAAAAAATGGTCCCAAAATCTACTTAAAATTCCACTGTATTATGAGTTTCCATTACAACAAGAACACTGCATGCATATAGAGACCAAATTAAATGCTTAATGGAAATTCGAACCCCCTCCCCCCCCCCCCCCCGTTTTTGCTCATTTGTAGATTTTGTATAGACTTTGGTCGAGTCCAAAAGAATGCAAGTTATATATACCATCGTTGGTTTATTTTTACTTACCCATTATTTTAAAAATAAATTCACTTCTACTTGTCAGTTGTCACGTTTAACATATCAAGAAAAGACAATTATTTTTCCTACATTTTACCTTTATCATTGATTATTTATTCTCAACATCATTTTTTCAAGACTTTATATTAAATATCAATTTATAGGGATAGTGTGATAAAATAATCCGAGTAAAAGTGAACGGGGGAAGTATTTGGTCAAACAACAACAACAACCAAAAAAAAAAAAGTGTATTCCCACATAGTGGGATTTGAAAAGGGTAAAATGTACGTAGTGCATACCACTACCTCCGAAAAAGTATTTGGTCCACGGGTCAAAATTATTACATTCTCTAGTTGCCAAAATTGTGGAAAGCTCTCAGAAAAAGCATAAACCTCACAATAGGGATAGACAACACGACCCCAAGCACAATTGTGCTCTCCTTCCGATTTTTGTGTGTGTAGTGTCGATGTGTGAGTGTGTGTTTTTCACTGGGTTATTGTGTGTGCGTGAATGGAGTATTGTGTGAAGTTGTGAGAGTGTATGAATGGAGTATTGGAAAGATGAGGAAGACATCAATGAAGAAGAAGGTATTGATACAGATTTAATAATAATTGATCTTATTAATATTGAAGGGGTTACAGCTGTATATATAGAGAACTGAAGAATAACTAATTACAGAATAACCCAGATGTATTTAATAATTATATATGTAGTCTATTATCCCCCCGCAAGCTGATCAGCGGTAACGAGGGGCAGCTTGGAGCAGAGAGACTGAAAAGGCTGTAACGGAAGAGGCTTGGTGAGAATATCAGCAAGCTGGTCAGTAGATGGGACATAGTGCGTGGCCATCGCTCCTGCAAGTACCTCATCGCGAACAAAGTGACAGTCAGACCCAACATGCTTCATACGATCATGAAGGACTGGATTTTTGGTAACACAAATAGTGGACTGATTGTCACAATAAATCTGTGGTTTCGTCGGGGGAATGCCAAGTGCATCCGTAAGGTATCGTAACCACATGGCTTCAGCAACACCCGCAGCCATGGCACGATATTCTGCTTCTGTGGAGGAACGGGACACTCGCGTTTGCTTCTTGGTGCACCAGGAAATCAGATTCGGTCCCATCATAACAATATATCCAGTAGTGGACTTTCGATCATCTTTGTCGTTAGCCCAATCCGAATCAGAAAAAACAGATATATCAAACGAGCCCTTTTGAAATAAAATTTCACAGTGAAAAGTACCTTGAAGATAGCGCAGAATGCGTTTCAAGGCCTGAAAGTGTTGTTCTGTGGGAGCATGCATTGATTGGGAGACTCGATTGACTGCATATTGGATGTCCGGACGAGTAACAGCAAGATAATGAAGTCCACCGACAAGGCTCCGATATAGTGTAGGATCGGCAAAGGGAGTATTCGGCCCTGGGGATTGGCGGACTGCCATGGGAGTGACCGCGGGTTTGCAGTCTGTCATTCCAGCCCGATTTAGAAGTTCAAGGGTATATTTTGTCTGATGCATCAATATGGTTCCCGATTTGCGGATGAGTTCGAGGCCAAGAAAGAACTCCAGAGGACCGAGGTCCTTAAGTTTGAAGTCACGATGCATAGCTTCAGTAATTTCAGTGATGAGTGATGACGAGCTACCTGTAATAACAATATCATCCACATAGATAAGAATGATGACTGTCCCTCGAGAACAGTGAAGGGTGAAGAGGCTGTTGTCATGATGGTAGGTGCGAAAACCAAGACCCTGCAGAAAAGTAGAGAGACGTGTGTACCAGGCACGAGGGGCCTGTTTCAGGCCATACAGTGATTTGCGAAGCTTGCAAACATAGTGAGGACGGTTGGGATTAACATATCCCGGTGGCTGAACCATATAGATTTCTTCCTCAAGATGACCATGAAAAAAGGCATTGCTGACGTCTAGCTGATGAAGCGGCCAATCATAGTGAAGAGCAAGAGACAAGACCAGACGAATAGTCTGTTGCTTAACAACAGGGCTGAAGGTCTCCTTATAATCCACACCATACTCCTGATGATACCCTTTTGCAACCAGACGTGCTTTATAGCGAGAAAGAGATCCATCTGAATTTCGTTTGATGCGAAACACCCATTTGCACCCAATAGACTTTCGGTGACTAGGTAGAGGTACCAAATCCCATGTACGTTGTTCATTCAGAGCCTGAAATTCCTCATCCATAGCTTGGCACCAGAAACTATTTTTGGAGGCTTGGTTGTAGGTAGTAGGCTCAGTTGTGGGATGTGCATCAAAGGGTATTTGAGTGTGGTAGGCTTTGGGTTTGAAGGTACCGGCCTTGGCTCGGGTTGTCATAGGATGAGTGTTGAGTGGAGGGTGATTAGGAAGGGGTGGTGGAGTTGTATGATGCGTGGGCGGGGGTTGGGTGGGGCTGCCGTGGGAGCTGGGATGTGCAGCGGTGGATGGGGTGGCTGTATGTGTGTTAGGAGTATGATGTAGGGAAGTGGTGGGTTGTGTGGCAGTCGGCTGGGTGTTCGGGTGGGAGGTTTGGGGTTTCGGGTGGGTAGTGGTGTAGTGGGGTACCGGGTTAGGTGCCGAGTGAGCCGGAGCATGAGCGTGAGAAAAGGACGGAAATAATGGCACAACGCCAAGTGGATTGGGGGAGTATGGAGTAGAGGAAAGACTTGTGTAAGGAAATTGTTCCTCCACAAAACGAACATGACGGGAAACATATGTTTTCTGAGATACAGGATCGAAACATTTGTAACCTTTGATAGTGGGATGATAGCCTAGAAAGACACAAGGGGTGGACCGAGGTTGAAGTTTATGTTGAGTGTGCGGACGCAACCAGGGATAAACTAGACACCCAAACGGGCGGAGATGGATATAGTCGGGTGGATGATTGTAGAGACGGGCATATGGAGTGGAGTTGGAGAGAGTGTGAGTGGGCATGCGATTTATGAGGTAGTTGGCAGTAGCAAGGGCATCAACCCAAAAGGAAACAGGTAAGGTGGAATCATGGAGGAGCGCAACAACTGTTTCTATTAGGTGACGGTGTTTGCGCTCAGCAACGCCATTTTGTTCAGGGGTATATGGACATGAAGTGTGATGAAGAGCCCCTAGATTTTGAAGAAAAACACCAAATGCATTGTTGACAAATTCTTTGCCATTGTCACTTCGAAAAATTTTGATTTTGGCATTAAATTGATTTTGAACCATTCGGTCAAAGTTTACAAAAATAGTATAAGCTTCGGATTTAAATTTCAGAGGATAAAGCCAAGTGAATTTACTGTAATCATCAATAAAACAGATATAATAACGAAAACCTTGAACAGAAGGAACTGAGGTTGGACCCCAAACATCAGAATGAATTAATTGAAATGGCGCAGTGGCCTTGTGTTCAGACAGTGAAAAAGGTAAACGACAAGATTTAGACACTGAACAGGACTCGCAATGTAATTTTTCTGAAAAATTAAAACCTAAGGAAGATAAAATGGATTTGGTGATGGCGGATGATGGGTGCCCAAGCCGGCGATGCCAGGTTGACGAGAGAATGGCTTGACTCACAACAGACGGAGACCTGGATGGAAGAGTGTATAGCCCATGCTCACAGCGGCCCGTGTACCGCACCCGGTTCGTGGTATTGTCCACTATCTGGAAATTGGTGTCATTAAAAATGAGGGTGCAGTTATTTTCTTTAGTAAAGCGATAAACAGATAAAAGATTGGATGTGAGGGAAGGGACGTGGTGAAGGGTTGAGAGATGAAATTTACCATTTGGGGTATAGACATACCCAGAGCCGGTGTTTGTGATGGGAAGGGATTGACCATTGCCTACTGTAATAGTTTCTGAGCCATGATACGGATGAGGAGCTTGAAGTTGTGAATAATCCGACGTCACATGGGTGTTAACACCTGTGTCTAGATACCAATCGCCAGATTGAGCGTTTGTGGACGCATGCATCGCCCTTGATCCTCCGGACTGGCTATTTACATTCTGCGAGTCATCATAACGATACCAGCAATTAGCCGCAGAATGGCCCCGTTTAGCACAAATTTGGCACGTCGGAAGATCTCGTGTGGGCATCCGCTGGTTTCCTCGTCCCTGTCCGCGGCCTGACTGGAAGCCGTGCCTCGGTGGAGGCCCGCCTCTGCCTTGATGCCCGGTGTTTCGACGGTCACCGCCGCCGCTGCCTCGCCCTTGGTTACGGCGATCGTCACCACGACCCCTGGCCGAGCCTCCGCTGCCAGCCGAGTAAAGAGCCGTGACGCCAGGGGTGGAACTGGCTTCTCCGAGCAGTAATTTGTGTTCCATGTCTAGATTCAATTCTTCTGCATTAAGCCATCCAGACAGTTGATTCAGAGTGATTTCGACAGGCGAGAGGCGAATATGCTGTTTGAGAGAGGAATAGCCAGCCGGAAGACCACGTATCACGGCATTCACCACGTCTCGTTCAGGAATAATCTCGTTCACAGCATCTAGGTCAGACAGAATAGAGGCCACATCATCAAGGTATTGAGTCATCGTCTTCGTTCCCTTCCGAAGAGTATGCAATTTGTCACGCAACTGAAAAATATGAGCCGTGGACACAGAGTTGTACCTTGTGGCTAGTGCGTCCCAAAGTGAAGCCGATGTGAGAAAACCCCGGGCGTGTTTGTGCACAGAGGGGCTAATAACTGCGAGAAGACAGGCTCGGATCTGAGTGTCTACGATCATCCACGGAAGGTAGTCGGGATTTGGGAGCTTGACGCCGTCCTTCTCGGCTGTCTCGGGCTGCGGCTTCTCCGCACCGTCAATCCATCCGAGCAGCAAGTTGGCTGCGAGGGCGGTGCGGACGTTAAGTGCCCAGGCCGGGTAGTTGTTGTCAGATAATTTTTCGGGGATGAGATTGTGGAGATTCCTGAGCAGTAATTTTACTCCAGACGGTAATTTTGACAGAGGATCAATAACCTTGTCCATGGCGCCGACCTACGGCGGAGGAGGGAGGCCGTGCGGCGTGGTGTAGACGGTGGCGGCGGCGCACACACGTCGGAAAAGAGGAGAGATTAGGGTTTGGGCGGAAGAAGAAACCCTAGCTTTGATACCATGATACAGATTTAATAATAATTGATCTTATTAATATTGAAGGGGTTACAGCTGTATATATAGAGAACTGAAGAATAACTAATTACAGAATAACCCAGATGTATTTAATAATTATATATGTAGTCTATTAGGTATTTTAAATTTTTTGAATAAATAATTTACACGTGGCAGCTTTTTATTGGCAATTTAAGTCAAATTTTAACCATTTATGTGCTTGGCGTGCGTGTCTATACGCATAGGCAAAATTTAAGTCAAAATAATGCATTTACAACGAATTTAGTAAGAATCATGGATTAATAGGTCAAAAGTAAAATTTAAATATCTTTTTAAAAAAGTAAAACAAAATCAGGGGTACTTTATGTATGTTCTCATTTTAAATTTTATAACTTATATGAACGACTATTTAAGTTCTCCCTATTTAATTGGGTGAATATACAGTGTAGTCTTCTCCAAAAAAAATAAAAAAAATGAGAAAAGACTTTGGTCTAAGTCTTCAGTAGCTGTCCCTTCGCTTTAATATTCTTGACTTATATACGTAGTTGATCAATAAATATACAGATGGTAATAAAATAATCAATATATAGATTACCGGTACATTTTACTTATGACGCTACATTGATGTCAATAATTACGGCAAAATAGCTATTTTTATTATACCGAATAAATAAAAATTGACGGAGAAAGAACTTTTTGTATCAAGATATTTTGTTGAAGACAAGAAAATTAAATGCATAAATTCTAAAAAGTCAGAAGTCAGCTGAATTTAGGTATGGTTATTTAATTTTTCGAGCAGTCCACACCTAAATTAAACGGAATTTGATCCAAAACTTGATAAATATAAATCGTGCCCATGAGGTAACATGTCGATTAAAAGGACAGTCTGATGCATTAAAATATTCGTTTTATTTTTACATGGAGTTCGGAAAATGGTCGGATCACAAGAGTCTATTATACACAATTTTATCTTGCGTTTCTGCCAGAAACTGTTTTCACGGATTAAACTCATAACCTCCTGATCACACGAAACTAACTTTAAGTACAATTACTCCAAGGCCCTTTCAATCATTTTTCACAAATTATTAACTTGATGTGCCAAGCCATAAGCAGTAAAGGATGGTTTAACAGATCATCATTTATTGAAATTGTATATACATCATATTAAGTGTGTACGTCAAAAATGCTTAATATACATAAAAAGGTAGAGTTTCGGTATACTTTTAATTATAAAATTTTGTTCAGATACATCAGTACAAGGAATTATTAATTAATTCAGATAACGTCTGCGAAATTTACCCAGTTATGATATTTATTTTCTTGTTTTCTTATATAAATATATACTAAAGATAGCATGAGAATTAAGACTAAAGTGTTGCTAAGAACAGAAGAGTCACCACTAAAGATAAAGGTCCACCACCACTAAAGATAAAGGTCGTGGTGGCGTGATAAGTACTCCTCCATCGTTAGTCAAAGATCTCCAGTTCAAACATTCAATATGAAGTCGTCTTTGATATAATAGAAGACGCTTTACTCTATAGTAAAACTTTTTGACGTGAATCTAAATTAGTCGCAAAGTCGGACTATAGTGTTAAGAGCAGGAGAGTCTCATCAATGCATTTACTTATTTACAGAGAAGCGACTTTATCATTCAGATAAATTATCAAAGGCTATTTGTTTTTCTTTTCAATTGATGAGTGTTTGAATAAACGACTTTTTTTTTTGGCCAACCAAAAAAAAACAAAAAAAAACGACTTTTTTAATTAAAAAAAATATTTTAATCTGAAAGTACACCTTTTAAATGATTCTGACACGTACGAAAGAAGGCATTGTGTGGATATGCATGCAATAATTGCATAGTTGACTTGAATTAATATATTGCCTTAGGTCTAAAACTAGCAATAACCTAGAGTATTAGTACATTTTTTTAAATAGAACCACGATGTATGATAAAAAATGCACAAAAGAATAAAACAATACTCCCTCCGTTTCATAATAAATAAATTATTAAATTTTGATACATAGATTAAGAAAAAAGTAATAAAGACATAAATTTAACATAACTTTTTATTTTTATCCTCCAAAAAACAAAAGTTGACCTTTAATATTTTTTCGAAAATTAATTGATTGTCAAATTATAAGGATAACTTTGAAAAAAAATTCAATAATTCACTTATTTTGAAACACCAATAAATACCCGAATAATTTACTTATTCCGAAACGGAGGGAGTATGTTTTGTTAATTAAGAGAAACCTCAAACGATTCAGGATTATCCAAAATCATTTAGCTAACAATTCTTTCTCTTAATCAATCTGAGACAATATATCAACGCTACTATAGAGGATGTATTAAAATCCTTCTTGTATAAGGAAAATAAATACATAGGAAATCTTTGTGTATAAGGAAAATAAATATATAGGAAATCTTTGTGTATAAGCAAAAAGGATATGGATACGATACATACTTCTGAAATGCAACTAAAAAGAACAAACCAAGTTTCGTTGAGCTCAGCTCGACAACTATATATTCAAGCTAAAAGCCGAACACAAGCTCAGCTCAGCTCGTTTCATAAAACGAGCTTGAGCTGAACTTTTGTTCACAAACAGCTCGACCCATTTACAACACCCCTAAACACAAAGGTTAGTGAATCTTTTTTTCTGGTGAATCATATAAGAGGTCATATATTCACCAGATTTTGTATAACAATCAGAATTGTTACAGATTTCCCGATTCCCATCATACATACGTAGGTATCTTCATCTTCAGATAACTCTTCTACGATGCTTCCAACCCGAGTCAAACATCTAACAAGGCTGCATGCCGCGGAGCTAACTGAGGTGATAATGATCAAGTGTTCGGTTTGTTTCATCCTATTTTGCCCAGAAATGACTGCAAGAAAGTCAGATGTTAAACTAGCACTAAAAGAACCAAAAGCGGAATGCACTTGATGTAGCCCCTATATTACTAATGCAATATATAAAAAGATTAGAACTTAAATCGGATCCAAAGACGACTTGTGAAATTCCAGAAGTAGCCTGCATGGCGATGGTTCACATAATGTGAAATTCTAGAAGCGATTATTTCTTCTTCTGTAATTCCTCTGCCTTCGCTGCTTCTTTCTCCTTGCCATCATAATTTTGTGTTCCAGCTCTTCAACGATTCTTTCAAGCCATTTCATATTTCCAGTTGAGATTGTCACACCCCACTTTTTTACGTATTCCAAACGATTTATATAAAAGGGTTTTTATTATTAAAGTGACAAAGATGAAAATTTGTTTCGAAAAAGGACTATTTATATTTTTTATTTCAGAGTCGCCACTTGGCATAATTCGGTGTGCCAAGTCACCTTTGAAAAATCCTTTTCGGAACCATTTGACTCTTAAACTGATTTGCGAACAGAGATTCCGGCTAAGGAATTCTGTTGACCGAGGGGAAGGTGTTAGGCACCCCTCGATCCCGTGGTTCGACCACGGTCGCCTGGTGGATCGTATCGGCTAATTTGGCATTACAAATGTACAAACCGCATAAAACACACAAAACAAGCAAACAAATAAATCACACAAAATTTAAAACAAGCCGAAATAATGTTCAGTCCAAATTATACAATCCAAAATAAAAGAGGTGCTGAAATATAAAACCTATTATATTCTAAATTGATCCTAAACTAAACTCCACCCGACGTTCCGGGCCTTGATCACGAGCCTCCTTTGCGTACATGCTACTTTGGGGCATTCCCCGGATAAATCAATACAAATTCTTCGGGGCATTCCCTGGATAAATTATACAATTGATTCAACAAGTGATAAAATCAAATCATTCAATCAAATTTCAACCATTCAATCAAATTTCAACCATTCAATCAACCCACAATCACTAGATTTGCCTACCCGACCTATGTTTTGCCTATTCCGATCGATGTATCATGTTACTACAAAAATCAAATTAACGTTCCTTTCAAGTTATACGAACAATGAAATCAAACTAACCAAAATCACCAATTATGTCAAGTTTTCAATTCTCACCCACAAACCCATTTTTTAACCACAATAATTACAACATGCTTCGATTATTAAATCACGTCTCAAAATCCGCAACCAATATCAAACACAACACAAATAACGAAGATTCAAACCAAACACACAACAAATAAATCATCCACACCCATAACATCAATAAAAGTCAAAATAAATTAAAGATTCGGTTAGAAGAAATGGACCTCGATGAAACTAATCCTTGTCGATAATAAAGAAATTCGAAGACCAAAATACTCGACCGAAGAACCTCACGACGAACAACTCCAAACTCGATATTGAATTCAACCGGACAGATCGGAAAACCACGGCAAAACCTCACGATGAATAACCCACAAATCCAAATAAACTTCAAAAAAACAAACCAAGATCTCAAATTCGAAACCCCAAACCAACGGTTTCCAAACGAAATCTCGTCGGATTCGATGGGAAACGGGCTGGTCGCATGATGGCACCGGTAGCCGCTGGTTGTTCGTCGGAGAGGCCGGATCTGATGGTGGCGCGGCTGAGGTGGCGCTGCTGGTCGCTGCTGTTAGCGATGGAGAAGAGGTCGGAGGAGAAGGGGGACGGCATTGGAGCGGCTTGTTTGGACGGCGATGATGGAGAGGCTGTTGTCGCCGGCTGGTGGCATGAACGGAGGGGATCTGGCGGCGGTTTGACTATGTTATCGCCGGAGAGGGAGAATAGGATGGGCAGCGCGGTTGTGGGGGTGGTCGTGTTGTGGTAGCCGGAGCTCCGGTCGCCGGCGGTGACGTTAGAGAGAGAGAGAGCCCAAAAAAAATCTAATATTTTTTTTCTTTTGTCTTTATTTTTGTTCTCCCCCTTTTTTGTGTATGGGTAGGTATATATTTTTTTTGAGGCTTTCTTTCTTGACAAGAAAAAGAGAGTGGGAGAGTGGGGTAACGTGGGGTAGGGGGTAAGGTGTGAGGTGTTTCTTTTTGGTTGGATGGGATAAGGATTAGGTGTTGTTTTTTAATTGGAGGGATGAGGGTTAGGTGTCCACTTTTAATTGGGAAGGTTGTTATTCTGTTATCAATTTTGATTATTTTGGAATTTTGGGATAAGATTTGTTTAGAGTTGGTTTTGATTTTTGTCATTTGTGGAAGGATAATTACATGATTGAGGGTACACGGTAGGATAAGGTAAAAAATGGGTAAAAATGATATTGCGGAGGGACGAAATTAGGTGTCTACATCATGCCCCCTTTGAATGTAAACACGAAGTGTTTTCAGACAAAGAAGTAGACAACACGACTGAATTTTGTCCCGACCATTATTCAAAGAAAGAAATAGAAGGAAGAAGGACAACCGGGTCTTGACTTAAGACATCCTACCTACCCAAGTTACGAGAGAATCATGTCACGGGTATTTCAAAGGATTGGAAGAGGTGGACTATACCGAGTTGGAGAGTCGAGTGAGGTTCCGTCGAGGTTCCGGTCCGCGGCTCTGTTATTACATCAAAAATAAAAATTACAAGTTAAAACATAAATGAAATTACAAAAATCCTATCTATACAGCTTCTGTTGGTTCTTGACTCGACTTTCATCACCCTATTCTTCAGGCGGGCTCCTGACTTGCAATTTCTTTCGACTTGTTGCTTGGCTTTCAATTACTTCGCTTTGTTGCATGATTTTTCATTTCTTCACCCTATTCTCCAGGCGGGCTCCGGACTTGCTATTTCATCACCCTGTTCTTCAGGCGGGCTCCTGACTTGCTATTTCATCACCCTGTTCTTCAGGCGGGCTCCTGACTTGCTATTTCATCACCCTGTTCTTCAGGCGGGCTCCTGAAACCCAACATTAAAACTAGAACAAAAATTATCCCAAACAAAAATTATAGTAAAATAGTATTTCACTTTTGAAAGTGTTGTCCCATTTTCCAGGAGGGTCCTGAGCAGAAAGTAAAATCTCATTTTTTAGGAGGGTCCTGCGCATAAAGTAAAATCCCATTTTTCAGGAGGGTCCTGAACAGAAAGTAAATTTCCATTTTTCAGGAGGGTCCTGAACAGAAAGTAAATTCCCATTTTTCAGGAGGGTCCTGAACAGAAAGTAAATTCCCATTTTTCAGGAGGGTCCTGAACATAAAGTAAAATTCCATTTTTCAGGAAGGTCCTGAATAGAAAGTAAATTCCCATTTTCCAGGAGGGTCCTGAACATAAAGTAAAATCCCATTTTTCAGGAGGGTCCTGAACATGAAGTAAAATCCCATTTTTCAGGAGGGTCCTGAACATAAAGTAAATTCCCATTTTTCAGGAGGGTCCTGAATTGAAAGTAAAATACCATTTTCCAGGAGGGTCCTGAACTGAAAGTAAAATCCCATTTTTCAGGAGGGTCCTGAATTGAAAGTAAAATCCCATTTTTCAGGAGGGTCCTGAATTGAAAGTAAATTCTCATTTTTCAGGAGGGTCCTGGACATAAAGTAAAATCCCACGGATGTGCATTTCCAATGGTAGCTGAATCAAGTGAAATGAATTTGCCCCTATTTCAACAAAGAAAATTTGTCAGTTAAAAACTTAGTGGTGGCTTGCAGATTTTGGCTTCTCAGGTATCTGTCCAACACTCGTTTCTTTCATCTTTGTTCCAAATTGCTAACATTTGCCCTGTCTTACCGCATCATTGACCAAGATCCAGATTGAGGGAAATGAGTTCTGACTCAAACAATGTGTTTTCATTTTACCATGCCCCTGAGGTGCACTCTTTTCCTAAATCTGAATGATTCCACGAATCCAATAGCCTGTCGGTTGATAGACTTCCTTTTCTTCGTGATGAATTACGATCACATTTCTTTCCTGTGCTGTTCCTTGGCTTTTCCTCATATAATTGGAAAGACTGGTAGTAAATTTTGAAATCTTTTCTCGCTTGTGTTGACACAGACTTGACTTAAAAATGTAAAGAAATGATGGTGACTTTTGTTTTTGACAAATAACATAAGAAAAGACAAAAACATGAATATGTAAATGAAAGAAAAGGGCAATGTCCCATATTCAAAAAGAAAACTTATCTGAATACGACAACCAACTCCAATGAGTATGACATGCATTTTGGATTGAGCTGCCTGATCTTCCTATCCAAACTCCCCATTTGTTGTTGAGTTTGTGCCTTTTGCCACTGAGCCGCTTCTTCAAATCCATTGGACTCATACATCACATTCGACTGACGACATCTAAAAAGACTTTCGCCAACAAATCTCTTTCTTTTCACTTTCCGCCTTTCTTAAACTCTCCATCGCCCTACGGTGCCCATGAGGATTTTCACCAATAAGACTCTCATTTTGTATTTCTCTCAACTCACCATGCCTTATGGTGCCTGTAAAGGTTTTCACCAATAAGACTCTTTCATTTTCATTTCCTCACAACTCACCATCGCCTTATGGTGCCTGCAAAGGTTTTCACCAATAAGACTCTCTCATTTTTGTATTTCTTTCCTGATTTTTTATGCAGAGGGAGATAAGCGGTACTTCACAATGTATCGTCATATCCATTGCATGCTTAGCCTTAACACTATCAAAGATTGATCTGAAGAACTTTCTTTGGTTGTAACTTGGCTTTTGGTCAAGGTTAGAAAAGATGGTAAGAGGCTCAAACGATACTTGAAGTGGGAGTGGAACTTAAAACATTTGAAATCGACTCAAACAATGCATTAACTCATGCCCCAGTTTTGTTGACTGGGTGAATCTTAAATCTTTATTTAGTTTGACCGAGCCCGAAATAGGGCAGCCTACGTATCTCATTCCCGAGAGAGGAGAATCAGGTCGCACGTAGTTCCATCAGCTTGTTCTTTGTTTTGATTTGATTTTTTTTTTCTTTTATTTTCGAACTATTTCTTTTATTCTTATTTTCTTGACATTTATCTTTGACTCTATTTTGATTCCAAAACAGGGATATGAAAGAAAAAATAATAATAAAAAAAAATGAGGCTCAAACGGGTAAACAAAGGATGACACAATGTTTGGATAGAAGAATAAAATGCCTTTATCATATCAATCTTCAAAAATGCAAGTACTAAACATGCAATAAACTCAACAAAGGATCAAATATCATACATAGTATCTTTTGACCGCATCAGAATTGATAGCCAATTCTGCCATTTTGCCTTCAATATCTGTCAAATATAAGGCTCCATTGGGAAACACTTTCTTCACAACGAAGGGACCTTTCCAGTTAGGGGAGAACTTTCCTTTCGCTTCAACCTGGTGAGGAAGGATACGTCTCAATACCAACTGACCAACTTCAAAATTCCTGGGACGGACCTTTTTGTTATACGCACGAGCCATCCTCCTCTGATACAACTGGCCATGACACACGGACGTTATTATTTTTTCCTCGATCAAACTCAAATGTTCCAGTCAAGTTTTTACCCATTCGTCATCATCAATCTCTGCTTCTACAATGACTCGAAGAGAAGGAATTTCAACTTCTGCAGGGATGACTGCTTCTGTCCCATACACTAATAAATATGGAGTTGCCCCTGTTGAAGTGCGAACAGTGGTGCGATAACCTAGCAATGCAAACGGCAACTTTTCATGCCACTGTCTAGAATTTTGTACCATTTTTCACAGTATCTTTTTTATATTTTTATTGGCGGCTTCTACAGCACCATTGGCCTTTGTGCGATATGGAGTAGAATTTCGATGTGCGATCTTAAACTGTTGACACACTTCTTGCATCAAATGACTGTTGAGATTGGCAGCATTGTCTGTAATGATCATCTTAGGTATTCCAAATCTACAAATGATATTGACATGAACAAAATCTACCACAACGTTCTTTGTTACTGACTTGAAAGTTACTGCTTCCACCCACTTTGTGAATTAGTCAATGGCTACCAAAATGAATCTATGTCCATTTGATGCCTTCGGCTCAATCGGTCCAATCACATCCATTCCCCAAGCTACGAACGACCATGGAGCGGCCATTGCATGCAACTCAACAGGAGGAGAACGTATCAGATCGCCGTGCACCTGACATTGATGACACTTTCGAACAAATTGAATAGAATCCCTCTCCATAGTAAGCCAGTAATAACCTGCTCGAAGAATCTTCTTTGACAAGACATGACCGTTCATATGCGACCCACATACTCCAGAGTGTATTTCAACCATGATTGCCGAGGCTTCTTTTGCATCTACACACCTTAAAAGTCCCAGATCTGGGGTCCTCTTATACAAGATTCCCCCACTTAAGAAAAATCCACTAGCCAAACGCCTAATAGTCCTCTTTTGATCGTTGGTGGCATATGTTGGGTATTCTCCTGACTGAATATACCGCTTGATATCCAAAAACCAAGGTTCTCCATCGAGCTCTTCTTTAAACGCATTACAGTAAGCATGCTGATCACGACTCTGTATATGCACTGGATCGATATAGGCTTTGTCAGGATGTTGGAGCATTGAAGATAGAGTGGCTAAAGCATCAACAATTTCATTATGAATCCTTGGAATATGCCTAAATTTTACTAACATAAATCGTCGACATAGCTCCTGCAAGCATTGTCGATACGGGATGAGTTTCAAATCTCGCGTCTCCCAATCGCCTTGAATTTGATGGACGAGCAAATCCGGATCTCCCAACACCAATAATTTTTGGACTCCCATATCAACAGCTAACCTCAATCTAAGGATGCAGGCTTCATACTCTGCCATATTGTTAGTACAGTAGAATCAAAGTTGTGCTGTTACCGGGAAATGTTGTCCCGATTCAGAGATAAGAACCGCACCTATTCCGACTCCTTTCATATTGACAGCTCCATCGAAGAAGAACCTCCAACCTGGATCAACATCTATAACGACTTCATCGACACACGACACTTCTTCGTAAGGAAAATATGTCTTTAATGGCTCGTACTCTTCATCGATGGGATTCTCAGCAAGATGATCTGCCAAGGCCTGGGCTTTCATGGCGGTTTGAGTCACATATACGATGTCAAACTCGGTAAGCAATATTTTCCACTTTGCCAATCGACTCGTCGGCATAGGCTTCTGAAAGATATACTTTAAAGGATCCATGCAAGAAATAAGATAAGTAGTATAGGATGATAGATAATGCTTCAACTTCTGTGCTACCCAAGTTAGGGCGCAACACGTCCTTTCAAGAAGAGTATACCTGGCCTCATATGCGGTGAACTTCTTGTTAAGATAATAAATAGCCTGCTCCTTTTTGCGTGTAACATCATGTTGACCCAGGACACAACCGAAAGAATTGTCCATGACTGATAAATACAAGATCAAAGGCCTACCAGACTCTGGGGGTACCAACACGGGCGGATTTGACAAATATCTTTTGATTCGATCAAACGCTTCTTGACATTCTTCAGTCCATTTTACCGCAACACTCTTTTTCAACAACTTGAATATGGGCTCACAAGTGGTTGTGAGTTGAGCAATAAACCTGCTAATGTAGTTCAGTCTTCCAAGCAAACTCATCACCTCCGTTCTATTCTTGGGCGGGGGCAAATCCTGAATGACTTTGATTTTTGAGGGATCCAATTTAATTCCCCGACGACTGACTACGAACCCCAACAACTTTCCACAAAAGAGGAAACCTCGTGTTTAGCACAGTTGTCTAACAAAATGTGAATATTGGGCAGTGGAAAATCATCTTTCGGACTTGCTCTGTTCAAATCACGATAATCAACACTCACTCGAATTTTGCCATCTTTCTTTGGTACGGGAACAACATTGGATAACCACATAGGATACGAGACACTCGAATTACTTTGGCTTCAAGTTGTTTCATGATTTCCTCTTTGATTTTAATACTCACATCGGTTTTAAACTTCCTCAACTTCTGTTTGACAGGGGGGAACGCGGGATTAGTTGGCAACTTGTGAGCCACTAATTTTGTGCTTAAACCGGGCATATCATCATAACACCATGCAAAACATCCTTATAATCAATTAATGCTTGAATCATTCCCTCTTTTAGCTGTGGCAAAGCGTGTACACTGATTTTAGTTTCCCTAACATCTTTTTGATCCCCTAGATTTATTGGCTCAGTTTCATTCAAATTAGGATTCGGGTTGTCTTCAAACTGTTCCAACTCTTTGCTTATTTCTTCTAGCGCTTGTTCTTCATCATATTCCCCATCCTGCTTCATTACATCTTAATTAGTTTGGATTTTAAAATCAGGCTTAAAATTCTGCATGCATGTCATGTCATTAGAATCAGCATAAAGAGAACTGTGTAAGAAAAGAAAAACAAAATATATTAGACACAAAACAAAAGGGACATTGCATTTCATTAAATAAAAGATAGAAGGGTTTAAACACAGACGCCAACATAACATAAACAAACTAAAGTCCGAATTACAACCCTGAAATAACTCGGATAAATAGAAAGAAAAACAAAATAGACTACCAAAACTCTCTCCTGACGGGGAGAGGAGTGATTTCCCAATTATTGAGCTGGACAGCTGGACCTATGAATTGCACGTCTGCCATACTGGTACCTTCTCCTGCTTCGACCATATCAACTTCGATACAAAGGTTCTGGAAGTCATCAACCAATTCAACCTCAAATTCTACATGCTTCGTGACACCGCTCTTAACAAATGATTCACTGAGTAGTGGCATTGGGCGAGGGAGTGACCATATTTCCTTTTTCCTTCTCTTGGCTTTCTTCAGATCCTCAGCTGTAGGCTCAAATCCCAGACCAAACGTGCCCACGTTATCACTCAGACATATGGGATGAACTATACCGTGCAGAGACGCTCCCAAACCCTTTCCTGGCTCAAATCCGTATTTTCAAAGTTCACTCACCATCATGATAGAAGCAGAAGACAATTGCGGTCCGATATAGCCTGCCATTCAAGGACACGATTCACTGGCACTGTATCAAAAATTTCATAGACGAATGTCTCCTCTACGTTATTTGCTTCAATAAGTGACAAGGGAGAATCTTCGTAGGTTGACAGATCACCTTCACCATGAATAACTACTTCTTGCCGGTCATACTCAAACTTGATTATTTGGTGCAGTGTAGATGCAACCGCCTTGGCCTTGTGGATCCACGGCCTTCCCAACAACAGATTATAAGAGGATTCTACATTCAATACTTGAAACTCTATGGCGAACTCAACAGGCCCTATGGTCAACATTAGTTCTATTTCGCCAATGGAATTTGATTTTGTACCATCGAAATCCCTAATGCATACATTATTGGGCCTGATCCTGTCAGCACCAATATTCAACTTTTGCAAAGTA
The DNA here is from genome assembly GCA_030864215.1 of Capsicum pubescens. Taxonomy (NCBI): domain Eukaryota; kingdom Viridiplantae; phylum Streptophyta; class Magnoliopsida; order Solanales; family Solanaceae; genus Capsicum; species Capsicum pubescens. The sequence goes on from CM061546.1 coordinate 35,901,283, forward strand.
GAAATAGGGAAAATATTTGCACCTGAACCTCCATCAATCATAACATGAGTGACATAGAAATCTTCACACTTCACTGTAATGTAAAGGCCCCGATTATGCCCTGTACCTTCAACAGGCAATTCATCATCATAAAAGATGATCCGATTGACCTCAAAGATTTTTCCAACCATTTTCTCAAGCTGGTTGATCGTAATCTCCCTTGGAACATATGCTTCATTTAATACCTTCAGTAAAACATCACGATGCTCCTTGGAGTGCAACAACAAAGATAAAAGGGAAATTTGAGCAGGGGTTTTCTTCAGCTGGTCTAATATTGAATACTCTGGCAATTTTATCTTTTTCAAAAATTCTTCGTCTTCTTCTTCGGTGATAGGCTTTTTGATAGATGACGGTACACTCACCGTTGGCTTGGACTTTCTTAAGCTTTCAGGCACGAAACATCTTCCTGACCTAGTCAAACCCCCTACCTCATCTACATCTTCCACTACTTCTTTCCCATGATAGGTCATCACGGTCTGTCCATAATTCTAGGGAATCCTTTTCGTATCAACTATCGGAGGTTGGGTCACCGGTTTGAGGACAATAGGCGCTGCCAGTGCTCCTTTCACCGTCAAGATAGGCTGACTCAGAGCTCCCACCACTGTCAACTTAGGTTTATCCTGACTCGAATCACCATACCTTCTGGCGCCTTGTATTGTGATCGGGGGCTTCTTTGTGTTTCCTTGAGCTTTATCTTCTCTCATTCCTTCCTGGCTCAATGACATTGCTTTCAAAGACTCCGCTACATTCATCGATTTCTCCTCAATGGTCTGTATCTTGACAATAGGCTTATAACCCCTCGAAGACTCTTTCCCATCATATATCAATTCTAACATATTGGCTTCAGCATGGGTTGGCAGCGGATTCTGGTTAACGTTTGGACCCTCCGGGGCCTGGACCAGCATCTGATTTGTGTCAATTAAATCTTGGATAGCTCTCTTTAAATGTCAGCATTTCTCGATATCATGGCCGGGCATATTAGAACAGTACGCACACCTTAAAGAATAATCGAGATTCCTAGGCGGTGGATTTGAAAGCCTTCCTTGAGTTGGGCTTAAAACCTACAACTTTCTCAACCTATCAAACAAGCTAGCATATGACTCCCCAAGAGGTGTGAATTGATTTTTGACCGCCTTCTCCTTCTTATACTCGGGCCTAGGTTGAAAACTGGGTCTGGAAGGGTTTTGGTAATTTGGTGGAGTGAACGGGCAATTTTGTAGAGTTTGCGCGTGCCACTGCGGGTAAGAAGGGGTTTGGGCATATGGCTGCACGCTATATACTGGGTAAGAGGGTGGTGGAATGGAATATAAAGGGTTTTGTGGAGGGTAGTAATGGTGGGGAGGAATATAAGGAGCTTGGGCGTAGACTTGGGCTTGGGATTGGGGATAGGGGAGAGGTGGTCTTTTGGGATAGGAATGGGTTCCGGCTACGACAGTCGCAACATCCTCTTTCTTCTTCTTACCTCCAAATGCGCCCGATCCATCTTGAATCGCTTGTGCGGTAGCTTTTAATACAGCAAAACTCACTATTCGACCGGTCTTAATCCCGTCCTCTATCATCTTCCCCATTTTGAGGACTTTCATAAAAGACTTTCCCATTGCCGGAAGTAAATGTTGAAAATAGGTCTTATCCTGCGCCTGAATGAAAACTTCTACCAACTTACTTTCTTTCATTGGAGGCTTTACCCTAGCGGCCTGTTCACGCCACCTTATCGCGTATTCCCTAAAACCTTCAGTGCTCTTTTTCTTCATGTTGACTAAAGATTTTTCATCCGGAATCAAGTCGATGTTGTACTGAAAATGTTGAAAAAATTCAGAAGCCAAATCATCCTAACTGTTCCATTTATCGATATCTCGATCGATGAACCATTCTGAAGCCAGATCTGAAGGACTCTCGCCAAAGAAGGCCATGAACAGTTCTTTCTTTCCTCCTGCAGCCCTCAACTGGTTGCAATAACGTCTCAAGTGTGCAACGGGATCACTGTGTCCAGCGTACTTCTTGAACTTAGGCATCTTAAAACTAGGGGGCAGGTTGATGTCTGGGAACATGCACAGGTCTTTATAGGAAACACTTCTATAATCTCCGATTCCTTGCAAATTCCTCATAGCTTGCTCTAAACTCTTCAGTTTCTGGGCTATGACATCCTGTTCCTCCGTTGCGACAGGTTTCTCTGTATCAAATGGAAATGCAGGCGGCTGAGTGTACCCGTACGGTTCATTCAATTGCAAGGTAGGCTCCGTAGCATAATACTGACCATCAGAAACCTTCAGTACTGGCTCACTGGAAGACCGAGGAAGCCTCATTGTGGGACACACAACATATATGGGAGTTTCATGTGGTGGCGGGGCCATGAATACCGGTGTGATCGGTGGTGCTGGCTGAGCAGCTGGTCTTAATTGGGGAGCTGCCAAGGGCACACCAGAATTGCCAGGATAATAATGTCGCGGAGTGAATCCTGGCGCGTGCTCAGGTGACTCAGTAGGAGCAGAGAATTGTGCCTGAGAGAGCGGTGGGCAATTAGAGATATTCCCAAGACCTTCAGGGAGCGGAGAAGGAGACATTCCGCTGGCCCATGCCAGGTGCAAATCTATCAATTGTTGCCTGAGCCTTACTATCTCATCATTGTGTTCTGAACTTTCTTCCCTGTGATCCTGATCCGGGTCAATGAGCGAATTTTCAATCTCCCTGCTAGCCATGGCGAGCTTTGCTTTGGATCTAGTGAAGTATGGGTGACTAGCCAGAGTGCTGCAAACCTACCACTGTTATCTGAAAGAACATGCTCATCAAAGACGACATCCGTTAGGATTAGGGTGTACCAAAAGCATGGGAATCACATTGGTAAAATTGCCCTAAGTTCATGTTCATTTCTACCATCTTTTGAGGGTAGCGAGGTCATTTCAACATCATCCCGATTTTTATCTACACTTTTTTTTTCGTATCCATCTCTATTCTTTCCACTTCTCTCGTTATCTACCATTATTTTATTATTCTTCATGGCTTTTGTTTTTTTCTTTAAAAGAGAAAAAATAATGAAAAACAACGAAACAAAATGATTAGATCGAACCCAAAAGTAGGTTGCCTACGTATCATGTTGTACATGAATCAGATCTTGCGTAGTTCGGGTAGCTTATGCATAAACATTACACAATAGAAGTTTTTTTTTTTTCACGAAACATGAAAACAAGTAAACAAAAGAAAGACGTAACCTTCTAACATTTCGATGAAAGACAGCAAAACATACAACGAATTTAGGACCACTTTAAAACTAAACAACAAATACAAAACAACACTTTAAACCCCTAACGATATGCGTGCAATAAAAACCCGAATATAAAAAATAACTTGACTCCGACTTAACACAGACACCAACCTACAATGACAGAAACATAAAAGACTCAAAACTACATAAAGATAAGACATGCTCTTTCAAACTAGTGCTCTGTGTGATGTCCCCGGCTGAGATGAACCCATCTGTGAAGTCCTCACTTTTCCACTTAGACTTTGCAACATGTCCTGCAACGACGTTTTGATACCCGGAAACAAATTTCTTGCCGTATCTCTGCCTCTTGGAGAGTACACCCGCAAAGGTTTCTCTGACACCCATCCACAGTTGTGATCAAACGCGACAACTGAACTCTCAAAAACTCCACCTTGGCACCCGGATCTTCCTGCTCATCATCTTCTACCATGATTGCTTCCCGTATTCGCCCTCTAAGTTGGGCTGGTAAGGATCTACTAATGCCACGGGGCAGAGATTGTAGCCAGATTTCATAGTTTTGAGTGCATCCTGGATTTTCCTCGAAAGTATCGACACCTAACTTTATCGCGTTATTCCAGAATTGCTCATATTTGCTTTCCCCCATGGCTTGGTCTTTAAAGTACTCTACATCCTTTAGAAGGTCCATTATTGGGGGGACGTCTTGCATCCTACCCAACTGACGCATCACCCTTCTTGGACTGTAACGCCTAGTGCAGTTAAGTCCTATCAAAACTAGAAAGAGTTGCATTTGAGATCCAATCAAGATTTTCTTAGGACAAAACCACATATAGCACTAAAGAATGTTGTTTGGAGTTCTTGATTCGAGAAATTCGATCCATGAATTGACTCTAATAGGAAAAGAAAATTTGTCAAAACGCATTCTTTCTTGCATGGCTTGCACTCGATCATTCAGACAGCGGTCGATCACATCTGCTCTAATCAAAGAAGGCGTATGCAAATGCTCCATCATCCACAACTGCAATATCAGATTACTCCCCTAAAAAAACCGTACCCCTCCTTTTACTTCAGTTAAAGCCTTATATATTTCTGTTAAGATCATTGGTACAATAGTGACCTCATCTTTTTTCTTGAATAAAGCTATCACCACTGATTGCAGATGAGTATTGATACACCTCTCATCTAACGGGAACACTAAGATACCCAACAAAGCCAGACAGAAAACCTCAAGACGACGTTGTTCCCAGATTTTTTTGGTAGTACAAAATTTATCCCAAAAGCAGTCGAAACCCTCTAAAGACCCAAATCTAGCAAACAAATAGTCCAAGGAAATCCAAGATTGTTTGAGACATCCCAGATGCTTGTTATCTTTTAATCCACAGAGTCGAAGGAATTTCTTACAAGTATGATTGCGGGCTAACATCATCTGCTGGCCCATGTAAGTCAACCGAAACAAATAAGATATTTCTGCCAGGGTAGGAGTCAATTCACAACTTCCGAACTTAAACACCAAATTATTTGGATCCCAGAAAGTCAACACAACTTCTATTAAATCCGGACGAGGCGTGAGATCCATGAGTGTTACAAGATTGCCTAACACTTTCCTCACTTCGTGCTTTTCGGAGTAATTGAACGTGCCCCACCACTTGATCAACTTTTTGGGTACCTTGACAACCATAAGGACTCTAGACATTGTGGACAGATCCATCCTGTAGTAGAAGATAAGAATTTGTCTCAAAATTTGATAAGAGTAAAAGGTTCCCAACCAATGGGAATTTGATGCGGACATACGTTGATGGGACATACCGCTTCATGACTCCAAATCGCCGAACAGTAATGCTGAATAAAATCAGCCTACTTGGCTAACAACTCTAGGTTACGGAGTAAAAGACCTAGCCTAAGACTAAGACGAAGACCAAAATAAAGGTTACCGGACCCGCTGAGGGTTGCCTACGTATCCCGCCCCGAGGGACGAAAATCAGGTATGCGTAGTTCGTCCAGTTTGGACAACTAACGATTAACTAATAAATTGACCCTAACTTAAGAGACAAAACCAAAAACAAACGAATAAAAACTTTTTGGATTTTTCAATTAGACACTTTAACTAAGACTGACACCATCCATTATGGAAAAAATCTTTTTGGTATTTTTGCTTTTGACAAATACGTAGAAAAAAACTCTTTTTTTTTCTTTTTGAGTTTTTGGATCGTGAAGAACAAAAGCCATAAAGAATTCTAAAATAAACTACGACATTTCTTTTGATTCATTCTTTTCGACTCGCTTTCTCTCTCTCTCTCTCTCTCTCTATATATATATATATATATATATTTTAAATTCGTCCGTCAAATGACCACGTTACCCTCAAATATGCAACAGTTAGCACGTAGGGATGCTTTAAAGGTGAGTCTCCTACAAAGGACCGTGTAGGCCTCGCTAGGTCTCGATATGATGCACATAAGAATGACCTAAAGGCTGACCTACGTTGTCGTTTACTAACAAGGCCGTTCGGGGGAGCATATGGTCGATAGTGGCTGCTTTGCTTTCCACCTACTCCATACATCCAACGGCTCCCCCCTAAAATAAAGGTGACTCAACTAGAGTTCGTGCGCACGACGTGCGCTTCGAGACTTGTTGCAGAAAGAAGGCCGGGGGATGGACTCATGATGACAGATATAAAGCGGTAACACATAGGACAAATACTATAAACAAAGAGCACGAAAACGCACAAAAGTGAAAACAATAACAAAACAATAATCACAAACAATGCTTATACACTCGTAATGCCAAACAAAGTCGATACGACTAAAAAATAAGCTCGAATTCTAAAACGTCTCCAGCAGAGTCGCCAGAGCTGTCACACCCCACTTTTTTACGTATTCCAAATGATTTTTATAAAAGGGTTTTTATTATTAAAGTGACAAAGATGAAAATTTGTTTCGAAAAAGGACTATTTATATTTTTTATTTCAGATTCGCCACTTGGCATAATTCGGTGTGCCAAGTCACCTTTGAAAAATTATTTTCGGAACCATTTGACTCTTAAACTGATTTACGAACAGAGATTCCGGCTAAGGAATTCTGTTGACCGAGGGGAAGGTGTTAGGCACCCCTCGATCCCGTGGTTCGACCACGGTCGCCTGGTGGATCGTATCGGCTAATTTGGCATTACAAATGTACAAACCGCATAAAACACACAAAACAAGCAAACAAACAAATCACACAAAATTCAAAACAAGCCGAAATAATGTTCATTCCAAATTATACAATCCAAAATAAAAGAGGTGCTGAAATATAAAACCTATTCTATTCTAAATTGATCCTAAACTAAACTCCACCCGACGTTCCGGGCCTTGATCACGAGCCTCCTTTGCGTACATGCTACTTCGGGGCATTCCCTGGATAAATCAATACAAATTCTTTGGGGCATTCCCCGGATAAATTATACAATTGATTCAACAAGTGATAAAATCAAATCATTCAATCAAATTTCAACCATTCAATCAACCCACAATCTCTAGATTTGCCTACCCGACCTATGTTTTGCCTATTTCGATCGATGTATCATGTTACTACAAAAATCAAATTAACGTTTCTTTCAAGTTATACGAACAATGAAATCAAACTAACCAAAATCGCCAATTATGTCAAGTTTTCAATTCTTACCCACAAACCCATTTTTTAACCACAATAATTACAACATGCTTTGATTATTAAATCACATCTCAAAATCCGCAACCAACATCAAACACAACACAAATAACGAAGATTCAAACCAAACACACAACAAATAAATCATCCACACCCATAACATCAATAAAAGTTAAAATAAATTAAAGATTCGGTTAGAAGAAATGGACCTCGATGAAACTAATCCTTGTTGATAATAAAGAAATTCGAAGACCAAAATACTAGACCGAAGAACCTCACGACGAACAACTCCAAACTCGATATTGAATTCAACCGGATAGATCGGAAAACCACGGCAAAACCTCACGATGAATAACCCACAAATCCAAATAAACTTCAAAAAAACAAACCAAGATCTCAAATTCGAAACCCCAAACCAACGGTTTCCAAACGAAATCTTGTCGGATTCGATGGGAAACGGGCTGGTCGCATGATGGCACCGGTAGCCGCTGGTTGTTCGCCGGAGAGGCCGGATCTGATGGTGGTGCGGCTGAGGTGGCGCTGCTGGTGGCTTCTGTTAGCGATGGTGAAGAGGTCGGAGGAGAAGGGGGACGACGTTGGAACGACTTGTTTGGACGGCGATGATGGAGAGGCTGTTGTCGCCGGCTGGTGGCATGAACGGAGGGGATCTGGCGGCGGTTTGACTATGTTATCGCCGGAGAGGGAGAAGAGGATGGGCAGCGCGGTTGTGGGGGTGGTGGTGTTGTGGTAGTCGGAGCTCCGGTCGCCGGCGGTGATGTTAGAGCGAGAGAGAGTAGAGTTTTAGAGAGAGAGAGTCTTTTAAGAGAGAGAGAGAGTCTTTTAAGAGAGAGAGAGCCCAAAAAAAAATCTGATGTTTTTTTTTCTTTTGTCTTGATTTTTGTTCACCCCCCATTTTTTTGTGTATGGGTAGGTATATATATTTTTTGAGGCTTTTTTTCTTGACAAGAAAAAGAGAGTGGGGGGTGGGGTAACGTGGGGTAGGGGGTAGGGTGTGAGATGTTTCTTTTTGGTTGGATGGGATAAGGATTAGGTGTTATTTTTTAATTGGAGGGATGAGGGTTAGGTGTCCACTTTTAATTGGGAAGGTTGTTAATTTGTTATCAATTTTGATTATTTTGGAATTTTGGGATAAGATTTGTTTAGAGTTGGTTTTGATTTTTGTCATTTGTGGAAGGATAATTACATGATTGAGGGTACACGGTAGGATAAGGTAAAAAATGGGTAAAAATGATATTGCGGAGGGACGAAATTAGGTGTCTACATCATGCCCCCTTTGAATGAAAACACGAAGTGTTTTCAGACAAAGAAGTAGACAACAAGACTGAATTTTGTCCCGACCATTATTCAAAGAAAGAAATAGAAGGAAGAAGGACAACCGGGTCTTGACTTAAGACATCCCACCTACCCAAGTTACGAGAGAATCATGTCACGGGTATTTCAAAGAATTGGAAGAGGTGGACTATACCGAGTTGGAGAGTCGAGTGAGGTTCCGTCGAGGTTACGGTCCGCGGCTCTGTTATTACATCAAAAATAAAAATTACAAGTTAAAACATAAATGAAATTACAAAAATCCTATCTATACAGCTTCTGTTGGTTCTTGACTCGACTTTCATCACCCTATTCTTCAGGCGGGCTCCTGACTTGCAATTTCTTTCGACTTGTTGCTTGGCTTTCAATTACTTCGCTTTGTTGCATGACTTTTCATTTCTTCACCCTATTCTCCAGGCGGGCTCTGGACTTGCTATTTCATCACCCTGTTCTTCAGGCGGGCTCACCCTGTTCTTCAGACGGGCTCCTGACTTGCTATTTCATCACCCTGTTCTTCAGGCGGGCACCTGAAACCCAACATTAAAACTAGAACAAAAATTATCCCAAACAAAAATTATAGTAAAATAGTATTTCACTTTTGAAAGCGTTGTCCCATTTTCCAGGAGGGTCCTAAGCATAAAGTAAAATCCCATTTTTCAGGAGGGTCCAGCGCATAAAGTAAAATCCCATTTTTCAGGAGGGTCCTGAACATAAAGTAAATTCCCATTTTTGAGCAGGGTCCTGAACAGAAAGTAAATTCCCATTTTTCAGGAGGGTCCTGAACATAAAGTAAGATCCCATTTTTCAGGAAGGTCCTGAACTGAAAGAAAAATCCCATTTTTCAGGAGGGTCCTGAACATAAAGTAAATTCCCATTTTTCAGGAGGGGCCTGAACAGAAAGTAAATTCCCATTTTTCAGGAGGGTCCTGAACATAAAGTAAAATTCCATTTTTCAGGAAGGTCCTGAATTGAAAGTAAATTCCCATTTTCCAGGAGGGTCCTGAACATAAAGTAAAATCCTATTTTTCAGGAGGGTCCTGAATTGAAAGTAAAATCCCATTTTTCAGGAGGGTCCTGAACATGAAGTAAAATCCCATTTTTCAGGAGGGTCCTGAACATGAAGTAAAATCCCATTTTTCAGGAGGGTCCTGAACATAAAGTAAATTCCCATTTTTCAGGAGGGTCCTGAATTGAAAGTAAATTTCGATTTTCCAGGAGGGTCCTGAACTGAAAGTAAAATCCCATTTTTCAGGAGGGTCCTGAATTGAAAGTAAAATCCCATTTTTCAGGAGGGTCCTGAATTGAAAGTAAATTCTCATTTTTCAGGAGGGTCCTGGACATAAAGTAAAATCCCACGGATGTGCATTTCCAGTGGTAGCTGAATCAAGTGAAACGAATTTGCCCCTATTTCAACAAAGAAAATTTGTCAGTTAAAAACTTAGTGGTGGCTTGCAGATCTTGGCTTCTCAGGTATCTGTCCAGCACTCGTTCCTTTCATCTTTGTTCCAAATTGCTAACATTTGCCCTGTCTTACCGCATCATTGACCAAGATCCAGATTGAGAGAAATGAGTTCTGACTCAAACAATGTGTTTTCATTTTACCATGCCCCTGAGGTGCACTCTTTTCCCAAATCTGAATGATTCCACGAATCCAATAGCCTGTCGGTTGATAGACTTCCTTTGCTTCGTGTTGAATTACAATCATATTTCTTTCCTGTGCTGTTCCTTGGCTTTTCTTCATATAATTGGAAAGACTGGTAGTAAATTTTGAAATCCTTTCTTGCTTGTGTTGACACAGACTTGACTTAAAAATGTAAAGAAATGATGGTGACTTTTGTTTTTGACAAATAACATAAGAAAAGACAAAAACATGAATATGTAAATGAAAGAAAAGGGCAATGTCCCATATTCAAAAAGAAAACTTATCTGAATACGACAACCAACTCCAATGAGTATGACATGCATTTTGGATTGAGCTGTCTGATCTTCCTATCCAAACTCTCCATTTGTTGTTGAGTTCGTGCCTTTTGCCACTGAGCCGCTTCTTCAAATCCATTGGACTCATACATCACATTCGACTGACGACATCTAAAAAGACTTTCGCCAACAAATCTCTTTCTTTTCACTTTCCGCCTTTCTTAAACTCTCCATCGCCCTACGGTGCCCATGAGGATTTTCACCAATAAGACTCTCATTTTTGTATTTCTCTCAACTCACCATCGCCTTATGGTGCCTGCAAAGGTTTTCACCAATAAGACTCTCTCATTTTTGTATTTCTTTCCTGATTTCTTATGCTGAGGGAGATAAGCAGTACTTCGCAATGTATCGTCATATCCATTGCATGCTTAGCCTTAACACTATCAAAGATTGATCTGAAGGACTTTCTTTGGTTGTAACTTGGCTTTTGGTCAAGGTTAGAAAAGATGGTAAGAGGCTCAAACGATACTTGAAGTGGGAGTGGGACTTACAACTTTTGGAGTCGACTCAAACAATGCATTAACTCATGCCCCAGTTTTGTTGACTGGGTGAATCTTAAATCTTTATTTGGTTGGACCGAGCCCGAAATAGGGAAGCCTACATATCTCACTCCCGAGAGAGGAGAATCAGGTCGCACGTAGTTCCATCAGCTTGTTCTTTGTTTTGATTTGACTTTTTTTTTCTTTTATTTTTGAACTATTTCTTTTATTCTTATTTTTTTGACATTTATCTTTGACTCTATTTTAATTCCAAAAGAGGGATATGAAAGAAAAAAGAAAAAAAAACGAGGCTCAAACGGGTAAACAAAGGATGACAGAATGTTTGGATAGAAGAATAAAATGCCTTTATCATATCAATCTTCAAAAATACAAGTACTAAACATGCAATAAACTCAACAGAGGTTCAAATATCATACATAGTACCTTTTGACCGCGTCAGAATCGATAGCCATTTCTTCCATTTTGCCTTTAATATCTGTCAAATATAAGGCTCCATTGGGCAACACTTTCTTCACAACGAAGGGACCTTGCCAGTTAGGGGAGAACTTGCCTTTCGCTTCAACCTGGTGAGGAAGGATACGTCTCAATACCAACTGACCAACTTCAAAATTCCTGGGACGGACCTTTTTGTTATACGCACGAGCCATCCTCCTCTGATACAACTGGCCATGATACACGGACGTTAGCCTTTTTTCCTCGATCAAACTCAAATGTTCCAGTCGGGTTTTTACCCATTCTTCATCATCAATCTCTGCTTCTACAATGACTCGAAGAGAAGGAATTTCAACTTCTGCAGGGATGACTGCTTCTGTACCATACACTAATAAATATGGAGTTGCCCCTGTTGAAGTGTGAACAGTGGTGCGACAACCTAGCAATGCAAATGGCAAATTTTCATGCCACTTTCTAGAACCTTGTACCATTTTTCGCAGTATCTTTTTTATATTTTTATTGGCGGCTTCTACAACACCATTGGCCTTTGGGCGATATGGAGTAGAATTTCGATGTGCGATCTTAAACTGTTGACACACTTCTTGCATCAAATGACTGTTGAGATTGACAACATTATCTATAATGATCATCTTAGGAATTCCAAATCTACAAATGATATTGGCATGAACAAAATCTACCACAACCTTCTTTGTTATTGACTTGAAAGTTACTGCTTCCACCCACTTTGTGAAGTAGTCAATGGCTACCAAAATGAATCTATGTCCATTTGATGCCTTCGGCTCAATCGGTCCAATCACATCCATTCCCCAAGCCACGAACGACCATGGAGCGGCCATTGCATGCAACTCAACAGGAGGAGAACGTATCAGATCGTCGTGCACCTGACATTGATGACACTTTCGAACAAATTGAATAGAATCCCGCTCTATAGTAAGCCAGTAATAACCTGCTCGAAGAATCTTCTTTGACAAGACATGACCGTTCATATGCGACCCGCATACTCCAGATTGTATTTCAACCATGATTGCCGAGGCTTCTTTTGCATCTACACACCTTAAAAGTCCCAGATCTGGGGTCCTCTTATACAAGATTCCCTCACTTAAGAAAAATCCACTAGCCAAACGCCTAATAGTCCTCTTTTGATCGTTGGTGGCATATGCTGGGTATTCTTCTGACTGAATGTACCGCTTGATATACAAAAACCTAGGTTCTCCATCGAGCTCTTCTTCAACTGCATTACAGTAAGCATGCTGATCACGACTCTGTATATGCACTGGATCGATATAGGCTTTGTCAGGATGTTGGAGCATTGAAGACAGAGTGGCTAAAGCATCAGCAATTTCATTATGAATCCTTGGAATAAGCCTAAATTTTACTAACACAAATCGTCGACATAGCTCCTGCCAGCATTATCGATACGGGATGAGTTTCAAATCTCGCGTCTCCCAATCGCCTTGAATTTGATGGACGAGCAAATCCGAATCTCCCAACACCAATAATTTTTGGACTCCCATATCAACAGCTAACCTCAAACCAAGGATGCAGGCTTCATACTCTGCCATATTGTTAGTACAGTAGAATCAAAGTTGTGCTGTTACCGGGAAATGTTGTCCCGATTCAGAGATAAGAACCGCACCTATTCCGACTCCTTTCATATTGACAGCTCCATCGAAGAATAACCTCCAACCTAGATCAACATCTATAACGACTTCATCGACACACGACACTTCTTCATCAGGAAAATATGTCTTTAATGGCTCGTACTCTTCATCGATGGGATTCTCAGCAAGATGATCTGCCAAGGCTTGGGATTTCATGGCGGTTTGAGTCACATATACGATTTCAAACTCGGTAAGCAATATTTGCCACTTTGCCAATCGACCCGTCGGCATAGGCTTCTGAAAGATATACTTCAAAGGATCCATGCGGGAAATGAGATAAGTAGTATAGGATGATAGATAATGCTTCAACTTCTGTGCTACCCAAGTTAGGGCGCAACACGTCCTTTCAAGAAGAGTATACCTGGCCTCATATGCGGTGAACTTCTTGCTAAGATAATAAATAGCCTGCTCCTTTTTGCCTGTAACATCATGTTGACCCAGGACACAGCCGAAAGAATTGTCCATGACTGATAAATACAAGATCAAAGGCCTACCAGACTCTGGGGGTACCAACACGAATGGATTTGACAAATATCTTTTGATTCGATCAAACGCTTCTTGACATTCTTCGGTCCATTTTACCGCAACACTCTTTTTCAATAACTTGAATATGGGCTCACAAGTGGTTGTGAGTTGAGCAATAAACCTGCTAATGTAGTTCAGTCTTCCAAGCAAACTCATCACCTCCGTTCTATTCTTGGGCGGGGGCAAATCCTGAATGGCTTTGATTTTTGAGGGATCCAATTCAATTCCCCGACGACTGACTACGAACCCCAACAACTTTCCAGATGGAACTCCAAATACACATTTGGCCGGGTTAAGTTTGAGATTATACCTGCGAAGCCTCTCAAAGAACTTTCTTAAATCTTTAACATAGTCGGCCTGACTTTTTGACTTAATAATCACATCATCCACGTAGACCTCAATCTCCTTATGCATCATGTCATGAAACATAGTGGTCATGGCTCTCATGTATGTTGCTCCAGCATTCTTCAAACCGAACGGCATCACTCGATAATAATAAGTTCCCCATGGTGTGATAAAAGATGTCTTCTCTGCGTCTTTATCATCCATAATGATCTGGTGATATCCGGCATAACAATCCACAAAAGAGGCAACCTCGTGTTTAGCACAGTTGTCTAACAAAATGTGAATATTGGGCAGTGGAAAATCATCTTTCGGACTTGTTCTGTTCAAATCACGATAATCAACACTCACTCGAATTTTGCCATCTTTCTTTGGTACGGGAACAACATTGGATAACCACATAGGATACGAGACACTCGAATTACTTTGGCTTCAAGTTGTTTCATGATTTCCTCTTTGATTTTAATACTCACATCGGTTTTAAACTTCCTCAACTTCTGTTTGACAGGGGGGAACCCGGGATCAGTTGGCAACTTGTGAGCCACTAATTTTGTACTTAAACCGGGCATATCATCATAACACCATGCAAAACATCCTTATAATCAATTAATGCTTGAATCATTCCCTCTTTTAGCTGTGGCAAAGCGTGTACACTGATTTTAGTTTCCCTAACATCTTCTTGATCCCCTAGATTTATTGGCTCAGTTTCATTCAAATTAGGATTCAGTTTGTCTTCAAACTGTTCCAACTCTTTGCTTATTTCTTCTAGTGCTTGTTCTTCATCATATTCCCCATCCTGCTTCATTACATCTTGATTAGTTTGGATTTTAAAATCAGGCTGAAAATTCCGCATCCATGCATGTCATGTCATTAGAATCAGTATAAAGAGAACTGTGTAAGAAAAGAAAAACAAAATATATTAGACACAAAACAAAAGGGACATTGCATTTCATTAAATAAAAGATAGAAGGGTTTAAAAACGGACGCCAACATAACATAAACAAACTAAAGTCCGAATTACAACCCTGAAATAACTCGGATAAACAGAAAGAAAAACAAAATAGACTACCAAAACTCCCTCCTGACGGGGAGAGGAGTGATTTCCCAATTAAAGTTTTTTCTGATGTTGAATTATCACAACCTCTTGAAAATGAGAATCCACGTAATCCATCATTACCTTCATATGAATTGTTCTCAAAGGTATGAAATTAATTTCCTTAAGGAATGCACCCTTCGAGATGATTGTAGGAGAGATTTAAGATTTCAAGAGATGTAAGAGAAGCAAATTGTGGTGGTATCTCTCCTACAAGATGGTTACCTGACAGGTCCAGTGATTCAACTGAAGATAAACTTCCAAGTGATTGCGGAATAGGACCTTGCAATCCATTATGAGATAAATTTAGAACGCGAAGTGCAATGAGTACACCTATCATACTTGGAATATGTCCTTCAAATTAATTGTTTGAAAGATCAATAGTGGTGTACAAAAACAAGATTCTCACAACTTCAAGCTCCATTCCCTTTGTTACGACAGCTATGGAGTTTTGGTAATACCCATCTTCGTCATCACTCGGTGCCTTCTTTGATGGATCAATTTTCCTCATGGCTCTGAAATGTTGAAACAAACTCGTTGGTAAGTTTCCCGTGAAGGCATTGGAAGAGAGATCTAACAATCGAAGCACAGGATACATGTTTTCACTCCCTAAAGTTCTAATGGGTCTATGCAACTTATTCAATCTCAAGCTTAAAACTCGCAACTCAGGAAGAGTTCCCAACCACATTGAAAATGTATCATTGAGGAGATTGTCCCCTAAATCAAGAACTTCCAGTTGTTGGCAATTTTTCAAGGATCGTGGAATTTTTCCCTCTAGCTTATTGCCATGCAAATTGAAGCTTTTGAGTGCACTTCCAATGCTAAAAGTTGTTGGAAGAGTACCGAAAAGATTGTTGTGCTGCATATCAAGAACTTCAAGATGACCACTCATGTTGCCAAAACATTGCGGAATTGCTCCCATTAGATTGTTTCTACCCAAATCTAGACCTTGTAGTGATGCTAAATTGCAAATAGACGGTGGGAGCTCTCCGCTGAGATTATTCTGTGACATCATCACATACCCGAGGCCACTGATATTACCCAAACATTGCAGAATTTTTCCCTTCAAGATGTTTCTCGACAAATGCAGGACTGTCAGTGACGTTAAATTGCAAATAGATGAAGTAATTTCCTCAATCAGATTGTTGTCGTCGAGAAACAAAATTTGCAAGTTTCTCAAATTGCCAATGGAAGACGGAATTGAGCCATTGAGTTGATTATTGGATAATTCCAGATCATTGAGGTCATTCAGATTCCCCAACACACTAGGAATTGGGCCAGAGAGTTGATTATTGGATAATTCCAGATGATTGAGGTTTTTTAGATTCCCCAACACACTAGGAATTGGGCCAGAGAGTTGATTATTGGATAAGTCCAGATCATTGAGGTTTTTCAGATTCTCCAACTCATTAGGAATTGGGCCAGAGAGTTGATTAGCAGATAATTCCAAATTATTGAGGTTTTTCAGATTCCCCAACTCACTAAGAATTGGGCCGGAGAGTTGATTAGCAGATAATTCCATATCATTGAGGTTTTTCAGATTCCCCAACTCACTAGGAATTGAGCCAGAGAGTTGATTATTGAATAATTCCAGATGATTGAGGTTTTTCATATTCCCCAACTCACTAGGAATTGGGCCAGAGAGTTGATTCAAATAAAGATACAAAAAGGACAAGTTGTTCAAATTCCCCAATGAAGCAGGAATAGAGCCATTAAGGAAGTTCTTGCCCAAAGATAGCTTAGTAAGAGATCTTAGCTGACCTATTTCTCCTGGAATGGGACCATTTAAATGGTTGTCAAATATGCGGAGGATCTGAAGCTTGACTAGTGAGCCGATCTGTGATGGGATTGTGCCCGAAATTTGATTGCTATTCAAGTCAAGATAGATAAGATTAGTGAGATTACCAATCTCAGGTGGGATGGTGCCAGAGAGATTGCTCATGCTAAGATCAACGTATTCAAGAAAAGGGAGGGATGAAAACGGAAAATCAAAGAGGGTATCAATGATTCTAGAATTTGTATTATTCAACCTGTTTACCCTACCATTAAAGCAAACAACTCCGTACCAGTCGCTGCATGCATCAGAACTTGGTTGCCATGAAACCAATAAGGAATTATTTTGGTTCTTGAAAGTTGATTTCCATTTGAGCAGAGCAGTTGCTTCCTCAGTGGAAGCAAAAGTAATTGTAAAGAGAGTGAAAAACTGAAGTAAAGAGAATATTTTCGAACTCATCATCATATACTGTTAATTAAGTGATTGTGAGTTGATTATTTTGTTTGTTAATGGATGAGGTTCACTATTTAAATTGCAATAAACCTGAATAAGTTTTGCGTGTCATATAAGGCGCAGCATCAGAAAAACTTCCTAAGTCAATGAATCTTTGTCTTAAATTAAGAAACTCTGGTATCTCGAGCTTTCCAATTAAGAAAATTAATTATCCATGCCAACACGTTTCATGGTGGTTTCTCGAGGTCAATACACAAGTCATCATGTTACTGTGTAAATCACGAAAAGCACAATCACTAATTTTCTTTGTGGTCCACTTGAATATCTCTGTTGAAATGTATGACTTGTTATGAAAACTACCACACACAAATTCATGTCTTTTTGAATTTTTATTTGATGTTACTGCGCATTAACTGAACATATTCTTTACTCTAATCATCAAGTATCATGTGTAGTTGTTTGAACAATAAAAAAATATCCTTTTTTCTTATTCGTTCATAGATAATAGCGCAAATTATGATCTCAATTTATTTTATTGAAACACAAATTATTCATAGACTAATAATGAGTCTTTTTTGGTATAATAAGACAATATTTTCCAAGTCTTGATGAGAAATTTCAAACAAATCCTTTTCACTTGCAAATAAATAAAAAGATATAGTTCATTACCAATACAGTCTTTCCACTTTAACATTATCACAAAATAAAGTTCTTAATAGAAAAATGAAAAAGGGAATGGAATAGTTTCATTTAATTCAGACAAAAATCATATGGTATGTGATGCTGATCCGTTTGGTTCTCATTTCTCATCTTTAAACTAGTGGAGCATATCTTCGTAACATTAAAGTCACAAAATTCTTGCTATAGAAATTTCAAAGAAAGCTACATCATAAAAATTCATTCAATTTGATGTAAAATTCCAAAGCTTGCAAAAGAAAAAAGTAGGAAAAAAAACAAAACAAGTGGCAAATCCTTATACTTGATTAGATATTAATTTATTTATGTGGACCGGTTTTATTAAAAAGAGAATACTTTACTGTGATCTAATCAAGTATATTTAAGTAGCTAAAAGAGTAGGAAAATGAAGTCAAGAAAGATTTTGTAAGTCTTGCTGTGGAAATTTCATTTGAAAACTACAACAAACAAATCCATATCTCTTTGAATTTTCAATGATCATGTGTAGTTAGTTTGAACTATAACTACTTATTTATTGGTGAAAGATAGCAGGTATCCGACAGGATAATTGAGTTCTACACAAGTTGGCAAGAACACAGCTGCTACTGAAATTAAGGAGAAATTATCTCCATATGCATGCTGCTTTAATTTTTTGGACATGGACTTAAAACTTTCTTCTACGAACTATTACTAATCGTCTTTGTTTCCAATCACAAAGTCGTCAATTTTATTCCTTTGTACTCTTATTATCTTCCTTCGTCAACAGTACTGAGTTCTATAATTAAACATGGATGCAAATACGACATATTAGCTCATCTTTATGGCATGCTTCCAATAGATTGCACCAATTCATGTCTGGTAGATTTACGAGACAAACTTCTTACTGTCGGATAACATTAGGCACATAACTATATACCTTTACAAGAAACATTACGCATATGGAAACCTGCGAGTTCGTTTTGCATTCTTGAAAACGATCAGCTGATGGTCTCATCTCTCTTTTCAGAGGTGATGGTGCAAATTACATCCTCCGTGCCATTGCTGTTGCTGGTGCGTTGGCTGGATATCACAGGCTTCAGATGATAGTTCACCGGAAAAAAAATTAAAAAATACGGTTCTGGTGGTTCGAAAATTCAGGCCATATGAAGTGTCCTTTAGGATACTGCAATGTGAGGATTCTTTTGGAATGATGTTTTACATTTTCCCGAGTTAATAGAAAGAAGTGGAAAAAGTTTACTTATAAAACTAAAAAGAAACTAAAAATCGAATACAACATCCTAAGCTGTAACATCGATCTGATATTATTGCATCTCGAGCATTCTACCAAATGCTCCTCCAAGCACCTGCATATTCGATCATATTTGTTTATTTACTGTCTGATTTTTATTTTTACTACAAAAAAAAAAGTTATATCTTAATTTTATTTTACACTAATATCAAATTACAACTGGACTTCAATCTTACATAAGGAAAGTTGAGTCTGACGGAGCAATTCAAAAGGCATAATACATAAACATGCGTGATAATACTATTGCATCTCTAATGAGCATTCCACTTCACCTATTGAATGATGTGATTTCTTTGGTCGAAACCATTTTCTTTCCCTTTGTAAGGTGTCCCTCTTGGATTCTTCACCTACTCTTTTACAACAACAACAAACCCAGTGTATTGAGGTCTGGGGAGGGTAAAATGTACGCAGTTCATACTGCTACCTCCGAAGAAGTAGAGAGGCTGTTTCCGATAGACCCCCGACTCAGGATAGAGAACAATACAAAAGGTCGTAGTGAAACCTGAAGTAGGATGGATGACATAATAGAAATAAAGAATAAGAAATAATAAAATAGATATCAAAGAAATACGAAATAAGAGAAATACTAGCAATTCGAAATAAGAAATAAGAAATAGGACACCTGTAGTTACCCACCACACCCAAACTCTCCTGACTAGAGGTTCCTACTAATGAACACAGTCCTAGGATTACTAACCCGGCTAAATAAGGGCTCTTCTAACACCTTGCTACAACCCACACAGTCACACTAGCCTTCTACCCTTATCCACGACCCCCACACCTTCTTATCTAGGGTCATGTCCTCGGTAAGCTGAAGCTGCTCCATGTCATTGTTAGGGTTTTTGCCCTGATTTTCTTACTATATTTAAGTTTTACTTTTTCTTAGAAGGAAAATAAAAGTTACCATAATTACTTTTACTTTTTCTGGAAAAAAAAAGTAAAATTCTTTTTCATATTTGACTAACCTCTTTCTTGGAGGAAAAGTTTTTGACATCTATAAATAGAAGACCCCCCTTCTCATACTATAACACAATAACATCCACAATGTAATCTTTTAAGATTTTCGTTTAGGGGGAGATTTTCTCTCTTATTAGTTTTATGTTTTTAATATTAGGTTTTATATGTAGGCCAATTGGCCAAATCATATAATAAAATTATGTTTTTAGTATTGTTTTTCGTTGTCATCCTATTTATCGTCTCATAGTTTGCAAACTTTAAGCTTCTGCATGACGCCCTCTCGATTTCGAACCCAACAAGTGGTATCAGAGCCAATGGTTCAAAGATCAGATGGTTCGATTGGGGATAGTTTTAAGAACAAAGTTGCAACAAATTTGATGATAATGAAGATATATGTCCAAAAGCTACATGTGGAGATAATTGTCAATTATATTTTCAACAATTCTGTTGTCACATATTTGAAAATAAAGTTCACTTTTAACCTTGCAAAAGGGCTCCAATATTTTTAACCTGAAAAAGGCTCATATACTTTTAACCCAAAAGCTCCATTTTTAAGCATGTCAAGCAACAGTGATGTAGAATATGTGAAGAACAAAGATTATGCAAAAGAAGAAGGAGGATCAAGAATATTTTGAAGAAAATCAAGCCAAAAAGGGGAGATTTGTTAGGGTTTTTGCCCTGATTTTCTTACTACATTTAAGTTTTACTTTTTCTTAGAAGGAAAATAAAAGTTACCATAATTACTTTTACTTTTCCTGAAAGAAAAAGTAAAATTCTTTTCCATATTTGGCTAACCTCTTTCTTGGAGGAAAGATTTTTGACATCTATAAATAGAAGATCTCCTTCTCATACCATAACACAATAACATCCACAATGTAGTCTTTTAAAATTTTCGTTTAGGGGGAGATTTTCTCTCTTATTAGTTTTATGTTTTTAATATTAGGTTTTATATGTAGGCCAATTGGCCAAATCATATAATAAAATTATGTTTTTAATATTGTTTTTCGTTGTCATCTTATTTATCGTCTCATAGTTTGTAAACTTTAAGCTTCCGAATGACGCCCTCTCGATTTCGAACCTAACAGTCATATCTAATCACTTCTCTCCAGTATTTCTTCGGCCTACCTCTACTCCTCCTGAAGCCATCCAAACCTAGTCTCTCACACCTACAAACTGGGACATCCGTGCCCCTCCTCATCACATGCCCAAACCATCTCAGCCTTCTTTTCCGCATCTTGTCCTCCACCGAAGCCACTCCCACCTTCTCCCGGATAATCTCATTCCTAACTTTATCCTCTCTAGTAAGCCCACACATCTAACGCAACATTCTCATTTTTGCCACCTTTAATTTTTGAATATGGGAGTTCTTGGCCAACACTCCGCTCCATACAACATGGCTGGACGGACTGCCACTCTATAGAATTTTCCTTTAAGCTTAAGGGGCACCTTCCTATCACACAACACTCCTGAGGCGAGCCTCCACTTCATCCAACCTGCTCCAATACGATTAAAGACATCATCATCAATCTCACCATTCCCCTGAATCATAGACCCAAGATACTTAAAACTATCCCCCTTACAAACATCCTGGGAATCCAACCTCACCACCACTTCGTCCTCCTGTCTCAAGTCACTGAACTTGTATTCCATATACTCCGTCTTTATTGGATTAATAATTGATCTAGTCAAGCATATTAAGTATCCAAAAGAGTAGGAGAATGTCATTCTCAAACATTAGATACGATTAAGTCATGTAATCAAATGCCTTTTTTCGGTATTATAAGACGAGATTGAGGGATAATTTTTCGAAACCATCATCATGTACTGTTAAACGATTTTGAGTTGATAATTTTTTTTGTTGATGGATGAAATTGATGTAGGATACACTATTTATATTGCAATAAATCAATACAAGCCTTGCGTGTAAAATAAGGCGAATGACTTTCAAGTCAATGAGTCTTCATCTTAAATTTATAAGTGTAGTTATTATGTGTTTGGCTAATGATGTTATTATGTGTAGTCATATGAACAAATCTATCAAAAACTAATCAAAGATGCCCTGAACATGGATAATGGAATGTTGAATAACTTCGTTTGAAAGTTCCTTCAACCGATTTTAAATTTTCGAATCAAATTAAATTTCAAATAATTAAATACATTTCGTTGGTCCCAGAAGGAAAGGAAAACAGAGGAGAGAAAAATGTAGTCAAGAGAGACTTTGTAAGTCTTGTTGTGGAAATTTCATATGAAAATTATAACACACAAATCCATTTCTCTTTGAATTTTTGTTTGATGCTACTACTCAACAGAACATATTCTTTACTCTAATCATCAACCATCCTATGTAGTTAGTTTGAACTATAAAGAGAAAAAGGGGTAGATCTTTTAATAGATGATAGCGCAGATTGATGATCTCAATTTGGTGTTGCTCCCCAAAGTAAAAAAGGAAAATAAAAATTCAAGTTTTAGTAGTGCTACAGAATCAATGAATGAGGGATTTTGCCAAGTTACGTCTATTTGTTCTTTTGCTGATGCGATTTCTTTTGTCGAAACCATTTTCTTTCTCTTTGTAAGGGAGTCCCACTTAGATTCTTCACGTACTCTTCTGAAGACGGGATATTGAAGAGAATTCAGGTTTTGGTTCGTAATATTTTCTTGTTCTAATTCGTAACACAGATCAGTTAGTTACTAGGGTAGGGAGCTATAAGCTTATTCCTGTTTGAGAAACGAATATGGTTTGAAATTATGAGTTAAATAGCTTGAGCTATTGTCTTACTTTTGGGATTATGTAACGAGACATTCAAACATGAGCGTATGAACTTGAAAAATATATGTTAAGTTAATAAACCTTGAGTAGATTAACTCAAACTAAGAAGAACAAATGTAGATGCAGACATCTCTCAAAATAAAGCTTAATATTGAACATAGGAGTAACCAACTCCGCTGTGCCAACGTCTTTATTATCCTTGACATCTAAAATTTGAAAAATAAGATAGTGAGCGTCAAACACTTATCAATGATAAATTTTCTAGAAGCGATTATTTCTTCTTCTGTAATTCCTTTGCCTTCGCTGCTTCTTTCTCCTTGCCATCATAATTTTGTGTTCCAGCTCTTCAATGATTCTTTCAAGCGATTTCATATTTCCAGTTGAGATCAAGATATATATATTATGGATAATCCGATACATAGTCCGGTTATAAGAGCTGCTTTCCAAAAATCATTCAGAAATTCAGAGTTGCTTTCTTCATCAAGCGCAGATCCAGCATAAGTTTTTTCTGATGTTGAATTATCACAACCTCTTGAAAGTGAGAATCCACGTAATCCATCATTACCTTCATATGAATTGTTCTCAAAGGTATGAAATTGATTTCCTTGAGGAATGCACCCTTCGAGATGATTGTAGGAGAGATTTAAGATTTCAAGAGATGTAAGAGAAGCAAATTGTGGTGGTATCTCTCCTACAAGATGGTTACCTGACAGGTCCAGTGATTCAACTGAAGATAAACTTCCAAGTGATTGCGGAATAGGACCTTGCAATCCATTATGAGATAAATTTAGAACGCGAAGTGCAATGAATTCACCTATCATACTTGGAATATGTCCTTCAAATTAATTGTTTGAAAGATCAATAGTGGTGTACAAAAACAAGATTCTCACAACTTCAAGCTCCATTCCCTTTGTTACGTCAGCTATGGAGTTCTGGTAATACACATTTTCTTCATCACTTGGTGCCTTCTTTGACGGATCAATTTTCCTCATGGCGTTCAAATGTTGAAACAGACTCGTTGGTACGTTTCCAGTGAAGGCATTGGAAGAGAGATCTAACATTCGAAGCTCAAGATACATGGTTCCACTCCCTAAAGTTCTAATGGGTCCATGCAACTTATTCAATCTCAAGCTTAAAACTCGCAGCTCAGGAAGAGTTCCCAACCACATTGGAAATGTATCATTGAGGAGATTGTCCCCTAAATCAACAACTTCCAGTCGATAATTTTCCAAAGATCGTGGATTTTTTCCCTCTAGCTTATTGCCATGCAAATTGAAGCTTCTGAGGGCACTTCCAATTTTAGAAGTTGTTGGAAGAGTACCGGATATACTCTCCGGCCAAACTCCTTGCCGGGAAGCAAACACTTTATCATTGATATTCAAACAATCCTTCACAGCATCATAGCTGCTTACCACTAATATACGCGGTATACCTAACCGGAAAGTGAAAATGGGGCCAGATTTATCTGCCCAAGAGGATAGTTTTCGATGCAATGGAGTGTTGTCGGTGCTGGAGAATTGGAGGAGAGGACCGATGACCGGTAAGCCACCGGAGATTTCTGGCGGAAAATTTGAAAGTTTATGTGATTTTTTGTGTTAATTTATATATGAAAATGGAGGAAAGGGTAATGGTTATGAGTAGTAAAATTGCATTAAAATGGGAAAAAATATGATCTTCCATTTTTGTTATGAAGAAAAATCTAAGTGTTTTTGATGTGTTTATATAGTGCTAGACAAGGATTCTATTAGTTAATATCTCATACTAGATATGGGATAAATAGTTAAGGACACAAGGCATCTGGTCGCACTTTTGACACTGGTACTAATGAATAGTCTTTGCCACTACAATAAATAACATGTCAATTTAATTGACTGTAACAAGATGGAGACAAAGGCACCATAATTAGACAAGCACTTAACTAGAGATCACATGGTACATGATGCAGACATATTTGGTTCTCATTTCTTAGCTCTAAAGTAGTGGACTTGGTTCTCATCCAGTTTTAGACAAATAAATTTCTAGACTATATTATAATGTCTAATATACCCCATAGTACTTGATAGAAATGAGTTTAAATGACATGATTTGAAAGAGAATTCATAATGCTGACGTCTAGTTGATTGTTCACATCGTCAATCAACTATCGAAAATTATCTCAGAAAGTCACCGTTCTTTGTTTTACGACAGAACAACCGCTCATTATTGTCATTTCACGTATAAAATCATTCAACCAATTCAAGTTATATTTTTGGTAGATATTGATGGTGTGGAACTCTTTTCAAACCAAACTTTTAAAAATGAATAGCTATCATCTTTTACTTTCTGATTTATAAGGTGCAAACTACAGCTTCAAAAACGAATTTGATCATGCTACGAAAATTGTTCCTACTGCTGGTGTATTGGTTGATCAGCAACCAGCTGGTACCAGTGCAAGAGGTATTTGATACGACTGCTCCTTTGCGGACCTACTCTAGAAGAAAATCCAGACAAGCAAGTGGAGATAATCTATCAATGATCACCGCAAATGCTTCACCAGTGTTCGTACAGGCTCCAGCGGAAAAAGGAGTTGCGGCTTTTGCGACTGACTTCCTCATGGGTGGAGTTTCTGCTGCTGCTCCTGTCAAGCGTGTGAAGCTTTTGATCCAAAACCAAGATGAGATGGTCAAGGATGGTAGACTCTCGGAACCGTACAAGGGAATTGGAGACTGTTTTAAAAGGACAATGCAGGATGAAGGGGCTGTCGCTTTGTGGTGGGGAAACACTGCTAATGTTATCCGTTATTTCCCTACTCAGGTTTACCGTTTGCCTTCTTTTTACTGATGCCATTCTGTACGTTTTTTCACATTATGATGGACTAATCGTTAATTTTTCCACAGGCCTTGAACTTTGCATTTAATTTCCAGAGACTCTTCCACTTCCAGAAGGACCGTGATGGCTACTGGACATGGTTTGCTGGAAACCTTGCATCCGGTGGTGCATCTGGTGCTTCCTCGTTGTTATTTGTCTACTCATTGGACTATGCACGTACCCGTCCTGCAAATGATGCCATGGCTGCAAAGAAAGGAGGCGAGAGACGGTTCAATGGTATGATTGATATGTCTACAGAAAGACACTCACTTCTGATGGAGTTGCTGGACTATACCGTTGTTATGAACCAATTGTCCCACATTGAAAAAATAGAGAAATGCTAATGGGGTTATATACCAAATGGGTTCTCCCACCTACTAGGCTGTTTTTTTGGGTTGAGCTCTCCTGTTTGGTTTAAAACAACCGTGATTCAACATTTCATGTCTTGGTATCATTTTCAACCGTGGTTTGTACTTCGGAATGTATGACTCCTTGAAGCCTGTTCGCTTGACTGGAGGACTACAGGTTAGCATTTGTCTGTTTTAGCGTCTTTGCTTTTTATTGGTTTACATGGACGTTTGATAATATCGTTGGCTCAACAATTTCTCTTTGCTTTTTATTGGTTTACATGGACGTTTGATAATATCGTTGGCTCAACAATTTCACTTGGCTTATATGGATGTTTACAGGATAGTTTCTTCACTAGCTTTGCTCTCGGGTGGCTGATTACCAACGGTGCTGGTCTTGCCTCGTTCCCAATTGACACAGTCCGAAGAAGAATGATGATGACCTCCGGTGAAGCTGTCAAGTACAAGAGCTCACTTGACGCATTCTCCCAGATTCTTAAGAACGAGGATCCCAAATCTCTGGTGCTAGCATCCTTCGTGCTGTTGCTGGTGTGTTGGCTGGATATGATAAACGTCAGATGATCGTTTTTGGAAAGAAATACGGCTCTGGCGCTGCCTAAATTCAGACCACATATAGCATCCTTTAGGATTAGGTATTGATGAAAATCTTTATGCAGTGCAATATGAGGATTCTCTTGGAAAGGCGTTTTACGTTTTTTCCTCTATTTCTTTTTTGAATAATTTGAAAAATTTTCGGGATCTTTATACAGAGGTTACATATTGTCATACTCAGAACTTTTGATATAATTAAAAGATACGGATTTGACTGCATCTACTTGTACTTTCGCTGATGTGATTTCTTTTGACGACACCATTTTCTTTCCGTTTGTATGTGAGTCCCTCTTAGATTCTTCGTGTACTCTTGGGAAGACGGGATATTCAAGAGAATTCATGTTTTGATTTGTAATGTTTTCCTGTTCTTATTCGTAACAGATCAGTTACTTGATGAGCTATAAGCGTATTTCTGTTTGCGAAACAAATATGGCTTGAAATTATGAATTAAATAGCTTGAGATATTGTCTTCCTTTAGGGATTATGTAACAAGACACTCAAAGTTGAACATATGAACTTGAAAAATATATTAAGTTAATAAAGCTTTAGTAGATTAATACAAGCTTAAGAAGAACAAATGTAAATGCAGACATCTGTCAAAATAAAGCTTAATAGTGAACATAGGAGTAACCAACTACACTGCGCGAACGTCTTCTTATCCTTGACATCTGAAATTTGAAAAATAAGATAGTGAGCGTCAAACACTTATCAATAAGAAAATATGCTTCGGAGAGAGTATCGATTAGTTGTTGTGATTGAAAAAAACATGAAAACTAATATATTAGTGTAGAACTTAGCTTGAATACCTGTAAATTGTCTAGACGCGATTATTTCTTCTTCTGTAATTCCTTTGCCTTCGCTGCTTCTTTCTCCTACCCAACATAATTTTGTGTTTCAGCTCTTCAATTATTCTTGCAAGCCATTTCATATTTCCAGTTGAGATCATGATATATATTATGGATAATCCGATACATAGTCCGGTTCCATACCCCATAAGAGCGGCTTTCCAAAAATCATTCAGAAATTCAGAGTTGCTTTCTTCATCAAGCGCAGATCCAGTATAAGTTTCCTCTAATGCTGAATCATTACTGCAATTGCCACAACCTTTTGAAAGTGGGAATCCGCATAATCCATCATTACCTTCAAATGAATTGTTCTCAATGGTATGAAATTGAGGCCCTTGAGGAATGGATCCTTCGAGATGATTATATGAGAGATTTAAGACTTCAAGAAATGTAAGAGAAGAAAATTGTGGTGGTATCTCTCCTACAAGATGGTTACCTGACAAGTCCAATGATTCAACTGAAGATAAACTTCCAAGTGATGGCGGAATAGGACCTTGCAATCCATTATGAGATAAATTTAGAATGCGGAGTGCAATGAGATCACCTATGATACTTGGAATATGTCCTTCAAATTTATTGTTTGAAAGATCAATAGTGGTGTACAAAAACAAGATTCTCACAACTTCAAGCTCCAATCCCTTTGTTACAACAGCTATGGAGTTCTCATAATACCCATATCTTTCATCACTCGATGCCTTCTTTGATGGATCAATTTTCTTCATGGCTCTGAAATGTTGAAACAAACTCGTCGGTAAATTTCCCATGAAGGCATTGAAAGAGAGATCTAAAAATCGAAGCTCAAGATATATGTTTTCATTTCCTAAAGTTCTAATGGGTCCATGCAACTTGTTCGACTTCAAGCTTAAAACTCGCAACTCAGGAAGAGTTCCCAACCACATTGGAAATGTATCATTGAGGAGATTGTCTCCTAAATCAAGAACTTCCAGTCGTTGGCAATTTTCCAAGGGTCAGGAATTTTTCCCTCTAGCTTATTTCCATGCAAATTGAAGCTTTGGAGTGCACTTCCAATGCTAAAAGTTGTTGGAAGAGTACCGGTAAGATCGTTGTGCTGAATATCAAGAACCTCAAGATGACGACTCATGTTGCCAAAACATTGCGGAATTGCTCTTTTTAGATTGTTTCTAGCCAAATCTAGAATTTCTAGTGATGTTAAATTGCAAATAGCTGGTGGGAGTTCTCCACATAGATTATTGTGTGACATCGTCACTTAATGGAGGCCACTAATATTCCCCAAACATTGCAGAAATTTTCCCTTCGAGTTGTTTCTCGACAAATGCAGGAATTTCAGTGATGTCAAATTACAAAAAGATGAAGGAATTTCCTTGTCAGATTGTTGTCACCGAGAAACAGGTATTGTAAGTTTCTTAAATTGCCAAAGGAAGACAGAATTGAACCAGTGAGTTGATAATAGGATAATTCTAGAAAATTGAGGTTTTTTAGATTCACCAACACACTAGGAATTGGGCCAGAGAGTTGATTAGCATACATGTTTAGAAGTTTGAGCTTAGTTAAGTCACCTATTGTTTTTGGAATTGGGCCAGAAAGATTGTTTGAATATAAGCTTAAATTCTGAAGTGACCTCATCTTCCCTAATTCTGCTGGAATGGGACCAAACAATTCGTTGGAGAAAGCATAGAACACTTTTGCATTGGTCAAGTTGCCCATTTCTGGAGGGATGTGACCTGTTAATTAGTTTGTTTCAAGATAAGCTTCAACAAGATTGACAAGTTTTCCTATTTCTTTGGGAATATAGCCAGAAAGGTGATTCTCATAAATATACAAATGGGGCAAGTTGTTCAAATTCCCCAATAAAGCAGGAATAGAACCATTAAGAGAATTGGTCCTCAAAGCTAGTTCAGTAAGAGACCTTAGCTGACCTATTTCTTCCGGAATGGAGCCAGAGAGTTGATTCTCATAAAGATACAAAAGGGACAAGTTGTTCAAATTCCCCAATGAAGCAGGAATCGAACCACTAAGGAAGTTCATGCCCAAAGATAGCTCAGTAAGAGATCTTAAATGACCTATTTCTCCTGGAATGGGACCATTTAAATGGTTTTGAAATATGTGGGGGATCTGAAGCTTGACTAGTGAGCTGATTTGTGATGGGATTGTGCTCAAAATTTGATTGGTATGCAAGTCAAGATAGATAAGATTAGTGAGATTACCGATCTCAGGTGGGATGGTGCCAGAGAGACTGTTCATGCTAAGATCAACATTTTCAAGAAAAGGGAGGGATGAATACAGAAAATCATAGAGGGTAACAAAGACGCTATCATTCATGATATTCAACGTGTTTACCCTGCCATTAATGTATGCAACTCCGTACCAGTCGTTGCATGCATCTGAACTTGGTTTCCATAAAGCCAATAAGGAATTATTCTGGTTCTTGATGTTAGAACAATAATGATAATTGTACAAGAAATTCAAAATAAAACTTGCTTGGCTTAGAGGCACGATAATACGCTTCTTGAAGATAGTTGGAGTCTCTCCCACGAGCAAACGGTAGAACTAGTGACAACTCTATCTTCGGGATTCAACTAAGCCACAAAACAAGTAGCATTCAAGAATGTTGCTCTTCTATTCTTGAATTGGTGATTTCACCATTTGATCAATGTCTCTCAAGTGTTTTTCAAGGGGAAAGTAGTTTTGAGTGCTTGTTTTTTCCAAACAAAAGAAACACTATTTATAAGGTAAAATTTTCATGCAAGTGAAAAGTATTAATTAAGCAATAGTTAATAGGTTCATGAACAAAAATTGTCTTTATTTCAAGTTTCAAGAACCTAAAACGTAAATGAATTTACAATTGTTAATGCATTTGTAACTCAAGATGCATTTGTTTCAATTGTAATTTCATGTTCATTTTCTTTGTAACTCAAAATGCATTTTTTTCAATATTAATTGAAACATAAAAAACTTTTAACCGATGCACTTGTTCCAAAAAATTGATTGAAACATAAACTTCAGTAATAACAATCCCCCACTTGTTTCAAGAAATTTTATCTTTAAGAAATAAAATTCTTTTGAGACATTAATCTAGCAACATGCATCAATAATGGTGTTTTTTGGACTTGAACCATTATCTAGTGAAGACTTTCTAAATCATTGACTACTTAGTGAACAAATCTTGAACTAAGTGGTTCATTGAATGAAGTAGAAAAATACTCCACGCATATTGCTATGTTCCGGTGAAAATCAAAATCCTTTGACACCTTACGGCCATGTGTCCCGAATCCTTTTAGATAAGTGTTTTAAGATTTTCCTGTTAAAATCTTATTGAAGTGACCTCCATTTCACACTTAGTGCGGTGAATTCATCTAGAGTAACTTTGCATACTCCGACTAAGTAGTCTATGAATTTCATTAAGATAAATTAATCTCATCCTCCTTTACAACAAAGTATCAGTAAATCTATCAAGAGTGTTCCTACACACTCCAACCGAAATCGGTGTATAGACTTAATAAGAGAATATAATCTCATTCTTTTCTTTTGTAGGAATACTGTCAAATCTATCAAGAGTGTTATTATTTACTCCAACCGATATCGGTCTTATAGATTTATCAAGAGAAAAAATTTCAACTTATGCACATCTACTCACTCTTTAGGGAGAAAGGAAATTTTATTGATGTGTTTCACAATTGTAACTTTACTTATTTTTTCCTTTGAACCTAAGATTACATCATTAGGTAGGGTTACCATAAAGTACAATCAACCTACAACAAGCTTTATTCCCATCCCATTACAAGTTTGTACCACCAATTTCTTGCCTAACCCTTTAGACAAAGGATCTGCTAACTTGAGTTTGGACTTCACACATTGAAGAGATATTATGACATCCTCCAATAATATTCTCACATGATTATGTTTGAGACGAACTTGTCTTGACTTTCCATTGTAACAATCACTTGAAGCCTGAAATATAGCAGCTTTATTATCACAATATATAGTCAAAGGTGGTATTGGCTTACCCCATAATAGAATATCTATCAACATACTCCGCAGCCAATCAACTTCCTCTCCAGCAGAAGACACAACAATAAATTCTAACTCCATGGTTAAGTAATACATGTCTGCTTCTTTGATCTCCAAGATATTGTTGCTCCAGCCAAAGTGAAAATCCAAGCAGTAATAGATTTAGAGTCATTCGGATCAGAATTCCAAGTAACATCACTATAACCTTCAAGAACTGCTGGAAAAGTAGAATAATGGAGACCAACATTAATTATACCCTTCAGATACCTTAAAACACGAATTAAGGCATTCCAATGCTCAACTCCAGGGCTATCAGTAAACTTGCTCAAAGTTCCTACTGCATTACCAATATCTGGCCTGGTACAATGCATGGCATACATAAGACTCCCAACAATCTGAGAATATGTCAATTGATCAAGAATATCACCAAAGTTTCGTACTAGTTTGATGCTAAGATCAAATGGTGTAGGAGCAGGCTTGTCGTCAAAATGACCAAACCTCTTTAGAACCTTCTCAATATAACTTAATTGAGTAAGAGTCAAACCACTTGCCGATATTACAATTTTGATGCCTAAAATTACATCAGCTTCTCCAAGATCTTTCATTTCAAACTGAGAAGCAAGAAAATATTTTGTTTCTTTGACTCTTTCGATATCAGTTCCAAAGATCAACATGTCATCTACATAAAGACATATTATAACACTAGAATTTTCTTGAAATTTACTAAATATTCAGATATCTCCACCATTGATTAAGTAGCCATTTAAATCATAACTTTTCTAAATTTATCATGCCATTATCTTGGAGCTTGTTTTAATCCATAAAGAGATTTAAGAAGTTTACAAACTTTTCGTTCTTGACCAGGATTGACAAATCCTTCTGGTTGTTTCATGTAGACTTCTTCGTCTAGATCTCTATTCAGGAATGCAGTTTTCATATCCATCTGATGAATCACAAGACCATGAATTGCTGCTAGAGCAATCAAGAGACGAATAGAGGTCATCCGAGCTACAGGTGCAAAAGTATCAAAATAATCAATATCTTTCAATTGATTAAAGCCTTTAGCTACCAAACGGGCTTTGTACTTATCTAAAGTATCATCGGATTTTATTTTCTTCCTAAAAATCCATCGGCAACCAATTGGTTTACATTTAGTAGGAAGATCTGACAATATCCATGTATTATTATATAATATAGAATGCATTTCATCATCAATGGCTTCACGCCAAAATGGAGCATCATGTGAAGACATAGCTTCAACATAACTTTCAAGATCCTTTTCAACCAAATAAGCTTGAAAATCAGGTCCAAAGCCTTTTGATTTGGCTGATCTTGAACTACGTCTTGATTGACTTTCTCCCAATGTCTCAACTATTTTCCTTTTAAGAGGAGAAATAGAAGAACTTGAATCTTGTTCAAAAGAATCTTTTTTCTTGGGATATATATGCTCAAAAAAGTTAGCATGTAAAGATTCAATAATTGTGTGAGGACTTGGGGTCTCAAAATTTAAAAATCTATAAGCCTTACTGGTTTGTGAATAACCAATAAATACACAATCTACTCCTCTATAGCCAATCTTGGTTAAATGTTGATTTGGTAATCGAACATGAGCCAAACAACCCCATACTTTAAAATAATTTATATTTGATTTTCGATTATTCCAAAGTTCATATGGAGATGCATAATGATTTCTGGAAGTAATTCTATTCAAACTATGACATGCTAAAAGCAAGGCTTCATTCCACAAATTTTCAGATATACCAGACCCATAAAACATAGAATTAACCATTTCTATGAAAGTCCTATTTTTTCTTTCTGCTACACCATTTTGTTGTGGTGTATAGGACATGGTCAATTATTTTACAATGCCTTCTCTCTCACCAAAATCAATAAAATCTAACTTTAAGTACCCTCCACCTCTATCAGACCTAATCGACTTAATTTTCACACTCAATTTATTTTCAACTTCTGCTTTATATGTTTTGAAATTCTCAAATGTTTCATCTTTTGTTTTCAATGGAAAGACATAAGTATATCTTGAGTAGTCATCAATAAAAGTGATAAAATACCTCTTTCCATGATGTGACAAATAATGCATCTCACAAATATCAGTGTGGATTAATTGCAAAAGTGTGAAAGTCCTTTCAACTTCTTAAAGGGCTTCTTCCTAATCTTGCATTTACTACAAGTAAGACACTTAGTAGTATGATTCTTTCCACAATCTTTGATTAATCCATTATTCACCATAAGTTGAATGAATCTAAAGTTCACATGTCCCATACGTTCATGTCATAAGTCCAGAGACTCCACAAGATAAGCAGAAATATTTTTATTTTCGATATTGAGTTTAAACATTCCATTTGAAACATAACCTTTTCCAACAAACATGTCATTTTTAGATAAAATAAACTTATCTGCCTCAAAAACTATTTTAAAATCATGCTTCGAAAGAAGCGTACCTGAAACCAAGTTCTTTTGAATATCAGGAACATACAATACGTCCATCAATGTAACTATCTTTCCAGAAGTAAACTTCAGTTCAACAATTCCTTTTCCCACAACTTTAGTAGAGGAGGAGTTTCCCATATATACAATTTTACCATCCCCCACTGATTCATAAGTCTTGAAAGAATTTTGGTTACCTGATATATGATGAGTTGCGCCGGTATCTATCCACCATTTCACTTGATCTTCTGCTACAAATGCTTCTGTGACCATTGCCACAAGATTGTTTTTTTATTTTTATTTGTTTTTTCTTTTTTTTTTTGGCTTTGAGAATTCTACAATCACGCGCATAGTGACCAACTTTGTGACAATGATAGCATTCACCAGATTTAAAATTGGCACCATTACGCTTGAAATTTGTAGTCTTCTTTGCCTTTGAAAAATTCTTATTTTCTGGTTCCTTCTTGTTTGATTTTTCTTCAACTATATGAGCTTTCATGACAGGTTCCTTCAAACTATTATTATCGTGCCATCATGTTTCTTGTTCAATTTGCAAGTGTTGCAACAATTGTTCAAGAGTCAAATCTTCCTTTTTGTGTAAGAGTTTGCTTTGGTAATCTTTCCAAGATGGAGGAAGTTTTGATACAATAGCACCAACATGAAAGTTTTCATCAAGAGCAATTTCAGATATAACAATTTTATTAGCTATAAGTTGGAATTCTTGTACTTGTTCAATGATTGACTTGTCATCAACCATTTTGAACTCCATAGAATTCGAAACGAGAAATTTCTTAGAACTCGCCTCTTCTACTAAATAAATAGCTTGAAGAGTGTCCCATATCTCTTTAGCATATTTGCATTTAACATAATATTGATCATAATATTTGTTGGACATTCCTCCAAGAATATAATTCTTGCACAAATAATCATCATATTGCCATTTGGTAATTTTTTCTTTAATCAAAGTAGGCTCGTCAGATGCTACCTCAGAACCAGGAACATTAGGACAAGGTTCTTCAAGAACATATGCCAAATTTAATCATCTTAAAAAGAATCTCATCTTTCCACGCCATCTAGAAAAGTCTTTGCCATCAAATATTTCAAAATTAGGATTAGGCAAAGATGGAATACTATTTGATATTGATGTAGAATCCATAGAGACAACTATCTTCAAATTGTTAGAACAATAATGATAATTGTACAAGAAATTCAAAATAAAACTTGCTTGGCTTAGAGGCACGATAATACGCTTCTTGAAGATAGTTGGAGTCTCTCCCACGAGCAAACGGAAGAACTAGTGACAACTCTATCTTCAGGATTCAACTAAGCCACAAAACAAGTAGCTTTCAAGAATGTTGCTCTTCTATTCTTGAATTGGTGATTTCACTATTTGATCAATGTCTCTCAAGTATTTTTCAAGGGGAAAGTAGTTTTGAGTGCTTGTCTTTTTCAAACAAAAGAAACACTATTTATAGGGTAAAATTTTTACGTAAGTGAAAAGTATTAATTAAGCAATAGTTAATAGGTTCATGAACAAAAATTGTCTTTCTTTCAAGTTTCAAGAACCTAAAACGTAAATGAATTTACAATTGTTAATGCATTTGTAACTCAAGATGCATTTGTTTCAATTGCAATTTCACATTCATTTTCTTTGTAACTCAAAATGCATTTGTTTCAATATTAATTGAAACATAAAAAACTTTTAACCGATGCACTTGTTCCAAAAAATTGATTGAAACATAAACTTCAATAATAATACTTGAAAGATGATTTCCATTTTAGGAGAGTCGTTGCTTCCTCAGTGGAAGCAAAAGTAATTGTAAAGAGAGTGAAAAACTGAAGTAAAGAGAAAATTTTCGAAACCTTCATGTTAAACGATTTTGAGTTGATAATTTTTGTTGTTGATGAAATTGGTGTTGGGTACACTATTTATAATGTAATAAACCAATACAAGCCTTGCATGTAAACTAAGGCGTAGAATCAGAATGACTTTCAAGTCAATGAGTCTTTGTTTTGTTGCTAATGATGTCATTATGTTTATTCATATAAGCAAATCTATCTCAAGTACTAATAAAAATGTCCTGAACATGGATAATTAAACATTGAATAACTTAGTTTGAAAGTTCTGTTAACCCATTTTAAATTATTGAATCAAATTAAACTCCGAATAATTAAACACATTTCATCGATCCCAAAAGAAAAGGAAAAAAGAGCAGAGAAAAATAAAGTCAAGAAAGACTTTGTAAGTATTGCTGTTGAAATTTCATATGAAAGCTACAACACACAAATCCATGTCTCTTTGAATTTTGATTTGATGTTACTACTCATTAACAGAACGTATTCTTTACTCTAATCATCAACTATCATGTGTAGTTAGTATGAACTATAAAAAAAATACCCTTTTTTCTTATTCTCCTTAAAGAGAAAAAGGGGTAAATCTTTTAATAGATGATAGCGCAGATGATGATCTCAATTTATTTTATTGAAATAAAAACTATTCACAGGCTAATTATGAGTCTTGTGGGTGACAAACCCATGGTGGTGACTGAGTTATTCGATATGCAATTGTTGGTGAAAGGTAACACGTATTCAATACTCAAGTTAGCCCGAAAACACCACTGTTACTTAAAAAAGCGATCAAAGTGGAGAAATTAGGGAAGGAATTATCTCCATATACTTATTTGTATGTGTTTGAACTTTCTTAATATTAATCAATTCCACTGTTACTGAAAGAACTCGATGTTAATGGGTTGTACCTCCCTCAATTTTTTTGATTTTTTTAAAAAAGAGCGGAGGAAATTAAGTCAAGAAAGATAATGAATTGTAAGTGCTAGATGTGTTGTATTTTTCAAGTCTTTCTGTTGAAATTTCAAAGTAGTTGCATCACACAAATTCATTCATTTGATGTAAAATTCCAAAGCTTGCATAAGAAAGTCCTAATACTTGATTAGACATCTATTTATGTGGACCTATTTTATTGAAAAAAAATACTTTGTTGGATCAATAATTGATCTAGTCAAGTATATTTATGTAGCCAAAAGAGTAGTAGAATGTCATTCTCAAACATTAGATTCGACTAATTCATATAATCTGCATCTTTTACTCTCGAAAGAAAGAAAGAGTCCACTGCAAATACTTAAATTTTGTCATTCTCAAGTCAATGTACAAGTCTCTTCCATGGAAATTTCATATGATGGGTGTCATTTGCTTTGAGAAAATAATTTCTTTACTATATTTTCTATGACAGACATCTTTTTAATTTGAAATGTCAATTCAAGTGAAAGTATTTTTCACTCTAATAGCTATGAAGCATTCAATTTCTATTCTCTTCACTTTAGTTTTGATTTTCATTCTGATGTGACAACTTATATGTACTCGAGACTTAGTTTACATTTAAGTCTTCCTCTACCTATTTAACATTTAAAAAAAACTTTGTAAAGAGGTACAAGAGAGTGAAAACCTGAAGTAATGAGAATATTTTTGAAACCATCATCATCTACTGCTAATATTGGTGCAGGGTACAAGCCTTAAGTGTCGTATAAGGTGTATGTAATGCCCCGAATCTGGTACTCGAAAAGCTACACGGTACTAGCAATCTCAAAGGACCACCAGCTAACCCATGACGGATATTTGTAATTAAGCAATGCAATATATATATATATATATATATATATATACATATATATACACTATAAAAAAATGCGGAATATAAACTGCAAGGTCGTAAGGTTCAAAACTGAATAACTTCTGAATAAAATAATATCTGAACGGAGTATAGAAATACCAAAAACTGAAATAAACTATTTGAAAATATCTAATCTGAAAGCCTTTAACTGACTGAACTGTCTGAATAAGAAGTTGATGGGATATGTCCCCAACTAACTCCATCTACTGAAATTTCTAAGCACTGAATGGATGAAATAATAAAATAATAACATCCTCGAATGATGAGTACTCACTGCTAAATCTGACTGCCGAAATCTTGAATGCCACAGATGCTTTGGATCTCGTGCTTCTGAACCTATGGTATAAAGAACCATAGCGTAAATGCGTCAGCACGATTGAATCTACTGGTATGCAAGTGAGGTAGGCTGAATGCAAATGGCTCATATACATGAACAATACTAACTGACTGAATAACATGAACGTGAGAATACATGCATGAATACGTAACTGCAACTGAAGTCGTGATAGGACTGAATACTAAGTTTTGATTTCTGAGTCTAATGATAACATGGATTTATTGATATCTGAGTTTACTAATATAGGGATACTGAATAACTGAGTCTACTATTATTGATGTTTGAGTTTACTGATAATTGATAACTGAAAGACTGTTTCTGACAGTTCTAATTATGAATAACTGATCTAAATTCTATGCTGATCTGGATAACTATATCTGACAGTCCTGAAATCTGTAGAACTATCGAAGTTCTTTACTGAGGTGTATGATTATATCTGACAGTCCTAATCATGATAGAACTAGCTGAGTTTTGAATTGAGTTGAGTGACTATATCTTATAGTCCTGAATTCTGTAGAACTATATAAGTTCTATTACTGAGACTGAGTGACTGTATCTGACTATCCTGATTCTGTAACTGAAACTGTGAGAGAATTCATCTAACTTACATGCCCCTTTTCTGAATAGATTTAGGGTCCAACCTGTAACCCCAGTTAGAAAGGTGTCAATACCGCGCTACTGGTAAGGACAAGCTGTGAGTGACCCTTCTCTGGCAGTGTCCCCAAAAGGGAATGGTGGGACCCTCATCTGATAGTGTTAATCCACCCCATCAACCCTCATCTGTCAGTGTTGATGTCTCAACCTATGATGGCTACATAGTTTTGGAATGCAGGGATTGCTTCTATGGATCACACCCTCAACTATCAGTGTGTGCACTCATCCTTAGGTTTATTCAGTGTTGAATCCTACTCCTATCTGAATAGACACTAAACATGATTAACTGAACTGAATTGGACTGAGTTCATTGAGTTTCGTTAACTGATGGAATACTACTGATATCTAATGACTGATTGAGAGTACTAAGATTACTGAAATTACTGGGAATACTGATATTACTGAGTACTGAGATTACTGAGATTACTGAGATTACTGTGTTTACTGAGTACTAAGATTACTGAGATTATTGAGTTTTTCTGAGTCATATGACTGACTGAATTCTAATGATCATGGCTTGACTGAGAGTATCGTGAAAACTGACACTGGCTCTAGGCACACAACTAAATTGTTGGGTACAAGTACCCCCAGGACTCGATAGAATAAAACTGACAGGGTATGCCACTTCTTGAAATCATGATCAACATCAACAATTCATAATACAATAATTCGGGGATTTCATGAAGCACATAGTTATCATAGTCTTGTACATGAATGGAAATGCATATAAACATGTCATACTTTCATAAACCTAATCTCATGGACATTTCATCAAACATTCGCAATGCACATAATATCATGGAAGTCATTCTTGGTCATAAGTGTAAAGCATGCATTTATCACTTGGGTCACAATTGAGCTATCTTAGGTATTTTATCAAACACCTATGATGCATGACTTAGGGATTAGGGATGACCATCAAATTAATACAACAAAACTCCATATTTCAACTCAATATCACATGTTTCAAACCACATACTAGCATAGATTCATGAACAACACATAAAGATTCCAACTTGGAAATCATACAACCATAATCACATGGACATAATCAACCCACAACATAAACATCACAATTTATAATTAAAATTGGATTCTTGAGCTTCATGGATGAAAGGAATCCATGAATGAACACTTGGCATACCTTAGTTCTTGATTTCACGAAGATTGACGGTGGAATTTTCTTAAATTTGGATCTCCAATTGAAAACCCTAACTTATTCTTGAGAGGATTTTGAGAGAACTGACTATATTTTGATTGAATTGTGGCTAAATCTCGTGTTTTAGAGTTGTAGGGTGAAGGGAATTGACCCTTTTGCCCTTTAAAATACGAAGCTGGAATGTTGAAAAATTCAAGAGCGTGCTATGGAGAGTGCGTCGCATGCTCAGTGCCCCAGAATGGAGTGTGTATCACATGCTCTACTGCACCCCACCAGGGGTGGACTGGAGCGTGTGTCGCACGCTAATCACACAATGCTACTATTTTGAATTCCAAACATGCCCTAAACGGATTCCAAAAATTCCAAAACTCACCCGAGATGTACTATTGACTTTTCCCATCATGAATCAACTTAAAAATTGATAAACGAAGGTTAGGAAGGTCACCAAATAAATCCTCAAAGTTCAGAGGCTTAAAAATGAGACTAAGTCTCTAAACACTTAACTAAAATTTCTAAGTGTTGAATACTTTATGAAGCTTTAAGGGACCAAATTTGATATAGAATTTTGTGGGGTCTTATAATATGTCCCCCTTGGGAACATTCGTCCTCGAATGAGACTGACTGAGGTGGGATAAATGTTAAACTGAGGCACATACTGAACATGAACAACTGAAACATAATGTCACGACTAGCATGACTGATAAGCTGAATGTATCATACTGAACATGCATATCTGATACATGAATAATTGGTTCATGTATGCATAATTGGGATTACTGATAAGCTGAGTATACTGAACAAGCATATCTGATGCATGAATATATGACTGACATGATGCATGAACATATGACTGAATATGCAATGATATTTGATACCAAGTATATAACTGAATTTTGAGCATGAAACTAAATACCAAGTGGGTAATGAAATTGAACATGATAACTGAGTAAGCTTAAGAAAAGCTATTACCTTGGGCTGAGCCTGAGTTAGCAGAAAAGAGGTGAAGATACTTGGTCAGCATATCTGTTTCTGCTTCCTAAGTAGCTCCCTCAGCGGACTGATTTCTCCAAAGAACTTTGACTAAAGGGATTTCTTTTTTCCTCAGTCTACGAATCTGGTAGTCAAGAATTTTGACTGGAATCTCCTCATAAGAGAGGTTGTTCTGAATATGTATGCCCTCAATAGGGACTACGACTGTTGGGTCACCTATGTACTTTTTACGCAAAGAGACATAAAAGACTGAATGCACTGAAGCAAGATCTGAAGGCAATTCAAGCTCATAAGCTACCTTGCCGAAGCGACTGAGAATTTTGAAAGGACCGATATATCAGAGACTGATCTTTCTCTTTTTGCCAAATCTCTTCACTCCCTTCATGGGAGAGATCTCTAGATACACATAGTCACCAATCTCAAACTCAAGATCCTTTAATGAACACGTATGAACAGGAACATGAGAACATAGCTGAGTCTGAAACGTGATGCATGGACTGAATACTGTGAACTAAATATAGTGAACTAAACCGAGCCACTAAATACATGGCTCATGGGTGAGATTGAAACTTGAGGGTCAACTTATGAGTACCCCCTACTCCAAACTGGATTCATTACGTAAAGAAAAAATGGAATGTTTAAGTCATGAAAGTTTGGGGGTTCATAGTGTATCCCCCCTTTGGGATGCTATATCCTTTGAAGAATGCTGACTTTACTGAGATGTTGAGGAAAACTGGGGCGATGCACAAGGCACCTACGAACTGAATCGTGACTGATTATTTGAGATCTGAAACTGAGTCATGATACATGAACTGAGACGAGCTTGCATCTATCTAGTTGGTTCATCTTAAAATGGTTACATTTATGAGACTTCAGATAGTACGTCTAGATGGAAGGGACGGGAACCCAAGCCATGCGTACTAGTCCGTCTGACTGCTAAACTGAATTACTGGCCTTATGGACTAACTCATACTGAAAACTTATATTCGACTGAGCCTTTCTCTAACACTCTTTCTATAGAGTTCTAGTGGCTTTAAGGCGCAAGGAAATCTTGACGTGGTCTGAATAAGACAGATGAATAGGAAAATCATTACCTGGCTAAAATTTGGTAAGATAGGTTGAGACCTACGAACACCATTTAAGATGAAATGACTAAGCCTCTTACACTGCAACAGAGACTACTGAAAAGATTCACATGGGTGCATAAATCTACTAACTTGTCTGATTAACTGGATAGCTAATAACTGAATACTAAGCATGTAAGACTGAACTGTACTTAGTCTGAATAGCTGGACGGAGACTATAGAGTATTATACATAAGAGGTAAGGACTAACTGAGTAACATGAGGTAAATTAAGCATGGATTCATGAAGTCTGTATTATTTATGAATGTGAGACTAAGTTTACGACATGATTTGGACACATTCTGTAGACTGAGGTATTGAAATACTAATAACTGAGTAACTGGCAACTGTACGCTATGGTCAAGCAAGCCTGGAACTGAACTGAGTTT
Source organism: Capsicum pubescens (assembly GCA_030864215.1). NCBI lineage: Eukaryota > Viridiplantae > Streptophyta > Magnoliopsida > Solanales > Solanaceae > Capsicum > Capsicum pubescens. The sequence goes on from CM061546.1 coordinate 35,943,404, forward strand.
CAGATCTGATTACTAAACTAAAGCTGACATTATAACTAAAACTGTAACTGGGACTCATACTGGAACTAAATGCTGGGCCCTAATAACTGAATACTAATAACTGAGGTTTAGAATAATAATGAAGTGCTTAATTCTGAGATTGGAAATTGATTACAGAGTACTGAATACTGAAACTGTAACTGAGATGGCAACTGAGTTTTGGATAGTTACGCAATGGGGGCTGACATAAGTCAAGGATCTGAATGTACACTCAAACTTTGTACTTTCCCAACTTCTAAATACAACCTCTTGCTAGACATTTACTTGCACACTAACATGATATTCAAGCCTATCTTCATAACTATACTCCCGTGCAAAATAAGCATGCAACAATCTTCTCTTAACATGAAATATTTACTCTCTCCCATCTAAGCAACTGCTCATCACTACACTATTTTCACAAAGAGAGCTCACTAAAGGGTTAAATCAGAAGGACCAAAGCATGAATGGACACTAACTGAACTTGACACTTGACTGGAAATTGAGAAATAGAATATCAACATCATGGGTTTACCAAGAGGTTTAAACTGAGGATATACATGACATAGTCTAAATTTAACTGATCAATAGGGGCGTAGCATGAGTCATGGAGGCTGAGTATACTGTAAAGCATGATATGTATACATGATCCATGAGCTGCATGACCTGAGTTTGGAGTTTTCTGCATTCGTAGGACATGATTTGTATTACTGAGGGGAATAGAACTAAACTACTTATGCTGGGAAATGGAATCGTACATGATTCTATGGAAAATATGTGAATATAAGCTGTGTTCATAGAACTGAGATGTGAAGCATGCGTAGGCATTATGCTGACTGAAGTACCAAACTTTACACTGAGATAAGGATGGGTTGGGAATTGCCTTCCCTTACTGCTTTTCTATACGTACTGGCACTACTACTGGAATCTGAGAGCCTGACTTGGTTATTTGATCTATCATCTCCCCCTTAGCTTTAAGCCATCATCATAAGTCTGTGAATACTTTACTAAACTCTGAACTGAATTGCAATCATCATCGCATACTTACACTCTGTTCGACACATTCTTGCCTTACTAAACACATCATCTGCTTATGTTTCTTCATATACTACTAATATCGCATCTCCTAATTCACATCCACACCTTCATACCTAATTTTAAATCGATGATCTTAAATTTTACTTGCACTGTTCAAGCCTACTGATTTACTTTGGTACAACTATCCCCATGAATACATAATCTGTTCAATCTGAATAATATTATCCCAACTTTACTACTGCTAAACTCCTGGGTTCATGCTTTTAACTCTAGGTCATATGCTATCATAGGATTCTGAGAAGGGATAAGATGGCATATCTAAATTTGGGTTCTTAAATGAGTTCTCATGATCATGAATAAAATCTGTACAACTTCAGAGCATAACAGAACTAATGGGATACTTTTGAGCCTGTGGGTAATCCCAAAATTATCTGCAGGGACTGTCTGAGAAAGACCTATCTCTAGGACTTTGAGCTTCACTGTTTTTGTTACCCTGGAAGTAAGGTGGAGTTGACATGAGTGGAGCATGATGAGAATCTACATGAGTTTCTTAGGGAACCTTTCTATAACGCGATCAGAAACATGAAAGAAGGGAAACTGTTCCTAAAATATCTCATAGCCTCTTGTGCATAAGTATGGTGCACAACATACCCATGCACAAGACTCTACTAGATACGACTTTTCAGACTTCCTAGGACACTGTTGAAACTTAGGCTCTGATACCAAGTTTGTAACACCTCAAATCTGGTACCCGAAATGCTACATGGTGCTAGCAATCTCGAACGACCACCAGCTAACCCATGATTGATATCTGTAACTGAGCACTGTAATATATATATATATATATATATACACTGTAAAAAAATGCAAAATATAAACTGCAAGGTCGTAAGATTCAAAACTAAATAACTTCTGAATAAAACAATATCTGAACGGGGTATAGAAATACCCAAAACAGAAATAAACTGTCTGAAAACATCTAGTCTGAAAGCCTCTAACTGACTGAATATCTGAATAAGGAGTTGATGGGGCATGTCCCCAACTAACTCCATCTACTGAAATATCTAAGCACTGAATGAATGAAATAATCAAATAATAACAACCTCGAATGATGAGGACTCACTGCTAAATCTGGCTGCCGAAATATTGAATGCCACAAACGATCTGGATCTCGTGCTTCTGAACCAATGGTATAAAGCACCATAGCGCAAATGCGTCAGCACGATTGAATCTACTGGTATGCAGGTGAGGTAGGCTGAATGCAAAGGGCTTATATGCATGAACAATACTAACTGACTGAATAACATAAACGTGAGAATACATGCATGAATACGTAACTGTAACTGAAGCCGTGATAGGACTGAATACTGAGTTTTGATTTCTGAGTCTACTGATAATATGGATTTACTGATAGCTGAGTTTACTAATATGGGGATACTGAATAATTGAGTCTACTATTATTAATGTTTGAGTTTACTGATAACTAATAACTGAAAGACTATTTCTGACAGTTTTGATTATGAATAACTAATCTAATTCTATGCTGATCTGGATGATTGTATCTGACAGTCCTGAAATCTGTAGAACTATCAAAGTTCTTTACTGAGGTGTATGACTGTATCTGACAGTCCTAATCATGATGGAACTAGCTGAGTTTTGAATTGAGCTGAGTGACTGTATCTGACAGTCCTGAGTTCTGTAGAACTATATGAGTTCTATTACTGAGACTGAGTGACTGCATCTGACTATCCTGATTCTGTAACTGAAACTGTGGGAGAATTCATCTAACTGATATGCCCCTTTTCTGAATAGATTTTGGGTCCAACCTGTAACCCTAGTTAGAAAGGTATCAATAACGCACCACTAGTAAGGACAAGCTGTAAGTGACCCTCCTCTGGCAGTGTCCCCAAAAGGGAATGGTGGGACCCTCATCTGACAGTGTTGATCCACCTCATCAACCCTCATCTGTCAGTGTTGATGTCTCAACCTATGATGGCTACATAGTTTTGGAACACAGGAATTGCTTCTAAGGATCACACCCTCAACTATCAGTGTGTGCCCTCATCCTTGGGTTCACTCGGTGCTGAATCCTACTCCCATCTGAATAGACATTGAACATGATTAACTGAACTGGACTGGACTAAGTTAATTGAGTTCTGTTGACTGACGGAATACTACTGAGATCTGATGATTGACTGAGAGTACTAAGATTATTGAAATTACTGAGAATACTGATATTACCGAGTACTGAGATTACTGAGATTACTGAGTACTGAGATTACTGAGTTTACTGAGTACTAAGATTACTGAGTTTTCCTGAGTCATGTGACTGACTGAATTCTACTGATCATGGCTTGACTGAGAGTATCGTGAAAACTGTCTCTAGGAACGCAACTAAATTGTCGGGTACAAGTACCTTCAGGACTCGATAGAATGAAACTGGCAGGGCATGACACTTCTTAAACTCATGATCAACATCAACAATTCATAATACTATAATTCGGGGTTTTAATGAAGCACGTGGTTATCATAGTCTTGTACATAAATGGCAATGCATATAAATATGTCCTACTTTCATAAACCTAATCTCATGGACATTCCATCAAACATTCACAATGCACACAATATCATGGAAGTCATTCTTGGTCATAAGTGTAAAGCATGCATTTATCACTTGGGTCATAATTGAGCTATAATGCATAATTTCTATTCTCTTAGGTATTTTATCAAACACCTATGATGCATGACTTAGGGCTTAGGCATGACCATCAAATTAATACAACAAAACTCCATATTTCAACTCAATATCACATGTTTCAAACCACATACTAGCATAGATTCATGAACAATACATAAAGATTCCAACTTGGAAATCATACAACCATAATCACATGGACATAATCAACCCACAACATAAACATCACAATTTATAATTTAAAATTGGATTCTTGAGCTTCATGGATGAAAGGAATCCATGAATGAATACTTGGCATACCTTAGTTCTTGATTTCACGAAGATTGACGGTGGAATTTTCTTGAATTTGGATCCCCAATTGAAAACCCTAACTTGTTCTTGAGAGGATTTTGAGAGAAGTGACTATATTTTGATTGAATTGGGGCTAAATCCCTTGTTTTAGAGCTGTAGGGTGAAGGGAATTGACCCTTTTACCCTTTAAAATACGGAGCTGGAATGTTGAAAAATTCAGGAGCGCGCTAAGGAGCGAGTGTCGCATGCTCCAGTGCCCCAGAATGGAGCGTGTGTCGCATGCTCTACTGCACCCCATCAGGGGTGGACTGGAGTGTGCGTGGCACGCTAATCGCACGATGCTACTATTTTGAAATCCAAACATGCCCTAAACGGATTCCGAAAATTTCAAAACTCACCCGAGATGTACTATTAACTTGCTCCATCATGAATCAACTTAAAAATTGATAAACGAAGGTTAGGAATTTCACCAAATAAATCCTCAAAGTTCTGAGGCTTAAAAATGAGACTAAGTCCCTAAACACTTAGCTAAAATTTCTAAGTGTTGAATCCTTTATGAAGCTTTAAGGGACCGAATTTGACATAGGATTTTGCGGGGTCTTACAGTGTAGCATCAGAAAGACTTCCAAGTCAAGAGTCTTTGTCTTAAATTAATACTCTCTCCGTTTAAAAAGGAATGACCTACTTTTTTTTTTAGTCCGTTTAAAAAAGAATGACCCCTTTCCTTTTTAACAACTTTTTAATTTTAACTTTCCACATGACATGTTTAAGACCACAAGATTGAATGACATTTTGATACATTTGACATCTCTTTTATTTAAGACCACAAGATTCAAAAGTCTTTTTTCTTTTCTTATACTTCGTGTCAAGTCAAACTAGGTCATTCTTTTTTAAACGAAGGAAGTAAGTAGAATAACCTAATAAACCATGAAAAGGGCTTTGTTGCAAACCATCCTAGTTTGGCTAATCATGTCATTATGTTTATTCATACGAGCAAATCTATCTCAAAAGCTAAATAATAATGCCCTGAACATGGATAATTAAACATCAAATAACTTATTTTGAATCCAATAGACCATTTTAAATTATAGAATCAAATTAAACTTTGAATAATTAAACACATTTCTTTGGTCCCAAAAGAAAAGAAAAAAAGAGCAGAGAAAAATGAAGTCAAGAAAGATTTTGTAAGTCTTGTTGTAGAAATATCATATTTAAGTGGCCAAAAGAGTAGGAGAACGTCATTCTCAAACATTAGATACGACTAAGTCATATAATCTGCATCTTTTACTCTCGAAAGAAAGAGTTCAACAACAAATACTTAAATTTTGTCATTTTCAAGTCAATGTACAAGTCTCTTCCATGGAAATTTCATAAGACAATATTTTTCATGTCTTGATGAGAGATTTCAAACAAATCCCTTTCACTTCCAAATAAATAAAAAATATAGTTCATTACTAATATAGTCTTGCCACTTTAACATTATCACAAAATAAAGTTCATTGGTATTAAATTTAATAGCAAAATGAAAAAGGGCATGGAATAATTGAATTTAATTCAGACAAAAATCATATGGTATATATGTGATGCAAATATGTTTGGTTATCATTTCTCATCTTTAAACTAGTGGAGCATATCCAGTCTCAGACTAACATTATCTCTAATATATTTTGAACTAGACTTACTTTTCATAACATTAAAGTCACAAAATTCTTGCTATAGAAATTTCAAAGAAAGCTGCATCACAAAATTCAATTTGATGTAAAATTTCAAAACTTGCAAAAAAAATAATAATAATAAAAAACAAAACAAATGGCAAATCCTTATACTTGATTAGATATTAATTTATGTGGATCGATTTTATTAAAAAGAGAATACTTTAATATGATCTAATCAGGCATATTTAAGTAGCTAAAAGAGTAAGAAAATGAAGTTAAGAAAGACTTTGTAAGTCTTGCTGTGAAAATTTCATTTGAAAACTACAACATACAAAAATAAAGTCAAGAAAGACTTTGTAATTCTTACTGTGGAAATTTCATATAAAAACTACAACAAACAAATCCATATCTCTTTGAATTTTCGTTTGATGTTATCACTCATTAACAGAACGTATTTTTTTACTCTAATCATTTAGCATCATGTGTAGTTAGTTTGAACTATAAAAAATATCCTTTTCTCTTATTCGTTCATAGATAGTAGCGCAAATGATGATCTCAATTTATTTTATTGAAACAAAAATTATTCATAGACTAATAATAAGTATTATGAGTGTTGAGAAGTGTGTGTGGTTTAATGATCAATAAGTGGCCTAATTGTCAAAGAAATGGGCGAAAAACACAGGAGTATAAGGCTTAAAATTGCTCCTTAGACCAAAAAACATTAGGTGATTTTTCAATCTGCCAAAGTCATGGTGGTGACTGAGCTATCCGGTATGCATTTGCTAGTGAAAGGTAGCACGTATTCAAAACACAAGTTAGCCCGATCAATACTGTTATTGTTATCGAATTAAACAGGAATAAACAATAGGATAAGCAAAAGAAGCAACAAGATGAACACACATAGATTTACGTGAAAACCCTTGATGGAAAAAAACACGGGTAGAGGAGGAGGAATTAACTATAATGGAGAGGAGTACAATGGAGGAGACGAAAGTTTCAATGACGTAATTTTTCACAACCAAAAACAACTCACTAAATGCACTTATATAATATGTGCATACAAATAAATTCTAAGCAAAAAATATACAGGTCCATACTGCGGGGCAAACATGGGTTGCACCGCAAATTTTTCAGAGCCGGATTAATAAAATTCGGGTCACAAACTCTAACAGTTAATGAAAAAAAAGGCGATCAAAGCGGAGAAATTAGGTCAGGAATTATCTCCATATGCTTGTTTGTATGTGTTTGAACTTTCTTCATATTAATCAATTCCAAGTCATTCTCTAAGTCAATGCTTTAGTCCTTAGTCTTGTCAAGGAAAATGCCAGTTGGGTCTATTTTGTCTAAGAAAGTAAATTATTTTAATTTTTCTTGTCCAAGTACATCTACATTTATTTTTTAAATAAAATAAAATTTTCAAAATAAAAGTAAATTTCATGTATCAAAACCAAATTCGGGTATTTGGCGAAAAAAGAACAGGCAAAACAATATATTTGTGCCTCAGTCCCATAAAAGATGGAGTCACCTCTATAAAAAAACATAAAATAATATTTTTTTCATGTTTTACCTTTTGCATTAATTACTTTTTAAAAAAAAAATAAAATATAAACATAATTTAATAGGGGTATTATGGTAAACTAACTATGCTATTAATTATTTTTCTTAATTAATATGCCAAGTTAAATTGAGATAAGTAAAATGGGACGGGGGAGTATTAATTACTCCTTAATTACACACATTCACACTCAAAACTTTATAAATCACTTCGTTGTTTACTTTTACTTATCACTATTTTTTAATTAATTTTATATTTTTACTTGTCACTTTTCACTTCAATAAAAAAAACAATTTTTTTCTTTTTAATTCTTAGTATTAATTGTTTATTCTTCAAATGATTTTCAATTAATCAAAGCATCAATTAATAGAAATAGCATAAAAAATAGTCATATCAATAATTATTTTTTCAATACGTGTGTCATATAAAAAAAATAACACGTGTGTCATATAAAAAAAATAACAAGTAAAATCGAATGAAAGAATTACCGTTTTCCCCCTTAAATTAAGCCCATCATTCGCCGTTAATCCACTCTTCCGGTTGCATACGAAATCGTTTTTTATGTTTGATTTTTTGGATTAAGGGGGAAGGAAATAAAATAAGATAAGACGAATAATACATTTTCTACAACTAAGTATAGTTGACAAATAATTAGTCGACGTTATATATTTTCCTAAATTCATTTTAAAATAATTTAACATTTTCGTGTCTCCTAATAACAAGAACGACAGTTCTCCATCAATTTTTTTCGTAAATTATATTATTAAAAAAAGAGATATTTTTTCATATTTGAAAGAGAATATGAAACAATCTCTTTTTTATTATTAATTACATATCGCATACTACGCGTAGTAATTAATTAATGATGTAACCTAAATAGACATTAATTTAAGCTAAGTTAGTGCTCCTTGGTTTCGTTTTAGTTTGTCCTCTTACTAAAATTATTCGTTTCAATTTAGTTATCACATTTATGAAGTCAAAATAATATTATTATGTTCGGTCAATATTACTCTTATCATTTAAAGATTAAATAAAGTGTAATTTTAGATTTTCAAAGCATAATTAATAAAACTAATTTAGTAAAATCAATTTCTAATAAATATTTTCTTAGAGCGAGTGTCAAGTCAAAAAAAGTCAACCATTTTGAAACAAAAGAGAGTACATTGATGGTGGACGAGGGACTATTATTGTATAAATATGAATAGCTAATTACTCCCTCCGTTTTAAAACAAGTAATATTCATTTTGTTCCTAAATATAAATGCATATTATATTTTTTTTTTAAATCTCGCTCATGCGATTACACTGAGCATGTTGTCGTGTTTAGAGTTCCACATAAAAAAAAGGATGAATAGTTTTTTTTTTATATGAATTTGTGTAATTCTCTCCTCATGAGATAATTTTTGAATTGAGTCGAGCTCAAGATCAATTATTTACGTGTTGTTGTTGGATTTTTAGACTACAATCTAAAAGTCTTTACCAAGAAAATTAATTTTTTTTATGAAAAAACGTTCGTTCATTATCTTTTTTATGAAAAAACGTTCGTTCAAAATTAGTCTTATATCATTTTTTTTTATCTGGAGTCCACTAGTCATATTAGAGTTCGACTAATTTAAATTCGCACTACGTAAATTATTCAGGGGAAACACTTCTTACCAAGAATTTTTCATGCACAAAACTCGAATTCGAGACCTTTGATTAAGAAAGGATCAACCCCATCCACTGCACCACATTTTTTTATGGTACTCTTGTATCATTTCAGTTGTGTGAGTTGACGAACATAATAGACAGTTTCTAATAGACTTGATGGATTGTGGGCTTGCAGTACTTGCTAGTGCGGCTTCTTTTATGCTCGGTTATTAGCCGCAACCTCATAGTCATTCAATATTTTTACCTTTCTTCATTCTTAATATAGATAGGGCTCACGAACAAAACACGATAAACCAGGATTACTTATAAAAACAAAAAATGGACAATCTTATAATACGGTTTCTAATTAAAGTTTAGTGATAATTCCGTGGTCGTGTGTTTCTAATTTCTGTATCGAATTTAATATCCATTTTATGAGGTTTGACTTTTTAACTATAATTATTTTTCAGATGTTTTTATATATTTATCAATTCCATGATCCCAATTACCAACAACATAGATTCCACCATCCTCATTTTTTTTTATTTTTTTTTTCAGAATATAAAATGCCAAGGTTGATAATTGGAATTTGGACAGGTATTGAGATACCAAAATGAATTACTAAAAAATCACTGTATATAGTTGTCTGAAATTTACAGGCTGAATAATTTGAATTCACGTCGAAATATAAAATAGGGTTACAATCATCATATTGTAAATGTGTTAGCATATATATACATCATAGGTTGAATTTCATCTTGAGTAGTCGATGGTAACATACGAATATAACATTTAGAGTTAGATTTGAAGATGATCAATTTATATATGTTCTTAATTATAAGATTTACCTAAATTTGACATCATTTTAATGAAGAAAGCAAGTGGAAGTTAGTTTGGAGGCGAAATTAATGGTATGAAATTATGCTAAGAGCTTAATTAAAATAAATTACCTTTCAAACTAATAAAATGCTATTTAAAAAACAATTGAATAAAAAAACTTATAAAAGAAGAAAGTAATTACAAACTTCTGAAATATGCTAAACATAAATTAGAAGAAATAGTGCTATCTTAATTTGAAAATGTTAGTCTTATGCACATTCATCAACTTCCTCTTCGCCGAGAATTCAATAAGGCACACTTTATGCAATTGTATATAAAGTTATTATTAATTATGACAAAACAAGTAATTAAGATCGGTTTTGTTTCTTTTTGTTTACTATTTCTTAGCGGAGTAGTTAAGATTCTTGTGAGTATTTTCATGTAAATGTTTTTTTAGGAAAATAAGTGATTTTTTTTTAAATTTAATTAATGTGTTTGATATATAAGAAAAAATATTTTCTTCAAAATATTTGTATATAATCTAGACAAATACTATAAGATGTGGGATGGGGTAGGGGTGTGAGATAGGGGGCTAAAGGATGGACGACGATGAGGTATTTTGAAGGGTGGGAAGGGCACAATCAATCTGAAATCACTTGTGAAACTTATTTTTCCAACATCTACTTGTCACACCCCTTTTTCGCTTGAAGGGATCAGAGTCGAAGGTTTTTCAATTAAAGTGACGATATTAAATAGGGATTAATTGATTTATAGAGTCACCACTTGAAATCGAGTTATGGTGTTCCAAGTTACCTTTTTGAATCCCTAATCAAAAGAAAATGACTCTTATTTGGTCTGCGAAAACAAAAAATTAGGTAAGGAATTTTGTTGACCGAGGGGAAGGTGTGAGGCACCCCTTGAGTCTCGTGGTTCTAGCACGGTCGCTTTATCAACTTATACTAACTTAACTATTTTGATATATTATGTTAAGGCCTAATTTCGCTCATATTTTAATGTCTAATAGTTGTCTATAACTCGTGGATTAAATCGATGAAAAATAATTTTTGAAAAATATTTGCCAAGGTGCATTATTGCATCCTTGGAATTTTAAATGTCTCAGAAAGATGCGTACGCCGCATTCTTAATTGAAACGAATATATTTAAACGTGCCTAAAACTTTTCTAGCGTTAAAAGGCATTGATTTGTTTCTTATAAATTCGGAATATTTAACCTTAACAATAAATTAAAGCAAAAATTCATTTAAAGTAATTAATTAATTTTAATAAATAATTATTAAATTCTATTAATAATTATAAAATAAAAATAAAAATAAAAATAATAACTAACAAAAATAGCAAAAAAATACAGAAAAAAAAACTATTATTATGTTAAAATTTATTATGAATCCAATTCATTCTCTTTAAATTATTAAAAATCCAACAAATCATTGTTATATCATCTTTAATATAATGAGAAAAATAATTAAAAAACAAACAAACAAACAAAGCCACAGAAGTATTAAGTCCCAAAATAAATTCATTTGACCTTTTTTATTCTTAGCAATTAATGAACCATTTTTACCACTAACAAACTTATAACACACAAAGATTGAATCTTACTGATTTCCGTCTCTTCAACAAACAAAAATTTTATTTGCCTTAAAACACTCATGAACATGAATTATGGTTGCGATTTTTTGGTGTTTGCAGAAATCTTTTTTTTTTTTTTTTTTTTTTTTGGCAATGGTAAGGAAAGGGAAGAAAGAAGCAGTGGTCGTCTATCGGCGGCGACGTGGGAAAAGGGGAGAGAGGTGGCAGATCTGATGGAGGAGAGTGATGGTGCGGGGCCGGTGGGTTTCTGGGGTGGTTTCCGGCGACGTTGGTTCTGCTGAAGGTCGTCGGAGTTGGGGAAGAGGAAGGTTGTCGCGGCACCACAGATTCCGGCAATGGGCGTATGTGTGTAAATCTGTGTGTGTATGTGCATTTTTAGTAACATGGCAATGACGAGTTGGTGTATTCCGGCGATATTTCGCCGAAAAAATTATTTCGCCGCCCATTTTCTCTCTCGATCTTCGCAGTTTTACCCTTTTTTAAAAAAAAAACAATTTTTTTTACTCCGACTCTCTACGTGTTTTCACTATTCTTCATATTCTGTGCTCTCATGTATACGTAGATATTTATCCTAAGACAAAATAGAAATTATGTGTGCAGTGTAAATCGATATATTTATTTTTATTCTTATTTTCGTTTCAGATTTTAATTAGACTATATTTAACACATAATATTCAAATTCTGACATATTCACTAAATAAATATATAAACATATGATAAATTAACAATATAACATGTGTTAACAAAAGATGCACGTAATCAAAAATTCATGCTAAATAATGTATTGAAATCATTGATATAAATTCGAACATGATTTGATTCACTATAAAAAAAAAATTCATACAGTGAATAATAAAAAGTGAAATAAGAACCTGTTGATGAATATTATCACCGAAATCCTCAAATGAAACTCTCACTTTTGAATCATCACCTTCTCCTCTTCACTTGTTTTTCTCATTTTTTCAGATTTTCTCACTTTTTCTTGCTCTCTGTTTTTCTCTGCTCTCTGATGTTTCTGATTTTTTGATACAGTTTGATGATGAATGTACGTAGTTTTTCTCTGATGTTGTTCTGGTGTGGGAGAGTTCCTTAAATACAGAACTTTGGGGGGGGGGGGATTTGGGGGGAGTAGTTATTTATCATATAGGATAGGATTTAATTTTTGAATTTCAAATTATTATTATTTTTATTTAATGGAAGATAATAATAAGAAATAAATAAAAAAAGTAAATACATAAAATAATGTAATAATAATAATAAATATAATAATAACTAATTAATTTATATATTTAATAAAAATACAATAAAACCTACAAATAGCCAAAATAAATATAATAAAATAGTATTAAACTACTAATTTATTTATTGAATTTTATAAAAAGGGAAAATATTTTTAATTTTTTGTATTATTTAGTTTTTATTATTATATTATTTTTTTTAAATTAGAATAAAAATAAAATAAAATATCTCAAAATTAAATTCATTTAATTATTTATCTTTTAATGAAAAGTTTATTAAAATAAAAAAGAATTTAAATAATATTTAATCAAATATAAATATTTAATATCGAAAAATATATATATTAAACTCGGGAAGGTCAAAATCACGTGTCTACATTTTGCCTCTCTTTGTTTGAAATCTCAAAGAGTTTTCATACAAAGAAGTAGACAAAGAGATGACTTTTAACCCTCCGATTATTCTAAAAGTAAAGATAAAATAAAATAAAATAAAATAAAATAAAATAAAATAAAATAAAATAAAATAAAATAAAAAATGTGACCGAGTCCTGATTTTGGACCGCCTACATATCCCGGGTTTTAAGGGAATCAGGTCACATGTAGTTCAAATGGGGTAAAATGATGTAGCAGTGAGTTAGAGATCGAGTCAGGTTCCGTCGAGTTTCCAGTTCATGACATTCTGCTTTTACATTGAAATGAATAACAAAAAAATGAAAATGAAAAATACAAGTGAAAATTACAATCTCTAGAATCTTGATTCTAATCTTCGAGACTTGAACTTGAAAATTCACCCGATTCTTCAGGCTGGATCCTGGATTTCCTTTTTCTTCACCCTGTTCTTCAGGCGGGCTCCTGGACTTACAATTTCTTCACCCTGTTCTTTAGGCGAGCTCTTGGACTTACAATTACTTCACCCTGTTCTTTAGGTGGGCTCCTGGACTTTCTTTTTTCTTCACCCTGTTCTTCAGGAGGGCTCCTGGACTTCCTTTTTTCTTCACCCTATTCTTCAAGCGGGTTTCTGGAATTACAATTTCTTCACCCTGTTCTTTAGTCGGGCTCCTAGACTTTCTTTTTCGTCACCCTGTTTTTCAAGCGGGCTCCTGAACTTCCTTTTTTTCTTCACCTTGCTCTTCAGGAGGGCTCCTGGACTTACAATTCCTTCACCCTGTTCTTCAGGCGGGCTCCTGGACTTACAATTCCTTTACCTTGTTCTTTAGGCGGGCTCCTAGACTTTTTTTTTCTTCACCTTGTTCTTTAGGCGGGCTCCTAGACTTTTTTTTTTCTTCACCTTGTTCTTCAGGCGGGCTCCTGAACTTCGTTTTTTCTTCACCTTATGCTTCAGGCGGGTTCCTGGACTTATAATTTCTTCACCTTGTTCTTTAGGCGGGTTCCTGGACTTACAATTTCTTCACCTTGTTCTTTAAGCGGGCTCCTAGACTTTCATTTTTCTTCATCATGTTCTTCAGGCGGGCTCCTGAACTTCCTTTTTTTCTTCACCTTATTCTTCAGGCGGGCTCCTGGACTTACAATTCCTTCACCCTGTTCTTCAGACGGTCTCCTAGACTTACAATTCCTTCACCCTGTTCTTTAAGCGGGCTCCTAGGCTTTCTTTTTTCTTCACCCTGTTCTTCAGGCAAGCTCCTGGACTTACTTTTTTCTTCACCCTATTCTTCAGGCGGGCTCCTGGACTTCTTTTTTTCTGATTTTTCAAAATATGTTCCTGAACTAAAAAAAAGGTGAAACAGAAAAATAACATCCCATTCTTCAGGAGGGTCCTGGACAAAAAATAAATTCCCATTCTTCAGGAGGGTCCTGTCTTCTTCAGAAAGGTCCTGATTATAAAAAATAAATTTCCATTCTTCAGGAGGGTCCTGTCCCATTTTCAGAAGGGTATTGAGCAGAAAGTAAAATTCAATAAACACGAACAAAATTTTTTGCCCAGTTTGTACTAGAAAATTTTGTGAGCATCATCAGATTACAGCTTTTGAAAAGTACAGAAAGAGTGTGAATCAAAGCCCTGCTAAAGAAATGCGTCTCGTCAGAGTAAAACTGATGACCAAAATTAAAAAGTGTGTCTCCTAAGAGTTAAATTGAAGGACTCGACTAGAAAGTGCGTCTTCTAGGAGTGAATGTTCAAGTTAGGAAGTGTTTCACCTAACAAATGAAAACTGACTTATTCAGACTACGAAGTGCGTCTCCTAGGGGTTAAATTTTTATCATAATTTCATTATCAAACCTGTGCAGCAATATTGCCTTCTGCATCTGTGGAAATAAGGCATTGCAGCCCTTGATATTTATGCTTTGAAGTCTTTAATTTGAAGGTAACATGTTTCCTGTTTCATCAAAGAAAATTTGTGAGTTCAAAAACATGGTGGCAGGTTTGTGGCTTTAGCTTCCGTGGCATTCACTCTTGCTCTCGTCACATTTAACCTTGTTTCCAACCATTAGCATCTGTCACCGACTTGCTGCATCGTTGACCTAAACTCATATTATCAAAAGTGACTTTGAAACAAACACAATATTTCTGCTTTGCCATGCTCCTCAAATAAATCCTTTGAACCCTGGTATTTCCATGAGTTCCTAGACTCGTCTGTTGACAAAACTTTTCTGTATGTCTTATTTCGGCTCACAATCACGTCTCTTTCATGTGTTGGATTTTTATCTTTCTTTGTGCAATTGAAGAAGCTGATAGCCAGTTTTGAAATCTTTTCTCACTTGTTATGACACGGACTCGACTCAGAGTCACAAGAAAAATGACAATAATTTTTATTTGATGATAAAGATATCAAAAATCAAAAATAAGAAGAAAAGGAAAAAACAATAGGCATCTTTTTAAAAAAAAACGACAGAAGAAAACT
This sequence comes from Capsicum pubescens, assembly GCA_030864215.1. NCBI lineage: Eukaryota > Viridiplantae > Streptophyta > Magnoliopsida > Solanales > Solanaceae > Capsicum > Capsicum pubescens. Next base: position 35,958,809 of record CM061546.1, read on the forward strand.
TATTTGGGTGTGGAAGCCGATTCCAGCAATCATGACATGCATTTTGAATTAGACGACCTGATCTACCGATACTAATCATTACAACCCTTATCCACTTATTGAGTTTGAAATGAAATCAATCTTGAATATGCTTCCTCTAGATCACAATCCTCCTTCGGCTAGTGACAGCTCAATGGGTTTTTGTCTACACCTAACTCATTTTCATCTCTTTCTCAACTCACTGTCGCCTTATGGTGCTCAAAAGGGTTTTCACCTATCAGACTCTCTCATTTTTACTCATTCATTTTTTATTTTTTATTTTATTTTTTTTGAAAATAATGTCCAACATACGAAACATCATGCACTCATAACATGTTTAGCCTTGATATTCTCAAAGATCGATCTGAAGGTCTTTCTTTGGTTGTAACTTGACTTTTGGAAAAGGTTAGAAAGAAAGGGAGGCATGTGGCTCAAAAATTTACATAATATTGGGTGAAACATGCAACTTTTGGAATCGACTCTTTTAAAGAAATAAACTTTGCCCCAGTTTCATTTCATTCTGGGTAATTTAAATTTTCCTTTGGTTGGATCGAACCCCAGAGTAGGGCTGCCTACGTATCTTGTCATAGCAAGAATCAGGTCAAACGTAGTTTAGAAATCTTGTTCTTTTGCTTGATTTTCTTTTTCTCTTTTTTTCTTTTTTTCTCTTTTTCTTTTTTTCTTGACTTTTCTCTCTTTTTCTTCTTCTTCTTTTTCTTCTTTTTTTTGAGAAAAAGAGAGAGATATTTTTTCCGACTCTATTTTTTCTTGACACTTTTCTGACTCTATTTTTTTTTTTTTGCAGACTCTATTTTGATTTCAAAAGAGGGATATAAAAGAAATAAAACAAAAGCTCAAAAGGGATAACAAAGGATGACATAACATTTGGATAGCAGAATGAAATGTCTTCGTCATATCAATCCTTAAAAACGCAAGTACATAACATGCAATCTAGGAATGGAACATGAAGATCATACGCATCTTTTTAATATTAACTGTGACTAAGCACATGCACGTGTGTCACTTCTTTTAAACTTGCAAACCATACAGGTCTACTTGTATTGTACTTTCCTCACAACAGATGACACTTTTTTTTTTAGCTAACTTCCTTTTGCTTCTTCTGACAATAGAAACTATATATCCTCTGGTTGATCTCATTAAAAAATACTTGAGTTGAACATCCTCATTGAAGATCAAGTCACTTTTTATTCGCAAAGTGATTGCCTCAAAACATTCAAGTTAGAATGTAACTAGGTCTCCAAAATATTTCAACACTTTACTTATTTTTCTTACATTTTTTTTCCAACTCTAGGTTCTTGATTGAATGTTTCAACATTAGATTGGGTTTTAAGATCTGGCTAAAAATTCAACATGCTTATCATATTACCAGAATCACTATAGAAAGAGCTCTTTGAAGAAAAAAAAAAGACAATATATATTGAGAAATAAAAATAAAATGAACACACATTTTGTTGACAGAAAGATAGAAGAGTTTGAACAAAAATGATAAGAAAATCAGACAAGATAGATCCTAAACTACAACCCTAAAATAATTCGAGTAACAGAAAAGAAAACAAAAAAAACTACTAAACCTCTTCCTAGTAGGGAGAGGGGTGACTTCTCAATTGCTCAGCTTGACAACTTAGCCACTGATTTGCACATCAACATGACTAGAGCTTCCACCACGATCAGACACATTCCATTCAACAAATAAGTTCTGGGTCCCCATACTTGACTCATTGTTTCCCACATATCATGCAGTACCACGTGCTGGCGAAGAACTCTGCGGGACGGTTGAGGTGCCAACGTTTTGCACCACAATCAATTTTTCTTAAATCATTTTCTCTATTTCTCTTTTCAAAATATGACAATCTTCAGCACTGTGATCTTGCATATTAAAATGATAAGCACATCGTACATTAGGATCAAAATATTTAGAATGTGGATCGGGAATATATCCAGAGATAGGAGTAATCATGCCCCATTGCCTTAATGTCTGGAAAAAACTGGTATAGGACTCCCCAATTAGTGTGAAATTATCCTTTGCCTTCCTCCTCATTGCAAACTCTGGCCTCGGATGAAACTTGGATTTAGAGGCTCCTTGATAAATTTGTGAGTATCGAGGACGACGCCGAGGGTCCGAGGCACGCCATTGTGGATAGGAAGACGAATGAGCATACGACTGTGCATTGTTCAAAGGATATTGAGGAAGTGGAATGAAATTTCTTGTATTTTGGAGAAAGGAACCTTGTTGCATGTGGTTGTGTGGATCTAATATGTAAGCTCGGGATTGAGGCTGACAGTATTGGTGGGTTGAACCTCTCAAACTCTGTTTTGTCCCTGGCATGACAATAAATATGTTTTCCTTCTTCTTTCCTTTTTTAATTTTCCTTGATCAATTGCAGCATCGCCCCAAATGCTTCACAGAATCCTCATGTCCATCGTGTTCCTTAAATTTCAATATCTCAAAACTTTGAAGAAGGTTGACATTTGAAGACAAGCCCCAGTATTTAATAGTGGGAACGGATGAGGAGGATACCCACTGGGCCAAGCTCGATACATTTTCATCATTAGTTGTCTTAGTCTCAAATTCTCTTCCTTTAAACTCTCATTTTCATGGCTCTTTGTTTGATTCATGAAGTCACTTTCTATATCCTTGTTGGACACAGTTAGATCTTCTTTAGATTTGGTGTGATGTGGAGGACCAACCAAAATACCACAAACCAACCACCTTAAACTAACTGTATAAGAAATAACAAAGGCGTCAGAATGCAATATTTTTTCAAAAATTCTTTTTCTTTTATCCTCTTTTTGTGAAGAGATCACCGAACCCCAGAAGGGTTGCCTACATATCTCACTAAGATGAGAATCAGGTGTGCGTAGTTCTCGAAAATTGAAGATACAAAGAAATATACCTTTTTTTTAATAATGAGAAAATTATTTATTTATTAAATAATATTTTTTTTCATTTTTGAAAACAACCTTTTTTTTTATTTTTAGTTTAAAAGAAAAGACAGCCATTTTTTAAAAGATCACCGAATCCATTAAGGACTGTCTATGTATCTCAATAAAATGAGAATCAGGTGTGCGTAGTTCTTGAAATATATATCGTACAAAATTCAACCTCAAGACCCCTAAAGGTTCAGGGTTGTTAAGAATTATATATACTTTATTTTGTAAAAACTTAGCTTCATGATCCCTAAAGATTCAGGGCTATTAAGATATATATAAAAATTAGACTTGAGAATTAGAAAAATAATTATGAAAATAATCATATTTTCAAAATATTTCTGAATAAGTCTATGAATAATTTTTCAAAAGATAGGGTCGTATCCTGAGAAAGACTTCCTATGTATCACAACACTAAGATGTGAGAATAAGACCCTCACAGTTCATGAAAATCGTAAAACTATGTTACTAAAATTTTTCTTTCTTTTAAAAATAAAATTTTTCTTTAAAAAATGATTCACTAAATGTGACGATAATTTAATCTCTTGCATTTTAAAAGTTGCCTAAAGCCGATCAACAAACAAACAGCCTTCCAAACAAATGTCAAGGAACACATAGGATGCACATGTTGGTCTTTATAAAGTAGGTCACCTGTCCTAGACAGACCCGGCCCCTGTGCCGAGTCCCGCTAAGTCAAATACATATGATGCAAATAAAGCGGCACTTAATAGGGATAACCAGATTCTGAGTTTTCAGTTCTTCTAAGTTTAAGCCTAGTAGGGATAGGTGTCTAGACTGGCTTACCCGAGCGGACACTCGAACCGGGGAGGGACAACTTGGTCGGTAGCAGGGTAACACCACCTTCGTTGTCGATCCGAACCCCGCCTAACATGTGTGACTATATCTTTTACCAGGTGTCTTGACACTCCGGCTATCTCAAAAAGAAAGTAGGATGCATGTGCTGCATTCCTTCTATCCTATTTCAGAGACTCAGAGGGGGTGCGTAAGAGAAGATAATATATAATACAGTTCAATCAATATCAAAGCGGTAAATAAGCGACAAGTAGCACATAAGGCCAACAAACACAATATCAACAATAATTAAAGCAAATATAAGTCAATATAAAAAGCTTGAATTCTTATTATTCCCCAGCAGAGTCGCCGGAGATGTCACACCCCTTTTTTGCTCGAAGGGATCAGAGTCGAAGGGTTTTTCCAGTTAAAGTGACGATATTAACTAGGGATTAATTGATTTACAGAGTCACCACTTGGAATCGAGTTATGGTATTCCAAATCACCTTTTTGAATTCCTAATCAAAAGGAAATGACTCTTAGTTGGTCTGCGAAAACAAAAAATTGGGTAAGTAATTCTGTTGACCGAGGGGAAGGTGTGAGGCACCCCTCGAGTCCCGTGGTTCTAGCACGGTCGCTTTATCAACTTATACTAACTTAACTATTTTGATATATTATGTTAAGACCTAATTTCGCTCATATTTTAATGTCTAATAGTTGTCTATAACTCGTGTATTAAATCGATGAAAATTAATTTTTGAAAAATATTTGCCAAGGTGCATTATTGCATCCTTGGAATTTTAAATGTCTCATAAAGATGCGTACACCGCATTCTTAATTGAAACGAATATATTTAAACGTGCCTAAAACTTTCCTAGCGTTAAAAGGCATTGATTTATTTCTTATAAATTCGGAATACTTAACCTTAACAACAAATTAAAGCAAAAATTCATTTAAAGTAATTAATTAATTTTAATAAATAATTATTAAATTCTATTAATAATTATAAAATAAAAATAAAAATCATAAATAACAAAAATAGCAAAAATATACAGAAAAGAAAAAAAAACTACTATTATGTTAAAATTTATTATGAATCCAATTCATTCTCTTTAAATTATTAAAAATCCAAAAAGTCATTGTTATATCATCTTTAATATAATGAGAGAAATATTATTATTATTTTTTAAAAAAAAAACCACAGAAGTATTAAGTCCCAAAATAAACCCATTTGACCTTTTTTATTCTTTGCAATTAATGAACCATTTTTACCACTAACAAACTTTTAACACAAAAAAAATTGAATCTTACTGATTTTTGTCTCTTCAACAAACAAAAATTCTATTTTCCTTAATGCACTCATGAACATGAATTATTGTTGAGATTTTTTGGTGTTTGCAGAAATCTTTTTTTTTTTATATTTTTTTTTTGGCAATGGTAAGGAAAGGGAAGAAAGAAGCAGTGACCGTCTACCGGCGGCGGCGTGGGAAAAGGGGAGAGGGGTGGCAGATTTGATGGAGGGGAGTGATGGTGCGGAGCCGACGGGTTTCTGGGGTGGTTTCCGGTGACGTTGGTTTGGCTGAAGGTCGCCGGAGTTGGGGAAGAGGAAGGTTGTCGCAACACCCGGATTCCGGCAATGGGTGCGCCGGCGGTGGGCGTATGTGTGTAAATCTGTGTGTATGTGCATTTTTAGTAATGTGGCAATGACAAGTTGGTGTATTCCGGCAATATTTCGCTGGAAAAATTGTTTTGCCGCCCATTTTCTCTTTGTCTCTCGATCTTCACAGTTTTACCCTTTTTTTTTTAAAAGAACAATTTTTTTTTACTCTGACTCGCTACGTGTTTTCACTATTCTTCATATTCTGTGCTCTCATGTATACGTACATATTTATCCTAAGACAAAATAGAAACTATGTGTGCAGTGTAAATCGATATAATTATTTTATTCTTGTTTTCGTTCCAGATTTTAATTAGACAGTACTTAACACATAATATTGAAATTCTGACATATTCACTAAATAAATATATAAACATATGATAAATTAACAATATAACATGTTCTAACAAAAGATGCACGTAATCAAATATTCATGCTAAATAATATATTGAAATCATTGATATAAATTTGAACATGATTTGATTCACTATAAAAAAAAAATTCATACAGTGAATAATAAAAAGTGAAATAAGAACCTGTTGATGAATATTATCACCGGAATCCTCAAACGAAACTCTCACTTTTGAATCTTCACCTTCTCCTCTTCACTTGTTTTTCTCATTTTTTCAGTTTTTCTCACTTTTTCTTGCTCTCTGTTTTTCTCTGATGTTTCTGATTTTTTGATACAGTTTGATGATGAATGTACGTAGTTTTTCTCTGATGTTGTTCTGGTGTGGAAGAGTTCCTTAAGTACAGGACTTTTGGGGGGGAAATTTGGGGGGAGTAGTTATTTATCATATAGGATAGGATTTAATTTTTGAATTTCAAATTATTATTTTTTTATTTAATGGAAGATAATAATAATAAATTAAAAAAAAAGTAAATAAATAAAATAATATAATAATAATAATAATAAATATAATAATAACTAATTAATTTATATATTTAATAAAAATACAATAAAACCTACAAATAGCCAAAATAAATATAATAAAATAGTATTAAACTACTGATTTATTCATTAAATTTTATAATAAGGGAAAATATTTTTAATTTTTTGTATTATTTATTTTTTATTATTATACTCTTTTTTTAAAATTAGAATAAAAATAAAATAAAATATCTCAAAACTAACTTCATTTAATTATTTATCTTTTAACGAAAAATTTATTAAAATAAAATAAGAATTTAGATAATATTTAATTAAATATAAATATTTAATATCAAAAAATATATATATTAAACTCGGGAGGATCAAAATCACGTGTCTAGACTACTAAGGAAGTCATTTTTCTCAATTTTGTAAAAAACTTGTTTTCCTAGAGGACATTTTCTTCAAAAAATTTAAGCAACCAAATTAAACATGAGGAAATCGCAAAACTCCATACCAAACATACACCCTAGTATCCTTATATATTGATTCAAGATTTTCTTTTTTCTTGCTTGTGAGCGGGGAAGGGTGTGTGTAACTGTAACAAGCCAGCCCAACTATTGATGTTGTCCACTTTGGACCTAACCCTGCACGACTTTAAAATATGTCACTATTAGGTGTAAGACTTGCTTCTTTAAATACCTAATATTTTTCTTGTGTTTCGTCAATATGAGATTTGCCTAAGGTGTTACATATATACCCCGTTCCCCCACTCTAGATACTTAGAGTGAGGACTATGGTTTGTCCCACCATCATTCAAGGATGTTGCACGCGAAGTGCCTCGATCTGATATCATATGTTACAGCTCAACTCACTAATGATATTAACTGCTTTGGACCTAGATATGCACGATTTAAAATGTGTCACTAGGTATACGACTTGTTTCCCTATATATATACCCAACATCTCTTTTTTGTTTTATCGATACGAGATTCGCCTAAGATGTTATAGGGCTGGGGCGCAGGGGGAGGGGGGGAGTCCGGTGGAGAACTAGAAAATATATCAGATGGACAAAAAATTTGCACATATGTACTCGTGAACATAGTAGCATAAACAAGTACTCTATAATGGTTTACTAGAAGATTAATTAGAGATTACAAGATTAAACTAAATGGAAAATTTTGCATTTGATTAAGTTTGGTATTTTATTATGATAACATAAAATAGTATAACTAATTTGATCTATCTTATTGTAGTTTTAGCTGAAGTAGTATATGTAATTTTGTGTAAATGCCAAATCTCCTATACTAAAGAATTACCTTTAATGTGAAACCTAACTACAACTTTAGTTGCCAATCATGGTTGTCATTATTAGTCACAAGTATCCCATAATGAATTAAATTTCTTTGTCATTCTTTTGTAACAATAAAAATTTCATATATGAAGGGTATGTATAATTATTACTTAAATAAAGAATTCAACTGCTCCAAAAATGATGTTGAAAGGGTCAAAAGGTGACCAAAGCAAAAAAAATTAATCTGCACGTAGTATTTGATTTGGTTGTTACATATTAGGTATATAGGCACAATTTTTCACTAACTATTAGTGATTGTTTAAGTAAGAAACTCATTCCTTAAATAGTTCAAAAATTAAAAACTCCAAAAAAGATACCAGAGAATAATTTAGGTATTTTTTTTAACCCTTCGTAGTGATTCAACCGCTGTACAAGATGTTGAAAAATTCAAAAACTATATGGAGTACTACTAATTGATTTGATAGCTATATGGAGTAAAAAAGTACCATAAAATATGAATTGTCCAAAGTTTATAAGACGGAAAAATTAAGAAAATCCAATTTTCTGTCACATTGATGATTGAACATCACATCCATAAAATAGTGTGTAAAATGAAAATATTCCGTAGCCATTTTTTTGAAACATGAACCAAAACAAACAAATATTCTTTTCCATAGGACCATATAGCCCCTTTTGTCAACTAAACAAATCCTCAATTTTTCTTGCAAATTGGATAAAACGGTTCGAATCCCACTAATTGAGTTGAAGGAGAAAAAGAAAATCGACAAGAAAGACTATCAAATTTGGTTTAATATGGTTTTATAAATGTGTATATTATAGTTTAATAGCGAGAAAAAATGCACCATGCTTTTTTCTTTATAGGAAGCTGTTATAGATATAGATATTGCAAAATGAAAGCAAAAGATAAGCGCCATTGCACCTAAAATTAAAAGAAAAAGAAATTAAAATTAAAAAAAGAAATAAAATATAACTTTGTAATTACATCACGTAATTGCACCTAATTCTTTATTCCTAATTGAGAATTGGACTATGTAATTACATCTAATTTCACTTTTCTTGTGGTTCTTGAAACATATATCCTTAACAATTTTTTAGTTTTACCTTATAATGGAAAGAAGTACATAGTTCAGTGACAATATTATCTTAGAAGGAATAAAAGTTACTTTAGTGAGATGTTTATATAAGTTCAATGACATTTTGAGGAATTAACTCTTAATTCTTACATCCCTTTAAACAAGATAAATTAAATAATTTTTTTGTTAAAAAGTTACAGAACTATATTTAGTGTATAACTAATGTATCGATGTTACTTGTAAACATCATACATGGATATATAGTATATAATTAATGAATAATTACTACATAATATATGTATAATTTATATTTATGTCTTGTAAATTAATTATATACTTTTTATACTCTAAATATACACCTATAACCATTTAATTATCTATTTTATAATTAAAAATATAAATAAGATTTATACCTATTCTCGTCCCTTTAAATACGTGAATAAAGTCAAAATACTATAATTACCAAAACCATATAGACTGCCTAATAAAAGCAAACAACATGAAAAAGTTATTTATAATGGAATTGTCAAAATAAAATCAAATATTTTAAATTTATAACTTAAATAAACGATTATTTAAGTTCTGCCTATTTAATTGGGTGAATATACAGTGTAGTCTTCTCCAACAGAAGAAAAAAGACTTTTGTCTAAGTCTTCAGTAGCTGTCCCTTCACTTTAATATTCTTGACTTATTATTCACATAGTTGATCAATCAATAAATAGATGGTAGTAAAATAGTTAATCAATCAATATATAGATGGTACATTTTACTTATGACGCTACCTACATTGATGTCAAAAATTACGGCAAATTTAGGTGGGCTAGCTATTTTTTGGACATATAAGTGGTAACTATCTCCTGATTTTTAAACTGAATTAAAATTAGATAATTAATTTTACTATCCTGAATAAATAAAAAAAGATGAAGAGAGAACTTTTTATATCAACATATTTTGTTGAAGACAAGAAAATTAAATGCATAAATTCTAAAAAGTCAGAAGTCAGCTGAATTTAGGCATAGTTATTTAATTTTTTCGACTGGTCCATACCTAAATCAAACGGAATTTGACCCAAAACGTGATAACTATAAATCGTGTGCATGAGGTAACATATCGATTAAAAGGAAAGTTTGATACATTAAAGTGCTCGTTCTACGTCTACACGGGATTCAGGAAAGAATCGGATCACAAGAATTTATTATACAAAGTTTCCTCTTACACTTCTGTCAAAGTCTTTTCACGGCTTAAACTCATAACTTCCTGATCACACGACACCAACTTTAATTCCAGTTATTTCAAAACTCCCTCTCAATCGATTAATTTTCCAAAATCACTTTCAATTTTCGCAAACCATTAACTTGATGTGCCTAGCCATAACCAGTAAAGGATGGTCAACTGATAAGTATTTATTGAAATTGCATATACATCATATTAAGTGTGTAAGTAAAAAAATGCTTAGGATAATACATACATAGGCCTCTCAACTATTTGATTTCTTTATACCTTAATTAAGTTATGTATCTATTGAACTTTTTGTTTCTTCATAAATGATTTTAATTAAGCGCGATTGCTGACATGGCGTGTCATATGTAATACACTCTCTATTGGGATAGTGAGAAGCCATAATTAATCAGAAAATTTAAATATAAAAAAATACAACCAATAAAAAAAAACACATAAAGATAATTAAAAAAAACTATCTTCTTCTCCGTTATCCTTACCAAGCTTCCATATCTTTCTTTTTCCATAAACCTTAAACATAGCAATAGTAAAAGTTATCTGTTAGTACTTAGATACTTCTAACAATTAGCTCATTATTGGCCTATTGAATAATCGGGTGCACACTTCTCACTTTTCAAACTATGTGAACTTTGACCATTACAGGCAACTTGCTTTGACAATGATGAAGAACATGACCTCATTTCTGCAGCTCAAAGTTTCAATGAAAAAAACAGTCAGTGCAATTCAATTATCAAACTAATCATACAAAATGAAAAAGAGAACCATTGTAAAATCTATAAAAAAAAAAAATCATCTATTTTTGTCAAAAACACAACATTTTCTTTCCTGCAAATCATAATCACAAAGAAGAGTAGCTACATAGAAAAAGGAGAAGAGTGAGAGAATATGTTTTTGTGAACTCATCGGAGAAGTTGTGGGCATGGCTTTTGCATAAAACTGGTGTAATATAATTATGTATAATGTCGTATGTCGTTTAAAAAATCATATATCATTTAAAAATGAACTCCAACGGAATCTAGCTCCCCCCGTCTTCCCTTCTTCCAATTGCAAACAATCCATCTTTAATTATTCAAATTCAAAATACACTAATTTATTTAAAATTGTTGTTGGATATTGTTTTGATGGAGAAGTAAAGGAGTGACGTGAGGATTTTTTTATTTTTTCTTCTCACTAAAATTATGTTTAACAAATGAGGGAAAAAATTTTAAAAAAAAAAAAAAAAGGCTGAAAGAAATGCTTCAATGGTTGAAAAAAAAAAAAATTGAGATAAATGAAGAAAAAAAAGATGCCATTTTTTTCTTTTACTTTTCTGTGGTCAATGATGGGGAGTGGGGTATTGGGAAGGGAGGGCGGGAGGATTGGGTAGGCTGCAGTGGGGTGGGATATATTAATGTTTTTTTTTACATTTAGATTTAAGTATATTAAAAAATTATTTTTAAATTATTTTAAATTAAAATATCACGTGTCATTATTTAATTTGTCACTATGCCATATCATTAGTGTGTGTATTTTACGTATTTTATATTTTTTTGTCACATCAGCATATTGTGCTTAATTGAAATCATTTGTGAAGAAGTAAATGGTTCAATAGATACATGGCCTAATTGAGGTGTCTATACAAAAAAAATCGAATTGTTCTTTCTATTACGTGCATAAAAAGGTAAGAGTTTTAAGTGTACTTTTAATTATAAAATTTTGTTCAGATACTTCAGTGCAAGGAATCATTAATTAATTAATCCAGGTAATGTCTGCGAAATTTACCCATTCATGATATTTATTTTCTAGTTTTCTTATACAAAAGATAGCATGAGAATTAAGATCCAAAGGTCGTGGTGGAGTATAAGTACTCTTCCATTATTAATAAAAGGTCTCGAGCTCAAACTCTAAATATAAAGTCACCTTTAATATATAAGAAGCACTTAACTCCATATTAAATTTTTTTAACATGAATCTGAATTAATCGAATAGTCAGACTCTACCGTGAAGAGCAGGAGAGTCTCATCACTGTATTTACTTATTTACACAGAAGCAACTTCAATTTATCATTCAGATAAATTATCAAAGGATATTTGTTTTTTCTTTTCAATGTATTGAGTGTTTGAATAAACGACATTTTTAAATTTTAAAAAAAACATATTTTATTCTGAAAGTACTCCTTTTAAATGATTCTGACACGTATGAAGGGAGGCATTGTAGATATTGCTTAGTTGACTTGAATTAAATATATTGCCTTAGGTCTAAAACTAGCAATAACCTAGAGTTATTTAACAAAGAGATAGGAATATCTTCTTCCAAGAACCAATACTAGGAAACAAAATGCAGTGATAGTACTACTAGTACATTTTTTTAATACAACGATGATGTATGATCAATTTCTAATAGTAGACAAAAGAACAAAACAATATGTTTTGTTAATAATAAAGAGAAACCTCACCACAAAAGGAATGTGTTGCAGCGGATGAGGCTGCTTCTCCCTTAACCAGAGGCCTCGAGTTCGAATCTTGAATATAAGAAAATCCTTGATAGAAAGCGCTTCTCTCGAATGGACCCTACGCGGCGCGAATCTGAATTAGTCGGGTTCCAATCCGGATACCGGACACCAGATGGGAAATCAAAAAAAATAAATAAAGAGAAAAAACTCGCTTCCCCCCAATGGACCCTACATGATCCGAATTAATTGAGCTCCAATTCGGGTACCGAACCTCGGATGGAAAACTCAAAAAAAATAAAGAGAAAAAACTCAAACAAATTCAGGATTATCCAAAATCATTTAGCTAACAATTCATTCTCATAATCAATGTGAGACAGTCAACATCTACTATAGAGGATATATTAGAATCCTTCTTGTATAAGGAAAATAAATATATAGGAAATCTTTGTGTATAAGGAAAAAGGATATGGATACGATACATACTTCTGAAATGCAACTAAAAAGAACAAACCAAGTTTCGTTGAGCTCAGCTCGACAACTATATATTCAAGCTAAAAGCCGAACACAAGCTCAGCTCAGCTCGTTTCATAAAACGAGCTTGAGCTGAACTTTTGTTCACAAACAGCTCGACCCATTTACAACACCCCTAAACACAAAGGTTAGTGAATCTTTTTGCTGGTGAATCATATAAGAGGTCATATATTCACCAGATTTTGGTTTATATTATACAAAAACAATCAGAATTGTTACAGATTTCCCGATTCCCATCATACATACGTAGGTATCTTCATCTTCAGAGAACTCTGCTACGATGCTTCCAACCCGAGTCAAACATCTAACAAGGCTGCATGCCGCGGAGCTAACTGAGGTGATAATGATCAAGTGTTCGGTTTGTTTCATCCTATTTTGCCCAGAAATGACTGCAAGAAAGTTAGATGTTAAACTAGCACTAAAAGAACCAAAAGCAGAATGCACTTGATGTAGCCCCTATATTACTAATGCAATATATAACTTAAATCGGATCCAAAGACGACTTGTGAAATTCCAGAAGTAGCCTGCATGGCGATGGTTCACATAATGTCATCAATCCAACGCCGTGAGGATTGCAAAGTATTTCCTACCATGATAATGGCTTGGGGGGAAATGTGATTTTGGTACGAACAACACAAGCTAAACTGATCGACATGATTTAGAAAGTTGAAACAATGAGTTCAAGAACACCGGGAAGCGCCACAGAAGACCAAAGAACTTAAAAGGGTTATTATGCAAAGACTATATAGTGATGCAAACAGATCCCATCATCAGAACTAATAAAACTATCATCATGGATCAAGATCCAAACAGATAATCTCGTTGAAATTAAGACACACATGGATCAAGATCCAAACAGATCATCTCGTTGAAATTAAGACACTCCCTCATGGGGTGCGCCAAAGGTGTAACCTAAACAGTGAAAAAGGGGCCTAATCTTTTGAAGTACTTATACTATGTTGTTGTTGTTGTATACTACTAACGTTGTACTTAGATCTTTTGAACTTCGTGTGGATGCCAAAAGGTTTTTACACCCACTTTTTTGCATAACAAAAAGTTTTCAGTATAAGAAGGTTTACCTTTGTTTTTGTTAGAGAAGTTCCATTTTTATTAGTGGTGTTTCCAAATCCAAACTTAGGCTTCTTCTCAGCAGGCTTCAATATCTGGAAAGAGCACATCAGTGTCTCATCCACACTCATCACGGCCCCGGCATTGTCAAACTCCCCACAATAATTAGGAGCAGAGAATATAGTCACCAGCTGTCGGTCAGCGAAAAACTCATACCCATCTTCCACAACCTATATTAAGTATAAATAACTCATAGAACTTGAAAAAACGAAACCCTGGAAAAAAAAGAAACAAAAGGAAGGAAAAAACGTCGACTGGTGGAAGTCATATTCAGTTTAAAACCTGGTGGGCACGGCAAATGAGATCAAGATCTTGCTTCTGAAGAAATTGTGTCACCTTATCCGGGCTAAATGTGTAAGAAACACCTCTATCGTTCATTCCCCAGCCTTTTACATCCCTACTAGGATCTGACCATAAAAGATCACAAAGCAGTCCAGCTTCAGGAACATCAGTTGGTCGTGGGAGGTTTCGTATCTGATCCAGATGATGAAGGTCCGGGGAGAGTCCACCATGCATGCACAATATCTTTTCATCAACCAGAGCTGCCACAGGCAGGCAGTTAAAACAATCTGTGAATATCTTCCACAATCGAACATTGAACCTTCTTTTGCATTCATCATAGAATCCATATATACGATTAATGGAAGCACATTCATGATTTCCCCTCAAAAGGAAAAAGTTTTCGGGATACTTTATTTTATATGCAAACATAAGGCATATTGTTTCCAGACTCTGCTTCCCACGATCCACATAATCGCCTAAGAATAGGTAATTGGATCTTGGAGGTAATCCACCGTATTCGAATAGCCTCAGTAGATCAGAATACTGACCATGGATATCCCCTAGCCAAGTATGGCGCCATGAAAAGAATTAGACAGGAAGTCATGTTTTCTACACCAGAAAAAAAGGGGCGAGAGCATGAAATGGCAAGAATGTTTCAGCATATATTTTAACATTTTAAGGGGTTGCAATACAACCATATATTGGTGCCTCAAGAAAGAAAATGAGAAGCAATGATATGAGCGCAAGTTGGAAAATAGAACTACACAAAAATTAACAATACAAAGGGTACAAATTGGCAATCAGCATACAGGCATAACTCAAAGCAAAGAATACAATGAGCTAAGATCTTCCAAGAAAGTGCCCTCAGGCAGACGAAATGTACAAAAAAGCTATGTTGCTCGGACTCTTCACAAATGTCAACGGGTGCATCTCGGATTCTCCAAAAGTAGAGTATTTTTGGAGAATCCGAAATAGGTGCGACATCAAAAGTGAAGAGTTCGCACAACTTAGCAAAAAAGCATAGTTGCAGTGACTTGTGAGTGCTGAACCGATGCTTTTACGGACAAAATCATATAGATATGGAATGCGGACATGAATGATTCAACTTCAAAGAAAACTCTTGATGTTAGACTGCTAATACATTTTTCTTGGCGAGGAAGGATTTGCGAGGTTTTCTACTAGAAAAAGATAATAAGAAGAGAAGAATGGAAAATAGTATTCTTAGTATCTCTTCATGCCATTGAAATCCCACTTCCACCTCAATTCGCATATTTACAAGCCTTTTCGGTATTAGGCAGGGCTGCACTTTCTGAGTACTTGATTTTGGTTTTCACACGTGAAAGCTGATATGTTTGGCATTCATTTTGTAAATTAATAACCACAAAGTAGATACTCTTAACATATAATATGTTCTTAATGACTTCAATTGCTAAGTTTATTTTTCTCTTTTTTATTTTCTAAGTCTTTTTTGTTTAATGTCCACTTCAAAACAAAATGTGATGTTAAGAGGCGAAAAGGAGTTTGTAAATACTGGTAAACAAAAAGAAATTGTGCAGAAACTACATACATATACAATACACTGCCTGGCCTAGGGAGAAAGATTACATCCTCTCCCCTCAAGAGGTGCTTTTGAGAAAACAGCAACACTCTGAGCAAGCTTTTACTTATCGTCTTAAGTACTGGGTTGTAACAAACGAACACCACGTAGCCTTGGGGACATGATGTTTCTCACCCCTCAAGAAGTGAACTTCGAAAATGTTACAACACTCTGATCAAGTCTTTTCTTATGGTTTAATGCACAAGCAGTACTAAACGGACACCACCATTGCATATAATGCTCAGGTGATTAAGGACGTCGAACCACACTGATTGCTGTCCAAAAATAGGTCAGTGTATTTTGTAGCTATTGTTTAAATGCCAGTTCTTTACTTCCATTTCAGACCAGCAAGATACCAGTTGCATGGATACACCTCGAATTTAGTTACTCAATTTTCACACAACCGTTACTTACTTTCAAAAGGAATGTACGCTAATTATGGTAGATCTGTTCCCCAAAAAAGAGTAACAACTGTGAAAATCAGCATAAGCATTTGATTTGTTGATGAGCTGATGATTGGAAAATTGGTAATCTCGAGATGACTGATAGCATTTTGAACTCAACAAAAGGTTAACCTAAAAATTACTTCAATTGAATTCCACAAATTCAGTTGCATGGCCATTTGGAGAGTATTTGCATGCATTAAAAAGCTAACTCAGTTTATCTAGGTAAGAGAAAGAACCAATAAATGACCAATACAGATAGTCTATGAAAAATGTTTTTGAAATAAGATTAGGTTTGGCCAGAGAGAATAGCGGAGAGAGCTCAAGACTGTCTAATGCTAAGTTGCTCAGACTCTTCAAAAATGTTAACGGATGCGTGTCAGTTTCTCCAAAGGTCTCAGACTCTTCAAAATGTCAACGGATGCGTGACAGGTTCTCCGAAAGTAGTCTATTTTTGGAGCATCCGACACGGGTTTAGCATCGAAAGTGAAGAGTCCGCAACTTAGGTCTGATGCACTATAGTCTATAGGTGCCTGCATCCGATGGGTAATACGGAAGGAGAGGAAAGATCAACATTTTTAGGAACAAAGGCTTCACGTGCACTTGAATACAAATATTTGGAATTATTAGCTTTTTGGACTAACTTTAGAGATGTATATAATCTAGATAGAGTTTTTAAGTTCCTTCACATTCTACAGGAACTGTAGGACCGACCTTCATCTTTTGTAATCTAAATCATTTTATGTATCTGCACTCATGCTGACACAATAATATTTTGACTACCTATAAAAAAGCAGGAGGAGAGCAAAATGAGGGGAAATAAAGAAGAGGGGAAACGTAGTAATTGCTTTGCTCCATTGGTGAAAAAACGAGGATAATTTAAAGTAAAAAAGTAATACAGCAGCCCCAAAATAGCATTTGAAAAACCTGTGGGATTAGACTTGAGGTAGAGGATGCTTTTATTTATGGAAATGAAGTAAATTAAGCAGTCTCTTGGTGAGCCTTTTGCACTGGATCAAGTAAGATAAAGGACTATTCAAGATGCAAACTTAGGGAAAAGCTGATAAATGAATTGGAAGGTAACACATTTAAAAGACAACCATGACAAAGGCTAATTTTAGAGCTTTTAAAACTGGAATGGTACGTTAATCTGAATGAAACTAATAGCCAGGTACAATTGAATGTCTGATTTTTAAACTGTATCCTGACTAAGCATATACTGTGACACGCAGAGACTAATCATGAACGAAAACTATATCCAAATTGAGGAGATTGAAGAACACATCTCAACTTCAAGCATCAAAACTCATGCTCCCTATCACTAGTATATCAACAGAATGAACCTAATACTACCAAAGCAGGTCTTAAGAACCTGATCAGAACCAAATTCCTCTCAACAACCAACAAAACAAATAACAACTGCGCGTCGGTCCCAAAAAAAGTCAGGGTCGGCTATATGAATCCCCAATTCCTTTTTTATTTGATAACTTTGGTATCTGGACCATCTTGTGCACACCTCCACTAATTCCATGGGATACTTGCCACCTCCCACCGATAACAGGTTTCAGGTAACTCCGCACCAAGACCAGAACAGGTGGAAATAAATCACCTAGTGTTTTTGTCTCTATTGGGAATTGAATCCGAGACCTCATGCTACTCAACCTAGTCCATTGACTACCAGGCCACGCCCACACCCTTAGGTACATATGAATCCCCAATTCTTCATTTAAGCTCAGTTCAGTCATATCAACAACCATATTACTTTTTAGAAAGTCAAAAGAAAAAATAATCAAAGACTGCTTATTTATACTAAATCAAAGCATCCCACTTCAAGAACCGCATGAACAAATTCAATCCTACTTCAAAGATTGCATTTTTATACAAAACCAAATACCCCCACTTCAAGAATTGCATCAATAAGCTCAATCCCACTTCAAAGAACTCAAAATTCCATTGAAACAAGAAAGTGCAAAATCAAATTACTCCCTCTATTTCATTTTATTAAAAATAGTTCTTTCAAGTTACTTGTCCGATCTATGAAATCGAGAGAATCTTATCATATTTTTCTAGTACTAAATAATTACATAAAATAGTAATAGTCAAATTTAGAATTTCAAAACATTATCAATAAGGTTAATTTAGTAAAATACAATTCTAATTAAAACCTTCTTAACATGCGTGTCAAGTCAAGAAGGGTCAAGAAATGCATGAACAAATTCAACCCCAATTCAAAGATTGCATTTTTTATATAAAATCAAAGCACCCCACTTCAAGAAATGCATCAATAAATTCAATCCCACATCAAAGAACTCAAAATTCCACTAAAAGCAGTTCATTCAAGATAACTTTTCCATTTTATTTTACTTTGACGTTGTTGACTTGACACACCTTAAGAAAACTTAAATTAAGAGTGTATTTTACCAAATTAACCTTATTAATAATACAAACAAAATCCTCTTAGATATCGATTTCCTAAATTGTACTAAGTAAATTCAACCAACTAATTTTAGTATAGATGCCAAGAAAACAAAATAGAGCTAAGTAGTACAAAGTCAAATTAAATCTCAAAAAGGGGGCTGAAGTAAAGTACCACAGATCTTTATTGGTGCATCCAGCTCAAGAAGATTAGGCTGCTTCAAGAAAATCTCTCTAGACTTCACACAAAGATGCTTTATCTCAGACTCAGATAGTTGCACTTGTTTCCCTGGCCTATGTCTAACATCAAGTAAACGGTTGATTATATCATCTAAAGCTAAAGAATCCATAACCTTCTTCATATACATAGAGAAATAAACAGAAATTAAACTAATATAGTAATACTCAACAAAAGTTATACTACTATATGGTTTCAAGATTGATGAAGTACAAGGAAAAAAAAAAACCAAGAATGTTGCTACATGCTTTTATGAATGTTACTGCATGCTTTTATGTAGAGACACGTGTGGTTGATGAAGTATTTTTTTTTCAAAGTGTGCACAAAGTGATTCGAGCATAATGGAAAGGACGAAGGAAATTTGAGGGGAATAAAGTGGAGTGGAATAGTGGATTGGCATCTTATTATTAGAGAAAAAAGAAAGAGGGAATTGCAATTCACGAAGTGGTCAATGACGTGGGTTGAGTATTATTGGCGGAGTTAAAAATTTAATGAAAAGTGTGTAAGTTTTATTTTTAATTATGTTAACAGTGTGTAAAATTAAATATACACTCGTTATGATTAATATTTAATGTCTATTCACCACATAATTTTTCAGCAAAGAGTGTATATCTGACCATCCTTCGCTAAAGGTGGCTCTGCCCATACTGAGCGTAATGATGTCTAAGGTTTAATTTTAAAGAAAGATAAATATTAGATGATTTTTTTTCATCTGTTTTAGTTTTAATGAGTAGAATTATTTAATATCCGTTGTTAGTAAAAAGTAATAGATATTTTGTAAAGTTAATTAAAGTGTGTGTAAATTGGTCCGAATGACAATTATTTGTATAAAAATTGGGGAATTGAAGTCAAGACTTCAACTTTTCGAGAGAATTAATGGTTGTGGTTGTGGATGAAGGGTGTTAGTTGTTTGGAAGAATTGGCTTTTTCATTTGAGTGAATAAATGCTTTACTTGGGAGAGTGATCCACCTATATAATATTAAGATGACTTTTTTTCATTCATTTTGATCTTGATCGATCTATTGTTAGTGAAAAGAGATAAATAATATTTTTAATATGAATATAATTTAAGGTGTGTGTAAATTAATTCGAACATCCTCATAATTAATAAAAAAAGGAATTAAAGTCAAAGACTTCAACTTTTGGGAGAATTAATGGTTGTGGATGAAGGGTGTTAGTTGTTTGGAAAAAAAAAAAAAGGAAACGAATTGGCCGGCCTTTTCATTTTGAGTGAATAGATGCCTCACTTGAGAAAGTGAACTACCTGTATAATATTATCTATCAATGTCTTCTTCTCTTTATAAAAGAAAGAAATATGTCAGGATGATGTTTGAGAAAGAAGACTTCCTAGAGTAGTCAATGGAGGTCCTTTTCTTATTTTTGATTTTTCAGATAGCTTTGGACGGTTAAGAATTCATGTGTTCAAAAGTTGTAAGTAGCAGATGAGTATGTTGTGATTGATGTGTGGATATATTGAGAAAGACAGGCTTCAAAATGAAGATATAGGAGATAAAGTGCGAGTGACTTCAGTGATGAAAAAGATTCTGAAGGCAAAGACTGAATAATTGAGACAGTGTGAAAGAGGAGTTGCACAAATGTTTTAGTGAGGATATGTGAGGTTGGCTATGGTGGATTTGAGGAGAGGGAGAGATAGACAGAAGAAGTACTGGGGAGAGATAATTAGACATATAACATATTTACACCTTGTCGAAAACATAATCCTAGATATGAGGATACGTAGGTAATAGAGTATTGTTTAGTTTTCCTTATCGTATCATTACTACTTTATTAGTAACTCTTCTACTATTATATTGTCTAATTTTATTATTTCATTTTATTTCCTTGTTGCTTCATTTATATATCGTATTATTATTGATTGCTACTGTTATTTTCATCATTATTTTTATGATTTCTTCGCTACTATATTGTCTTATTGATTTTGATATATATGTTTTACTTGAGGTGAGAGTCTATTTCTCTATCTTCACAAAGTAGCGGTACGATTGCATATACACCACCTTCTTCATATACTACTTCTGAAATTACATTAAATATGTTGTAATACAATAAGATTAACAACCATCAAGCCGCAAAGACGATTAATTCCTAGCTAAAGATCAAACTCAGAAATTCTAACTAAAAATAAAAGAATATTTATTACTTCGTCACAATATTTGATGATAATATGTCTTTCATTTTATTTTATTTTGTTCTATCTTTAGTAAAAATATTTTTTAAAAAAATCCTCCTATTTATTTGTTGAGTAACTTCATCATCGACAATAAATAGTGTTAATGAAGTGTCAGGCTTATGTGGAGTTATTTTCAACCCTTGTAAACACAAAAATTGAAGGAAAAATAAGTCTTCCTTAGAGACAAGTTGACGGTAAAATAAAATTTTAGATGTTCACAAGTCATATCTTAATAAATACTTAGCAATAAAGTATGATTGTTTGGTGGTATAATGGCTTAGCAATAAAGTATGATTGTTTGGTGGTATAATGGTGTAGTTATGACACTATTATTATAATACAAGATTAATATGCTAATTGCCATATGCTATGTACAATATGATAATGGATAACACCAGTAATAGTGGTTAAGTCGATGTAATTTTTTAATCAAGGCCTTTTCAGTCGATCTGGTACACAACATCATGTTTATCTATTACTCCCTTCGTTTCGAAATAAGTGAATTGTTAAGGTATTTATTGGTGTTTCAAAATAAGTGAATCATTGAATTTTTTTTTCAAATTTACCCTTATGATTTGACAACCAATTAACTTTTGAAAATGTATTACAAGGTCGGTTTTTTCTTTTTTTGGGTAAAAATAGAAAGTTGTGTTAAATTTATGTCTTTAATGTTTTTTCCTTAATCTGTGTGCCAAAATTCAACAATTCATTTATTATAAAACGGAGGGAGTATAATTTATATCGATTTGTAATCTATTACATAAAAGAAAATTTACCCAATACACACGAAAAGAATAACGACTGTAAATTTTTTCAAAAATCTCAGAAAATTGATTATAGAAACATAATAAAAATAATTGACAACAAATTATGAAATACACGTACAACAATATATGAATAATGATGGATCTTTAACCAGATTGACAAGTAAAACGAAAATAAAAAGCATATAATTTTTGGGTGGATTAGACTATCATTTTATTTTATGGTAGAAACTTATTCATATACCCAACATGTATCTAAACTCACATTCATATTGCTAAACTATAATTAGTTAATCCCCATTTCAATCTTATTTTAAAGTTTAACTATAATAAAATAATATACTTTAATATAAGTATCAAGTGCGGATAAATTTTTACCATTGCATCACCCCTCTCCCATATTAGATTCCTCATTCATATCTCATGAAAGATTTATATTTTATGTCTCACACGAATAATAATATAGATGTGTTTCTATGAAGCCAATCAATTTTCCATATTTGATTGGCTTAATATTTTGAAACATGTTTTCTTAATGGAGTTATTTCCCTTTAATTTAAGAAAAATGATTTTCCACAAAAAATAGAAAAATATTCTTCAAAACTCTCTCTTAACCCTCACCATCTCCACCTTGACCTCAATATGGAACTAAAACTCGACCGATCTCAACTTGGGTCTCGGGTGGGTGTTAGGGTTGATTTTGTTCTTGGATCGAGGATTGAGTCATGAGTCGAGGTTAAATCCCGAGTTAGAGTTAGAGATTAGGCTTGAGTCGAGTTCAAAGGTCGATATTCGAGTTCGTCCCAGGGGTTAAGGTCGAGGTTTGAGTCCCAGTCGGGGTTAGGATTGGGCCAAGGTTCAATTTTCAAGTTAGGGTGTGTGTCCAAGTCCTGGTAGTGGATCAAGTTGGGTTATGGTTGGGTCCAAGGTCCCGGTAGGGAAATCCAATTCGGTTGGGTGTCAGGGCTATATCTTGAGTTAGGGATCGAGTCACGAGTTAGGGGTGAGGTCAGTGCAGAGTCGGAGATCGGGTCTCGACTTGAGGTCGGGAAGTGAAATTTTGTCTAATAAAGTCAAGTTGGATGTCGGATCCCTGACCGAGTCTCACATAGGGGTTGAGTCCCACATTAGGTCAAAATAGGGGGTACACGTTCGTGGTCGAGCCTGGGGTTTCGAGTTAGGGTCGAAAATCGTAGTGTTTTTTACGGAAAAAGGACATATATACCCACGAACTATGATAAATGGTACGTATATACCCTCCGTCATACTTTGGGTACACATATGCCCCTACCGTTAATGAAATAGTACGTATATGCCCCTCTCACTAACGGTAGGGGTATATACGTACCATTTATCATAGTTCGGGGGTATATTTCTACCCTTTCTCTTTTTAATATTTTTATCCCAAATAATTAACCAAACCAACTACCCGATCCAATAAACCTACTACTCAACCCGTTCTCAATTAAAATTCAAGAGACATCTATCTTACAAACACATTTTTTCCATCCCTATAACGATATATACGCACAATACAATAATACGCACTACTATCAATTTCAAAAAATAAATAAATTAACCTATAACACCCCCAAAACAATACCAAATTAATTAAACTCCTCACATTTTAATTTTCAGTGAAATTTTGTCGGAAAAACACTACCCAACATCGGACAACACCACATAGCCACCTTATCCGTCGAATCAAAAACACCCCACCGACTAACCATCACCGCGCCCCTAGTTGCAGCCCTCTCTGGCCTAATCTCCACTCCCTTCAATCAGTAAACATCAACTAATAACAACGATCAATCACTGCAATTTGTTTGAGGTTCACGTTTAAGAGAAAAACAGAGAGAGTATCGGGTTTGAAACAAAAAACAGAGGTTGTGTCGAGTTGGTTTGCAATCAGGTTCAATGGTTTTATTAGGTCGGGTGGTAGGTTTGGGTTAATTATTTTAGATAAAAAATTAAAACGAGAAAGAGGCAAATATACCTCCGAACAATGATAAATGGTACGTATATACCCTCCGTCATATTTTGGGTACACATATGCCCATATACGTACCATTTCATTAACGGTAGGAACATATGTGTAATCAAAGTATGACGGAGGATATATTCGTACTAGTTAACATAGTTCAGAGTATATATGTCCCTTTTCCAATTTTTTTTATTATTAACCACTCCAAAAATAAATTAAAAAATCATTTATATCATTTATTTTCTGTGAAAAAATTATAAATCACTTCCCAAATTTATATGTATTTTTTAAAAAAGATTACCAATACTAGTTGTCAGATTCTGTGCATATAATACTACTTGTTTCAAAATCACTTCACGTGTATTTTCACATAGGGCAAGATCAGCATAAAATTCCCCCTATTCTCTGAAAAGAGAACTTTCCTCTTTAATGGGAAGCAGGAACAGAAGTGATGTAAATTACAGAAATCCATGTCTGACCATGCATCAGCCATGGGCATCTTTGCTTGTTTATGGTATCAAACGCATTGAAGGAAGATCTTGGCCTTCACCTATTAGAGGTAACTTCTTTTTACTTGTACTTTTGATTATGTTAGTTCTTGATTTTTCACTTTTATTGCTAAAAAGACCCCCCAAAAAAAGAAAAAACTTACCAGGTGATTTTTTTTAATTATTTTAACTTTGATGGATAGAGTTATTTGATATTTGTTGCTGGTTGGAGGTGGTAGTTATTCTGTGAATATCACGTGTTTAAAGAAAAAAAGTGTTGGTAGGAAAAAATCCGAGCAAGATTGAAAAAGCACTAGGTGATTCTTCCGGTCTGTTCTAGCCTTGATGGATAAAGTTACCTAATATTTTTTGCTGGAGGCAGGTGATGGGTCCCGTGGATTTAGTTGAGGTGTGCAAAAGTTGGTCGTGACACTAAGGTTATAAAAGAAGGGGTGTTAGGGGCATGGGCTTGTAAAGTTGTGAACTTTACCCTATTATCTAATTAATTGGTAATTCTTGAGTTCCCTTTACTTTTTGCCACTTATTGCTTGTTAACGAGGGAGTAGAAATAAAGGGTGGAGTTATCTAGTTAATTTGTAATTCTTGAGTTCCCTTTACTTTTTTAGTTGATTTTAGTTATGATGAATTGGTGATGTATAGGAACAACTTATTTGTTTGCTTCTTTGTTAGCCTAAATTGGGAAAGTTGCCCTTTTTAATTTGGTTCATAACTGATATCAGTAAAAGCAACTCTTTACACCTACATTTGGTAAAATCTCTCTTTGGGAAGTAGCTTTTTGATTGTGATGATGAGGTGGCATGGTGAGTACTTGGGGAAGTTTGAAGATGGGGTCAGTGGTGGAGTTAGGATTTTCACTAAAGAGGTTCAAAATATAGAAAAAAGTTAATATATACATAAACAATAATTTCAATCATGTATAGATAGTGCAATGTTCCGCTGAACGGCTGAAGGGGGTTCATTAACTAGCTCCACCCTAGGGGTGGTGGTTTACGTCTAATTTTTGAATAGGTATGCTTATGGTGGTGTGTAAGTTTTTATTTGTTTCTTTACTGCTTGATATCAGAAAAACCTACAGTACAATTTTTTCCTAAATTTGGTAAATTAACTCCTTGGGAAGTAACTCTTGATTGCATATTATGTGTAAAAATCTTTGCTTTGCTTGGCCAGAAATCTGTATCAGTGTTCAGAGTAATAACAGATTTCCCTTTCTAGCATAATCATTGTCTAATGTATATTGTGCTTCGGACTCGAGTACTTTTGTCTTGAGTGCCACGTTGATTTATGTGGCTATACCTAACCTGAAACTCAAGTTTAGTAGAGTGGTGTGGCATTTATTTATTTAGGTTGTCTTTCAGCTTATTAATTTTACAAAGGACTAGTTTGTTCACAAGACCGGTAGGTCTTTGCTTTGCATAATTTTGTGTGATTTGGAAATAGAGGAACACCAGGTGTGTGAGTGTGTTTTTGTGCTGATGAGGAAAATTTTTAGCGCTTCCTCAGCGAGCCAATGAAACTCTGCTGTCATTCTTTAGCTTCAAAGCACCTATTGAGAAACATTATATTCTTTTTGCTTTCACTCTCTAAGGCACCATCAACATGACGGCAGAATTTACGATGTCTTAGCCATCCATCTGGATGCCATAGTCTCAGCCTTCCTTGAAACTCTTTGGTAACTTTTGGAAGGTGAATCATATTGAACTATTCGTTGGAACTTTTTCTAATTACAGAATGACTAAACCTAGTTCTCCATTGTGCTTTTGCCCTTCAGTGGTTTTGATGTCAGTTCTATGCATGCATCATCTCATCTTTAGGGCAGGTGATGAACTCCTAGCCTGCTTTGGTGCAGCTCCTCTGAAATCGTACAACAAAAACTTAATATTTTTGATATGTCAAATATCATTTCATCAAGATGATGCCAAAAATATTCGTGCAATGGGGGAGTGTAGGACCCAAGTTATAACTTTTAAATCTCTGTGCATCACAGCTGAAACAGGAAGTGTCTATTGATAGAAAGTTTCCCCATTCCCCAACTTCTTCAAATGCTTTCCTAATTTCGGTTTTCATTGTCCTCCCATTACTTGAGGTCTGATGATCGAAGTACAAGTATTTTACTATGACGTGGACATATATTAGGATTTAGTCAATAAGCAATTTTAGAGAAAGTCATCAGGAGTCTTACCAGAGAATAGAAGGGAGAGAGAATAAGTTGTTTAGGCATTACAACCACCTGCACCCAATGTGACGGATGAGGAACTTTTGTGACGAATAAAGGCTCTTGCTTCAGAGGGTCAAGAGTCGATCAACTTTTAGCTTGCAATGCATGGCTAAAAGTTGGTAAGATGAGAGATGAAAACCAAAAATAATCTTCTCAATCACCTCTAGAAGCTGGTGGTAGCGTATAGGTTGCAAAGCCACGTATAGCGCTATTTGCTTCACATTGTCATATCTAAATGGATGTATTTCTAATGGTTGGGTATTCTTGGAACACATGACTTATATTCTTGGTCAATATGAATTAAAGTTGCAGTAAGGTGTTGGTGCTAAGCAAAATCTGTAGATTATTTGTGAAATTTCACACTAAAATACGTCCGCTGAAAAACTTATTTTCTTCGAAAAGCCACCCATAGTTCTATCTCATTTTCATCTTCGACAAGAAAAGGGAAGAAACGTCGAGGAAAATCAAAAGGTTTTGAATGAGATCTAGTTGGTAACAAGTCTATTTTGTGATCCAAGTATTCCATTTACGTAAAACAATTGATGATGTTCTAACTTCTATAATATTGAAAATAGTAGGTAACTGAGCCAAAATATATTTAGTAATGGGCAACAATTATTCAGATTCTTGTGAATCCTATTTATGACCTAACATTAAAGTTATTGTTCACCAACAATTTTGCTCTAATTCGAGAATTTATTAAAGGTAACCTTGATTTTTTGATAATCCTATTTCATGACCTACATTCAAGTAATCGTCTGCCAGCGATTTGGCTCTCTGATCCAAGAATATACGAAAAGTTGCCTGTTTCTTTTAGATTCAGAAAATCTTTTGCATCTTGCCAAATATGTAGAACAAAATAAAGGGACTAGGATTCTGTTTTCCTTAATTTTCTTCGGTACTCTCTCTTTGTATGATTGTGTATCCGTGTCCACTCTAATTTAGTTTCAGGCTGCAGTAGTACCAGAAGGTATCTCTGCTTATCGCTTTCTTAAATGTATGATTAATCTTACAATTTCCTGTTTCTTGTTGGAATTCAATTCCATACTATCTAATTATAATGTTTTTTCTTTCTTTCATGAAGGTCGACTTTGGATTCATGCTGCTAGTAAGATCCCAGAACCAGAAACTATCAAAGCAATGGAGGACTTCTACAGGGAAATCTATGCAGTGGATGGCATAACAGATCTCAAGTTTCCCGAGCATTATCCAGTCTCAAGACTTTTAGGTGACCAACTTCTTGCAACATAATCTTGCCTGCCAATTAATTCCTTTCCTCTGGTTTTGAATTAAAATTATAAAAAGTTAGATAAGATTCCTATACTTAAGATATCGGATTTGCTTGATAGAACATTGAATTGCTGGATCATATCCTATTTAGAACTCATGCTCGAGGGATACAAACTTAATGGCAACTTATTTTATGCACTCCATTCTGCCTTAGAAGCTTCTCTTTCACGACACCCAGTGCTAATTTTCTTAGGAGATAATATGAGAATTTGCTTTTTCATTTCCACAATTGATATTTATGAATCTATGTGGTATCTAGTCACCATCATTAAATACATCTGCATGGTTCTTTCTTCTTATGTCATACTAAGTTCACCAATGATAGCCGAATAAACCTAAAATTGACAGAGATACGTTCCAGTCTAGGTTTTTGGTTTCATCTAAAAGATACCCAACTTTCTGCATCTGCATTTTGACTTAAGTTGTGATCACTTTTATGTTTTCTTCAACATAGAGATTACTTGTACTAAACTGTCATCCGAAAATCTTTTGAAACTTTTGAGTTGTACAGGTTGTGTTGAAGTGACTGGATGTGTCACATGTGAGGAGCTCGTCAACTGGGATCAAATCCCAGAAGGGGTGAGTTTATTTCTCAAGTATTTTGGTTTTGTAGTGTGATACGTGTCATTTTTATTTGCTCCTTTTTGTTTACAGGTGAGGCTAGAGGGTCAAACAAAATTTTGCTGGCTTTGTGAGCAGCCACAGGTATTTTGGTTTATTTGGAAGTCAATTATTTGTTTCCTTCGTATGATCTCCAGCGAAAGAATCATTATTTTGCTTTTAACTCGTGCAGAAACTTATTGTACCATTTGAAATGCGAGGGTTCCAAGGTGTTTATAACTTGGAAAGGAAGGTATTCAAATTTGAGAAACTTTATCGTCTTTCCCCCTTATACATGATTTAAGACATTTCCTCTTGTGGTTACGTTGATCCACGTTCGAAGCTCATTTTGCTGTTGCATCTTTTTTTCGTTTGAATTTGTGTTCTAGATATATGAAGCTGCAAGCCGAGGTATTTCTCTAGTTGTGCCCCCACTTCCAGTAAAATTTCCCCTTCCAAATCCACGGGATCCTTTTTCATTGAAGCCAAGATCCCTTGCTTCCTCCCCAAGTAGTTCCAGTACATCGGAGGTGAACAACCGATCTGAAAATCTTGTTGCTGCAATAGCTGGTGCTCGAGCGGCTGCCACACAGTTTTCTAAGAACGGTAATTCTCAGTCGAATACAGTTGAGGGAGGAGATGATTCAAGGACAAGAAATATGTATAGGAGGGCTCATAATTGATCAACAACTGTGTACTTTTTGGAGGTCTATTTATTCAGTTGGGGCTGCTTTGCTGTTTGTTTTTTAGTTCTTTTCAAAATGATGATGTGTAAACTGCTGGTCAAATGCTCATGTCCTGTGTACATATTGTTTTCTGCTAGTTATCTCCTTTGATGAATCTCTTATATTTGAATGCACTTTCATAAAATTTGCAAGAGTAATCACTGATAATGATGATGAGTAAATAAACGCATAATTTATAGATACACACTCAAACTTGGCCTCAACTAGTAAGTAAAAACTCCAACTTTGAAAATGCACATCTAGATATCTCAATTCGTCTCCACTGTGTCCGTCGTACACTTTTAACCTGCAAAATGATTGATGCCTTCGAGGTTTATGTGTCATGTCAGCATTAGATATTCACGATATGCAGCAGGGACGAGTTGAGGTGTATAAATGTGCACTAGTAACATGATGTCCAGTTCATGACTGTTCAACACACACATTAGCATTGCAAATATGTCATCCTCCAAATGCTTGCTAGTCATGTTCCTTGGACTAGTTGTCCTTACCACCTTCTCATTTGCTGATCAACACCACCAACATACCAATCATGAGTTTGGTTCTGCCATTAATCAGCCAAACAGGAAAAATTACATAGCCATGGAACCAGATCCTGAACATAAGTATGAGTCGCACTGGTATTCATTCCTAGAACATAGGAGGATGGTGGATCAATGATCATAGACTTTTGACTCACCTTAATCATGTAACAGTACTGTGCTTGGATGGGACTCTTTGGTGTAAGTTTAATTTCTTGGTTTGGACACGACATTTAGTCCATGTTGCTATTTCTGCATCCAGAGGGGAGTACTTGCTATTTTTCGTCAAGAACATTTTCCTTCCTACCAAATACACATTAATTGTGTGAGTCAACTATTTTGTTTCCAAACTTCTTCTTTTTTTTTTTTTTGAAAA
Organism: Capsicum pubescens; assembly: GCA_030864215.1. NCBI lineage: Eukaryota > Viridiplantae > Streptophyta > Magnoliopsida > Solanales > Solanaceae > Capsicum > Capsicum pubescens. The sequence goes on from CM061546.1 coordinate 35,988,985, forward strand.
AAGATTACCAATATCTATTTGATAGATTTTGTGCATCTCACAGCTTCACATGTTTTTAAACATAGGGCAAGATCAGCATTCATCACTACCTCTAAAATTCCCTTTTTCTCTGAAAACAATAAGAGAAATCCATCAGCAATGGGCTTCTTTGCATTGAAAAAGAAATAACCTTGATACTTGTTTTCGATGTTAGTCTTAGGTCAAAGTTTTCAAGAAGTGCATTTGGTTGAAACCATCATCAGATGCGATTGATTGATCAAGATCGGAGTTTATTCTTTTCTATCGAACCTATAATAACTAGTGTTTTTCTATCAATAGAACTTTGTTAGATGGTTCGATAGGATAGAAAAGACTTGGATCTTGGTCAATCAATTGTATCTCATGATGCTTTCAATGAAATCCACTTCTTGAAAACTTTGCCCATGGACTTTCATCAGAATTAAGTATCGAGGTTATTTCTTTTGCTATGCAATTGAATTATGTACCCTTTTATTAATTCTTGAGTTTCCATTTTTGTTTCTTGTTTGTTCATATACAGAAGAAAGTTTGGGGTTGAGGTTTGGGGTTGGGGGGTTAAAGTCAATTCAATTGAATTATGTACCCTTTGTTAGGCTAAATTGGGAAAGTTGCCCTTTTTTATTTGGTTCATCACTGATATCAGTAAAATCAACAGTACTCCCCCCCCCCCCCCCCCCAAATTTGGTAAAATCACTCTTTGGGAAGTAATGTTTTGATTGTGATGGCGAGGTGGCATGGTGAGTACTAGGTGGGTAGTTGAAGAGGGGTGGGGGGTTACATCTAATTTTTCAATAATAAAGAATGTGTAAAGATCTTGCTTTATGGTCACATCAAAATCTTTGTTTTGTGGCTACAGATCTAATTATAAAAAGTTTTCTTTTTTCTGAATCCAGTACATGGTACAGCAGATTTTGTTTTTCACCTTGGGTAATGTATAACAGATTTTTATTTTTTTTGCACCGTAAGGTACTTACGTTCTTGCTTTACTTGAGTTGATTGAGGGTCTATCAGAAATAATATCTCTACCTTAGGCTGCGTACCCAGCACACCAGGTATGTCGTTGTATGATACTCATGTTCTTGTAAAAGATGGTGTTTGACAATCAAAAAAAGAAGGAAGAGAAAGTGTTGTAGGATGGGCATGGAGTTTCCTTCAATCTAGAGCTTGTTCATTGATCTTCAACATTATCTAATAAGTATCATCTTTATCTTTTTACTAGGTGAAGATAACTATATTTAGCTAGTATTAAAAAGAGGATCATACTAACTCGGTTACATCTCTGGCATCTAACATGCATCATTCTTGGGATTTAGAAGTACTTTTGTGTTGGGTGTTGGTTGATTTCTATGGCTACATCTACTTATGATAGTCGAGTTAGGGGAGAGGTGAGACCTTTGTTGGTTCAGATTGTCGTGCAGCTTATAGATGTTTGAAAGGACTAGTTGTTCTGAAGACGAGTAGGTCTTTAGGCTGTAAATTCTCTTAGCATAATCTGTGTGATCGGAAAGAAAGAAACAACAGATGATTTAAAGATAAAAGAACGACAGTTCAACAACTTAAGGCCTTATGTCTCCACCTTCTGTACTATACTGTTATTAGAGTAGACTAATGTTCTGCACAAAATGGACGAATGTTAGTAGTCTTCTCCTTGCATATCTAGACAGATGCTGTGTTTTCTGTATACATCTGCTTAATGTGCGGTGTGTAGGATTTGTAATCCATGCTCCCATCCTTCTATCCTACACCCCCGAAAGACCTTATCATAATTGTCCTTGTTATCCATATACGCCCCAGAAAATGAGATCATAATTCTCTCTGTGTTACGTTCCTCCTGCTTTCACTCTCTTAAGGCACCATTAACATGGCGGCAAAATATCCAGTCTCTAAGCCTTCCATTTGGACCGCCACAGTCGCAGCCTTTTCTTAAAACTCCTTGGTAATTTTTAGACATGGATCTTATTGAAACTATTCGTTGTGGACTATGCTTAGGTATAGAATGGACAAACATCCTGCTGCTAGTTCTCCAGAGTTATTTTGCTGACACATTAACCTTCAATGGTCATGCATCAGCTCATCCGATCAGTTGGGCGACAAATGACCTCTAACCTGCTTTACTGCAACTCTTGACAAATCATGCAACAAAAGAATAACAATTTTTTCCTGATATGCTGAGTATTGTTGATTAATTCATCAAGATGATGCCAAAAGTATATGGATCAGCTGAAACGTAAAGCGCAAAGTTCAGCCAGAAATGCCCATTGATAGAAAGTTTTGCCATTCTTCCACTTCTTCAAATGAACTCCTAACTTTTGTTGTCATCATCCTCCCATTACGGTGTCTCTGATGATAATAGTATAAATATTTGATTAAACTTGATGTGGTCGTATGGTAGACTTAAGATAATAGGCAATTTTAGAACAAATCAGTGGAGGTTGGAGCCTATTGGAGGAGCCTAGAATTGCTTGCTCTCTAAGTAGCTCCAGTAAATCTGAGGTAAACAACCGATCTGAAAATCTTGTTGCTGCAATAGCTGGTGCTCGAGCAGCTGCCACACAGTTTTCTGAGAACGGTAGTTCTCAGTCCTGTACGTACAGTTGCGGGAGGAGATGATTCAAGGAAAAGAAATATGTACAGGAGGGCTCAATGAAAAGCTGAGTTGCTAGAAAAGTTTGGTCAAGTTAGTGAGTAGAAAATATGCAGACTAATTGATCAACAATTGTTGCAGTGTTTGGGGGTTTAGTTTCAGTTAGGGATTTGCTGTTGCAGTGTTTGGGGGTTTAGTTTCAGTTAGGGATTTGCTGTTATGGTTCGAATTTCTTTTTGAAATTATGATGTGTAAACTGCATTTTTTAGTTGGGTAGACCTGCAAGCCAAATTCTCATTTCACATGTTGTATCATATTCTATTCTGCTTCTGATATACTTGGTAGTTATGAGAAAGGAAAATGCAGGTAGCTTCCAGTTTCTTTAAGGTTTGCTCCGTATAGAGTTTCTCGACTTTCTCCTGTTCAGTTGGTCAAAATTTATTTTTCAGTTTCTTTAAGGTGTGTTCGGTATAAAGTTTTTCGACTTTCTCATATTCAGTTGGTCAAAATTTCTAAAAAACAACTTTTTAGAAAAATAGGTCCTTAAAAATCAGAAAAATGACTTCTCTAGTTAGTAGGGAAGGACGTTTCATTGCACATTGATTATGTCCTCCACACCCTCCAAAAGAGCTCATCTTCACTCCCACCATCTCCACCTTCACCTCCCATAGTATCTGTCTGGATTCTATACAAATGCTTTTAGGTTGGTATCTTTTATGTTCGTACCAAAAATAAGAAAATAAATAAGAATTCACTTATATTTTAGGAAAATATTTTCCTTCATGATGCTTTCATAACCATAGTGTTGGATTTTATGGAGTGTTGATGATTGACAAAATGCATGAAAACGAATCTGTTAAGTTGTTTCAATGCCAAACTGTCTAAAGGAACTTACTTGGTAAATAGATCACTTTCAACGCCACAGTGTCTAAAGGAGCTTACTTGGTAAATAGATCACTGATAAATAGAGACAAGCGTGCCAGAATAAAGAAGTAAATAATGATTACTTCTGATAAACTCAAAATAATTACCATGTGTTGAATTGAATAGTTGGAGTTTGAATTGAAGTAGGAGTCCACTTGATGTAGAACTCTACGAAATAAGAGTTATGACGGGAAGACGTTTGATTTGAAGAATAACTGTTGGGAGAGTTGTGTTTAAATAAATGAAGTGTCATTCTTACACACAAAGCAAAAAGACAATTGACAAATGACAAATTGACTTGACAATGTGACCGAAATAACACATTGTTGAACCTGGTCCTAGTACTAAGTAAGATAAGAGGTCTTTGTGAATTGAGCTTAATTAGGATAAGAGGTCTTTGTAACTTGAGCTTAATAGGAGTTAGAGTTCCAGTACTAAGTAAGATAAGAGGTCTTTGTGAATTGAGCTTAATTAGGAGTCAGGGTTTATAATTCCTAGGTTACAACAGTCTTGTAATTTGTAGGCTCAAGTTGTTTTAGTGAAGTTTGGGATTAAACCAGGTGTAAGTCGTGCTTTTTACACCTTTTTTAGTAGAGTGTTTCCCGCATGAAAGCAATTGTCTCTTTTACTTATACTTTTACCGCTTCATTGAAACACGTTAGACAACCTGTTTCATACATAAGCAACTCTTAATTAATACTAATAAGTAAACTTAGAGTTTTCTCTTTGTTTTGTTCTATTATATAATAAATATGTAAAGTCAATATTGAGCTATCACTTCTCTCTAGAATTCACCACCCCATATCAATTCTTCTAACGGTGTCATGACCCTTCACCAACACTCAAGCAGTCTCCCGAACTCGATCCCACCTGAACCACTTGATGGCCCGAGTAATCAAATGGCAGTAGACCCACCCCTAGAAAGAATCATATTGCAAAATCTTTACGGGCAAGTCTACCATCTCGATAAATTTCCAACTCGATGGATCACTCGAGGAACACTCCGATGCCCGAAGATGGAAAAATTACGCTCTCCCACGATGACAAATTAAGATTATATGCCCCTTTGATACAAGACGACAAGGAAGACACTAACACACACCAAAACAGTCCATGATTTGAAGAACCGAGGACCCCTTTTGGTGACCCCTCTCGAATTCACTACACAATAACAATACAAGCACGATAACAACAAGATTCTAAGGTGTTCAACACCTATAATCAGCGAGCCACAAACTAAGATTACAACACAATAACAAGAACAAAAATGACACAACAAGGTCTCAGGTTTGGACACCCAAAACCGAGAATGAACACAACAACAATAATAAGATAGAATGATAGATAACTTGACACACAATGCACAAACACTGTGAACCAAAGTGTATGTTGAACACTAAGACCCAAGAATTCATACAAATAACATCAAGTTCTTACGGTGACCTCAAGGGAACGAAATTCCCAAGCAACCAACGTTTCAAAACAAGCAACCAACACAAGTGATTCCACACTTGTCACAAGTGATATCCACACTTGTATGAACACTCTCAAAGAGCTCTCAAAATATCATCTAAGTTATGATAAAATGACCTAATATGTTCTATTTATACCCTAGGTTACAACTTATTATAAAATGACTAAAATGCCCTTAATGAGCCAACACTCCAAAGTTTGTTCCATTAGTTGGCCAGTCACCCGAGCACGAGTTATTTACGTATTGATCCACAATCACGATCGTACTCCTATCATCCTCCTCTTCTTGAAAAAGGATTCGACCTCGAATCCAAACCTTCAAAACAATAGAGGAGACAAAAGAACACATATTCCTCATGACATGAAGGTTAAAGTTAGCATAATCAACAAAAAAATATCAAACCATGAGTGTACATTCTACACATGTCGTGAGAACTTAGGGAATAAGATACCCTTCTAAGCACCAAAAGAAATACTTGTCTATCCACCTAAGCGTGACAAGAAACAAGACAAAAAGAAAAGTGTACTTCCTTGGAGCAAGGACCATAGTGTTCTCTCGGGTTCTTCATCATCAAGAGGTCAAAGTGGAATCAAGACCTCACCTTCTTCGGGCCAAGCATCATCATGAGGTGTTCTCTTCATCAATCCGCAAGGCACATTAACTTTTCCTTCTTCCATCACCCTCTCGGGTTCACCATCATCTCTATCATCCTCTTGAGGGGTTCCTTCACTAACATCATTTTTGGTCACTTTATCCCCAACAAAATAAGAATCACCCTCCACTAGTACAATGTTCCTTCGGTTTGGACACTCGCTAGCTTTGTGACCAACTTTGACATTTAAAACAAATGATACCCTTAGGATTAAGAGTGGAAGAATTAGTACCTTCAAGTCATGGATACCTTTGGATTGTTTTATCAAATGGCTTCTTCTCTAAGGGCTTGTAGGACTTGTCCCACCTGAAGGTCTTCTTAGTATGATTGTTCCTTTCAACTTAAATGGCCGCTTCTACAAGGTCCTCAATTCGGTCAAACTTGTGGACAGTAATTGAGAAACAACTTCATAGCACAAGACACCCTTGAACTGAGTTAGCCAATGATTTGGAGGTTCGACTACGTCAAGACGTAGGATCAAGTTTTGAAACTCATCATAATACTCCTCCACACTTCTATCTCCTTGCCTCAAGTTGTAGAGCTTTGTTAGTTGCTTTTGTTTGTACCTTTCCGTGACATATCTCTCCCTCATAAGAGCTTTCAATTTATCCCAATTTGGAAGGTCAAGATTGTTATTCCTTGCCTGTTGCAACCGCTTTGTCTCCCACCAAGTAGATGCATAACCTTCAAATTGAGCAATGGCATGTGCGACTTTCTTTTGGGAAGTTAACTCGTTGAGTTGGAAAATCCGATTACATTGTAACTTCCAATCAAGATAGAGAGATAGATCACTAGTCCCTTTGAAAGAAGGAAGAGTGATCTTAATGGAATTTAGGCCCGTGTATCTACCCACATTGCCTCCTTGGTCCACTAGACCTTCTTGAACATGAGGTCGATGTCCCAAGTTGCCTCTACCATGAGAAGTCGGTCAACTCTTCCCCCTCGTACTCTATGTCCCCCGCCATAAGATCTTCTTCTATTACGCACAAATTCCGCAAAGAGAGTTGTTTCATCTAACCCCTCACCTCCATAAAGATCCTCACCTTCCACATCATCAATTTGGATTGGTTGGTTTTGGTTTAGTGGTGCTCTCGGCATATCAAGGGGGTCTCAAATTTGGGAAAATTCTTGATGGACTTGACTTCGGTTTGTTTGGATAAGTAGGGACTTGGTGGATGGGTTCATGGGTTGGTCTAGGTGGATTGAGCAATTGGGGAAGTGTATCCGAGGTGGTAGCATGTCCACTAGTCGAGGCGTGGTAGTGTTTCGGACTTGAATGGTTGGAATCTAAACGAACTTCCAATGTATCCATTCTTCTTGAAAAGAAACCCTCCATCCCATCCATCCTTCCATCCCTCCTCTATATTCGACCACTAAGATCACGTTTCACGCTCATTATGGCTGCCAACAAAGCATCCATGGTTACCTCTCTCAAGGCTCTTGGACTACCTTCACCCGAAGCCATCGTACCTAATAAGAAATACTAAAAAAAACACAAACAATAACAAGTTAAGGTTAGCAAAAATCACCCTCACTAACTCTCAAGCTTACACTTTTTCAAGTATCACTCAATTGGTCTCATAAGTGTTGGTACACCGTTTTTACTCCAATGAAGTTACTTGGTCCCAGTTGCGGCTTAAGGTCGGAATGGATTTTTATTTGCAACGACTCAAAATAAATTTGTACGTACTTGAATCAAAAGGCTACAATGAGTTTTCGAAAAGATAAAAGCACACAAAGAAACGTAGACACGAATAAACAGACCCAAAACTAATTTACAACCTAGTAGACAATTACTAGTTTGTTAATTAGTAATAGAATCAACAAAATGCAACTAAGAAACAAAGATTAGAAACTAAGAAATAAAAAAATTCGAGCTTACTTATGTTGCGTGAACAGTAAAACATGATGACATGGCAACCACGTAATTGGTCGCGGTCCCACACAATTTTTTTTTAATCACCAATTTGAAGCTTTTTTCTTGACACAATTTGGAATAGATGAGTTTGTCTTTTGGTGGAAAAATTCAAGTCTTAGAAACTTTTTCAAATTCCAACTCAAAAGTGAGACTTGACTTTACTATTCCCACAAAACAAGGTCCTTGAAATATGGAAAAGTGGTTGACAAGTCTTTGAAGTGATGTGTTCAAGTCTCTTCACCACCAACTTTTCAACTTTATCTTACACCTTTTTTGAATCTACGTTATACTTTATATTAATTAAGAGATGCCAAGATGTGAAGAACAACAAGATCTCAACAATAATTTATCAAGAACACCACCAACATTTACCTTCAAGTCCACAACAATTGCAACACACGACCAAGATCAACAATATCAACACACGACCAACTTCCAATTTACATCAACAAGGTCAACAACATAAGCTCAAACCTTTAGGTCTAGACAATTTAGTGTTGGTGAGAAAGAAACCAACACTAGAAACAATCTAAACAAACAAAAGACTACAAGATCTAGCCACAAAGAAACATGTCTCGGCCAAGAACAAGAACAACTTCTACACTTTTTTTTTGTATTTTTAAGCTAGCTAGCCCAAGATTGATCTTGTGAAAACAAAATCAAGCCATGCTCTGATACCAAATGATACAAGATCGACAAGGAAGACACTAACACACACCAAAATAGTCCATGATTTAAAGAACCGAGGACCCCTTTTGGTGACCCCTCTCGGATTCACTACACAATAACAATACAAGCACGATAACAACAAGATTCTAAGGTGTTCAACACCTATAATCAGCAAGCCACAAACTAAGATTACAACACAATAACAAGAATAAAAATAACACAACAAGGTTTCAGGTTTGGACACCCAAAACTAAGAATGAACACAACAACAATAATAAAATAGAATGATAGATAACTTAACACACAATGCACAAACACTATGAACCAAAGTGTATATTGAACACTAAGACCTAAGAATTCATACAAATAACATCAAGTTCTTACGGTGACCTCAAGGGAACGGAATCCCCAAGCAACAAACGTTTCAAAACAAGCAACCAACACAAGTGATTCCACACTTGTCACAAGTGATATCCACACTTGTATGAACACTCTCAAAGAGCTCTCAAAATATCATCTAAGTTATGATAAAATGACCTAATATGTTCTATTTATACCCTAGGTTACAACTTATTACAAAATGACTAAAATGCCCTTAATGACCCAACACTTCAAAGCTTGTTCCATTAGTTAGCTAGTCACCCGAGCATGAGTTCTTTATGTATTGATCCACAATCACGATCGTACTCGTATCACCCTTGGCAACACTCTATCATCGTCAAAGACGTAGGAAAGAAATTCAATCATAAATACCTACGCACTAAACTCACAGATCTATGAAAACTCAAAAAGATCTTTGCTCTAATCGATCTGGGGTTAGATTACTACACAGTAAAATTCAATAATGTCATATACCAAAAAAAAGTGACATAAGACGGTCCATGGTTCGTCACCAGTCCTTTTTCTCAGTGAGACTTTGGGAACCAAACTTCGTTCCCAAAGAATCACAAATCCAAGCTACGACAATCTGAATCAGACTACCCCAGCTTCTAACAGAGTTGTACGATAGAGAAATGTTAGAAAAAAGTAGTGGGAAGATTGGGAAACTACTTAAGATCGATGCGTGCACAAGTTCCACTCTTCAAGGCAGATACGCTCATAGCTGCATTCAAGTTCCCCTAGACACCCCTTTACAAAATTCAATCAGTATTGGTAATACCAGCATCCTATCCTCTACTAAGGGGAAGGTTTTCTATGTAAATTGCCCCCATTCAAAACCAAAACTGACTACCCAACCCTCCACCTCCTCCAAGGAATCCAAAGCTCTGATAGAAGAATAGAGGACTGTCCCCTTTGCCAGGAAAAGGAAACTAACGTCAATGCCCCCAAGCAAGGTAATATAGGTACAACGGGTGCTACTCAAAACATCAAGGTAAATCTATTTGATGTGAATTCAGGTAAGTTTCTCGAAACTAGAAACTTTCAGTACTCCACATCGACATCAGCCAAATTGGCGACCCACGGCGACCAGGGTTACAAACTAACCCAAGATCTTGTGAAATGCTCCGAAGGTGGGTCAGGTAGGACCAACTCATCTACCCTATCCCCGTTGGGCCTGACCCAACTTCTGAGACTACCAACTCAAAGAGGCCCAATAATTACCCTAGGAAAAAACCCTCCCTCAGGAACCATCTTGGGGCAATCTGGGCCTTTAAGAACCCCACGGGTATTCAAGATCCCAAAGTGAAAGAGTTAACTAATAGCCCAACTCAAAATACCTAAACAAATCCCCCAACTAAAATCCTCGGCACTATTACTAAATGCCCTTCTACATCTGATACCGAGGCATACTTAAAAAGTAATGTCAATACCACCTCCATTGTTGATATGGAAAGTAAACAATGCCAAGTCACTCAGCTTTCCACCTCTAAAACCTAAACGTCTCCCCATTTTTCCTTACCTCTGCCGGCACACATCAACAACAGTGACATAACTGTCAATTCTAAAATCTCTGCATTAATTATCAAACTCAATGGTAATGATGAGGGAAACTCAAAAGACCCTCTCCCCCCTCTTTCTCTACTGTTAATAACCCTTTCTTTAAAGTTAAAACTGTTTTCCCTCCAAGTCTCTCTCTAGCTAACTCCAACTCAAGTTGTGATAATGACAAACCATCCTCAATACAACCTGGTCTTCAACTCAATACCACTTATCTCGGATCACCAGCTAACCTCATGGATAGAGATGTGCCTATCTTAAGCAGCAATTCCACTGAGACCCATAGTAGAAGGCAGGCAAACCTTGATCACAATACAAAACCCCTTCTACCTTTCCCAACTAGTAATAGAGAGTCTGAACCAAGAAGTTGCAACATATGGACAAATGTCCAAAATATTAAAGATCATAACACAGGAAAGCCAAGGGAATCTGACCCCTGAACTGATCAATATGGAGTTACACTCCATGAGTCAATGTGTAATACCCCGATCATTTCTTAAGCCTAAATCCATCTTTTGAGTGGATATGTATGACTTCCAAAGTGATTGATGTTTAAGCCATGTTGTATTTCTCTAATGGACCTCATGAATCGGGTGTTTAGACCGTACCTAGGTATGTTCGTTATTGTATTTATAGATGATATCCTTGTATATTCCCAAAGTGAAAACAACCATGAAGATCATCTTCGAATTATCTTACAGACCCTTAGGGATCAACAGTTGTTTGCCAAATTTAGCAAGTGTGAATTCTGGCTAAGGTCAGTTGCTTTTCTGGGTCATATTATTTCTTCTGATGGTATTCGAGTTGATCCTCAAAAGGTAGAAGCTGTGAAGAATTGGCCTAGACCTCTTTCCCCATCTGATATTAGGAGTTTCTTGGGTCTAGCTAGCTACTACCGTCGTTTTGTCGAAGGTTTCTCTTCCATTGCTGTTCCTTTGACCCGGTTGACCCAAAAGAAGGTTAAATTCCAGTGGTCAGATTCTTGCGAGAAGAGTTTTTAGGATTTGAAGACTCGACTCACTTCAGCCCCTGTGATGACCCTGCCTAATGGTGTAGATAATTTTGTGGTATATTGTGATGCTTCCAAAATTGGTTTGGGTTGCGTGTTGATGCAGAAGGTTAAGGTTATAGCCTATGCCTCCAGGCAGTTGAAACCTCATGAAAAGAATTATCCGACCCATGATCTCGAGTTAGATGCAGTGTTTTTTGCTTTGAAAATATGGAGACACTATTTGTACGGTGTTCATGTTGATGTCTTTACGGATCACAAGAGTTTACAGTATGTGTTCACTCAGAGAGAGTTGAATCTTCAGTAGAGGCGATGGTTAGAATTACTAAAGGACTATGATATGAGTGTGTTGTACCACCCGGGCAAGGACAATGTAGTGGCAGATGCCCTTAGCAAATCGTCCATGGGTAGTGTAGCACATTTTGAGGAAGATAAGAGGGACTTAGCTCGTGAAGTGCATCGTTTAACTAGGTTAGGTGCTAGATTGCTTGACTCAACTGAGGGTAATGGTTGGGTACAAAGTAGTTTCGAATCTTCCCTAGTTTCTGAAGTGAAGGAGAAGCAGGATACAAATTCTCGTTTGGTCGAACTGAAAGAGTCAGTTAAAGACCAAAAGGTGGAGGTTTTCTCCCAAGGGGGAGATGACGTACTGAGATTTCAGAATATATTTTGTGTGCCTGACGTTGATGATTTGAGACAGAGGATCACACAGTATTCTATTCATCCCGGTGCTACCAAAATGTACCGCGATTTGCGAGAAATTTATTGGTGGAATGGTATGAAGAAGGATATAGCGAAGTTTGTAGAGAAGTGTACAACTTACCAGTAGGTAAAGATAGAGAACCAGAGGCTCGGTGGCGTGATGCAAGAATTTAGCATTCCATCTTGAAAGTGGGAAGTAGTGAATATGGATTTCGTGACCGGTTTACCTCTCTCTCGTCGTCATCATGATTCTATTTGGGTCGTTGTAGACAGGTTGACTAAGTCAGCATATTTTCTACCAGTACATACATCTTTCACCGTGGAGGACTATGCTAAGCTGTATATTCGAGAGTTAGTAAGGTTGCATGGAGTTTCGTTGTCTATCATCCCCGATAGAGGTACTCAATTTACTTTTCAGTTTTAGAGAGCCTTTTAGAAGGGTCTCGGCACCCAAGTTCATCTTAGCTCCGTTTTTCATCCGCAGACAGATGGTCAGGCTGAGAGGACTATCCAGACTTTGGAGGATATGTTGAGGGCTCGTTTTCTTGATTTCAAAGAAAGTTGGGATGAACATTTGCCACTGATTGAATTTGCTTACAACAATAGGTTTCATGCTAGCATTGGAATGGCTCCATTTGAAGCTTTGTATGGGAGAAGATGTAGATCGCCCATAGGTTGGTTCGAAGTGGGTGAAGCTGCTGTGATTAGACCTGATGATGTATTTGAGGCTATGGAGAAAGTTAAGTTAATTCAGGAGAGGTTGAAGACAACCCAGAGTCGTCAGAAATCGTACGCAGATGTGAGAAAAAGAGCTCTTGAGTTTGAAGTTGGTGATATGGTGTACTTGAAAATTTCACCCATGAAAGAGGTAAAAAGATTTGGAAAGAAAAGGAAGCTGACTCCCAGATATGTTGGCCCTTATAGAGTTTTGAATCGTGTTGGGAAAGCAGTTTATGAGATTGAGTTACCTGCAGAGTTGTCAGCTGTCCATCTTGTGTTTCATGTTTCTATGCTCAAGAAGCACATTGGGGACTCTGTTGTGGTTGATCCGTCGGAAGGTTGTGATGTTCAGGATAGCCTTTCGTATGATGAAATCCCGGTTGAAATCCTAGATTATCAAGTCTGTAGACTGAGGAACAAGGAAGTTCCCTTGGTTAAAGTTCTGTGGAGAAATCAATCAGTAGAGGGTGCCACTTGGGAAGCAGAAGCGGATATGCGAGACAGTTACCCTCATTTTTTCTCCACAAGTTCAAATCAAGCTGAAGGTACTATTCCCTTAATTCAGTTTCCTCCTAATCTAATGTATTCATCTATATGGTTATTCCCTCTACGATTCGTGCATTTGGTGAAGTACACAAAAGTTTAGAGTAAAGTGAGCCCTTAGATGTGAGTCGTTCCAGCTATACGTCCTCATTTTCTCTTGTTCTTGGCCTATTTGGCAACATTCGAGGACGAATGTGTCTAATGGGGAGATATTGTAATACCCCGATCGTTTTTTAAGCCTAAATCCGTCTTTTGAGTGGATATGTATGACTTCCAAAGTGATTGATGTTTAATCCATGTTGTATTTCTCTATTGTCTACTTTTTGTCATGTAGACCATTGAATAAGCTTTTCATCGATACCAATTTCATTGAAATCCGACATCGGACGAGGGAGTTATGACCGTTTTACTAAACGATATTGGATCGCCCAGGTTTGATGGTCGACCTGGTGGACCATCAGGTCCCTGATGGACCGTCAAGTACCCCGTCAAGCCAAGGCAGTGACTCTTTTTTCAATCCATCATGCGAAGACCAAGTTGGTGGACCGTCAAAAAGTTGACAGACCGTCAAGGGGTCCGTTAGGTCAAGACAGAATGTCTCATTTCTGGCCCTCGAGTGACGGACGACTTGGTGGTCTATCAGTTTCCTGATGGACTGTCACTTCGATCGTCACGTCGAAACAGAACGTTCCAGTTTTGGCACTCGAGTGACGGACGATCTGGTGGACCGTCAGGAGACTTGACTGACCGTCAGATCGACCATCACAGGCCCCGATCAGCGAATTTCAGCATTTTCAAAAAGGGTACTTTGGTCATTTCCTCCCCATGTGATCTTATATATATATCAAAGTGGAGAAGATCCACTCATTTTCTTATCTTTCTCTTCCAATCTTCCAAGAATCTCCTAGAAACTAGGGTTTCTACAAGATCCAAAATCCAAATCCTCTTCCAAGAAATTCAGAGAATCTTCCATGAATTTCTCCAAGTTGTTCAATAACTAAGTTTCCTAAGTCAAAGGGATCAAGAATATTGGCCTAAAAGTGTGAGAAGAGTTCCAAACAAGTTTCCACATCTTCACATCAAAATTCAAGGTATGTGGGGTTTGAACAAGAACACTCCTTTCGTTCTTGTGCCTAAAGATTTACTTTCTATTATTGATTTACATGATTTTGCAAGTGGGTTTACACCTAAATTTCCTTATTTATGATTTATGAGATTTGAGTTGAATAAGTTTGATATTTATGATTATTTCACCATCATGTTTCTTAAATTGAGAATTTATCCCATGAGTTGTATATTGTCATTATGTATTGATGATTTCTAAGTGATTTAAGACAAGTGTCATGAGTTATGCCTTTCCATGAGAAATTTGACTATTGAATATATATCGATACTTGAGATTGAAAGTCAAGAATGAGTCCTATGATGTTTCCTTGAAGTTTTTGATATTTGAAATGATTTGATAAGAAAATGTGCTTGATGTTGAGAATGATTGTGTTGAGTTGAGTCGAGTTAGGAATCCACAAGATGTTTATTATTTACAGATGAGATATATATTTATATTTTGGTCTTTTATGATAGACCCATGAGTTGATATTGATTAAGGTGGATTTCCTAACGCGTTCTGAGCTGAGTCTGGGAGGAGTATTTAGCAACGAGCGGAAAATTTGGTATTTCCCCAGAACTACGTGCCATCGTAGGATTGATGTTGATGATTGTGGGCCAAAGGCCGAGTATGAGATTGTGATAATGAGATTGAGGTTGTACTTCCTGGCAAGAGTACAACACCCCCGCCAATGTGGGGTTCTCTCCTTAGGAGGAAAAAATGTTGGACTCCATGCGGCTCACATGGTGTAGTTATGTCGGTTATAAGAAACTCCCACGTCCATAATGATCTAAGTACCATGAGATACCGAGTCACTCTAAGTCATGATTCAAAGAGTTTGAGTTGAGTTAAATGATTTATAAGATTTATGAAGCATATGTTATTACTGATGACTTACGGAAATGATGTTTTAGATAATTCAAGCGAAGAGAGTTATTATTGTCAGCATGCATGATTTTCTTATACATTTATGAAATTATTTAAAATGTTGCATCCACCCCTACATACTCAGTACATTCCCAAGTACTGACTTTCATACTCTTTTGTATTCTATATTTCCTCATGATATAGGTTCAGGTGCTCAGCCTCAGCAGCGACAGTGATCTTTGAGTACCTTCATCTACATTTCTGCGGTTGGTGAGTCCTCATGGTTCGAGGACCTGTGTCTCTGATTTTGTCTTGTTAATAGATGGTCATTTACTTTTAGGGCAGTACGAGTCAGTTGGGGATCTGTCCCAATAGCTCCTCAGTCCTATGAAGTAGAGGCTTTGTCAGACTAGTGTGCCAGCATGTACAGATATTTCAGTATTATGTTTGTACAGAACCGTATTACTTTGTATCTCAGTATGTTTATGTCATGATTATTCTTCCCTACTTTATGATGATTCGTGTCGTAGAGAATTCTGAAGGTGATGACAAGCTTAAAGGGTTAGCTTGAGGCCACGTGTGGCCTTGAGCACCATGTGATGTCTCGGGATAGGTTCTCAGGGCGTTACACAATGTCTCCCATTTTTGCCTCTAAAGATTCCTGGAATGCTGGAGATGGGACCGATTTTTGCTCAAAGTTATGGGGTTCCCCCCTCCACCCCAAGATAACCCAATCACTTCCTCATCTACCTCACCTCTTTCCCTCCATGAGGACTCCAGAGGGTCCACCTCTAGCCACTCTATTTCAAGAAATGGAGAAAAGACAAAAGACCATTTAACCCTTAAAGAAAAATAATAGGGGGATGGAGAAGATACGTAGCCACTTTAGAAAGGCCTCTAACACACTCCTTTGAGAACCTTATCAGCGAAATGCTTCTGGTCCTCTTCCCAATAGAACTCAACAAGTTCGACTTGAAAGTACTACCACCGGGGAAGGAAATATTCTACAAGTCAAAGGTAATATCAACTTCCAAGAAAAGGAAAGATCCTCATCCCCACCAAGACTCACCATCCTAATAGAAAGGAAAGGCAGTAATGACAGACCCACCCAACCAAGTCTCAATGATAATGAAAAATTATATTATATGAAATGCTAGGGGAGAAAATAACCCTAAATTCATAATACAAGACAAAGTCATGATTCAGATGCATAAACCTTCACTCTTGCTCTGCTGGAGACCAGAATGAGTGATCACAAAGGCCTTACTGATGAACTTGGGTTCAGCAGCCAACTTCAATTCCTTGTTGTGGGTAGCTCTGGGGGTATTTTGATCATGTGGGATAATAACATTCTTGGTATCAATGACATTGTCATCCTTCCCTAAATTATTCACGTATCTATCAAGGTAAACAACTCTTCACCCCTTGGTTTCTAAGCATCATTTATGCTAGCAATAACTTTGATAATATGAAAATTCTGTGGTCAACCTCTCTGATTTTACCTATAATATAAAAGATGCCCCCATAACTTTTAGCTCACCCAAGGCCTTTGAAAAATTTGGAGAGAATTGTATAAATAACAGCAGAGCCTCTTATTTCTGGGAATGCATTAGCTTCTTTGACTTAGTTTACCTTGGGTTCAAGGGTAGCAAATTCACTTGGACTAACAAGAGGTGTAGAAATGGACAATCACTCATCCTAGAAAGGATCATGGATAAGTATTTTCCCTGATGCCTTGGTCAGTCACCTTCTAAGAACCCATTCTGACCATTGCCCTCTCCTTCTCAATTTTGATCCTTACATTACACCCTCCTTTCTAAAACCCTTTAGTATGAAATCCATGTGGTGATCTCACCCCACTTTCATTGATTTAGTGAAGGAATACTTCAGTTCCACCATGCCCCTTGTTGAGGCCCTCAGTTACTTTGAAGATGTTGCAAAAACCTGGAACAAATAAGTTTTTAGCAACATCTTACAAAAGAAAAACAAAATCATTACTAGATTGGCTGGCATTCAAAAATTCCCCCACTGTTCGCACATTTCCTTCCTCCACTATCTTGAATCCACTCTCTTCACTGACTTCAGTAATATCCTTAGAAATGAACAAGAATTATGGAAAATCAAATCCAGGATAATTGGCTCACTGAAGGAGATTCTAACACTAGGTTCTTCCATACTTCTACTCTCAATAGAAGGAGAAGAAATAGAATTACAAGTCTCCAGGATGATAATGGTAACTGGTATCACTCTTCGAAGGAAATTAAGTCCACCATCCTTACCTTTTACTCTAAGTTTTTCACCTCAAGACAGTCCTCCTCTCCCATTAGATGCCAAAACAACCCCTCCTCCTATTGCTATATTAGATATGAGGATCATTCCCTCCTTGATAGCACCCCCACGCATGCTGAAATAAAAAAAGTTGTCTTCTCCTTTAAGCCTTGCAAGGCCCCTGGACTTGATGGTATCCATTCCCGAATGTATCAAAAGTACTGGCACATCATGGGACCTGCTACTACCAAATTTTGTATTGACACTTTCAACTCCTCTATCATGGTTCCTAGATTCAATACCACTTACCTTTGCCTCATTCCTAAATGTAGCAATGCTAGTAATTTGAGAAACTTTAGACCGATTGGACTATGCAATACTCAATACAAGATTGTGACCAAAATCATAGTCAACAGGCTAAAACCTCTCCTCACCAAGCTTATCAGTCCTACTCAATCTAGCTTCCTCCCCAACAAGAGGACCTCAAATAATTCTATCATTATATTGTCCAAGAGGTTATTAATCACTTCAGAAAAATGAAGGGTAAATCTGCTAATATGATGATAGACTTGGAAAACACCTTTGATAGGCTAGAATGGTCCTTCATAAAACAAACCTTCCACTTCTTCAACATCCCTTCCAAAGTTATCCACTCTCATCATGTCCTGTATCTCCACTTCTTTTATCTTCATTCTGATAAATGGTGAGAAAACCCCCTTCTTTAACCCCACCAAGGGTATTAGACAAGGAGACCCTATCTCACTATACATCTTCATCATGTGCATGAAGCTGTTTTCTTGGAGAAGAAACCATGAAGTAGATATCCTTACTTAAACCCCCATAGCCATAAGCAAAAAAAGCCCCAAACTCTCCCACCTCTTCTTTGTTGATGATCTGAATCTCCTTGCTGTTGCTAATGAGAGTAACTGTGAGACCATCAGAAATACTCTCAAAAGCTTTATCTACCACTCTGGACAGAAAATCAACCCACAAAGTCCAAAGTCATCTTCTCCAATAACTACTCCCAAGAGAACAAGAACAAACTAGCCACACTTCTTGATATTCAGACCAAGGAAAATTTTGGCAAGTACCTGGGCTTTCCTATTTCCACAAAAAACCTTCCAATAGGAATTACCAATTCATTATTGATAACTTAAAAAATAAACTTGCTGATTAAAAAATCAAGTTCCTCTATATGGATGGCAGAACTACTCTCACTAAATATTCCCAAGCCAGCATCCCCACCCATGTCATGCAATACATTTTTCTCCTTTATAAAATCCACAAGATGATTGACAAAGTTTAGAGGAACTTTGTCTGGGGATCCACCCCGAGAAAAAAGAAAATGCACCTCTTGAGCTAGCAAACCTTAATTGCCCCTAAGTGCAATGGGGTCTGGGTCTTCAACTAGCCTCCTTGAGGAACATCACCATGCTTACCAGCCTAGCCTGAAGGCTTCATAAGCATCCTAATGCCATCTGGGCTCAAATTCGTAAAAATAAGTATAGCCCACAAGGTATGGCTTGGAAACCTAATAGTTCAAGAACTTGAAAGAATATCCGCATGGGCTGGGATGTTTACCTATCAGCCTCCTCCTGGTCCATCCATAAAGGAGGAAATATTAACTTTTGAGAGGATAGATGGGTTCCTCATTGTAAACCCCTTTCCAATATCATCCAGGCCCCTATCTCAACACTTTTTGAAAACTACTCTCTCTGAAGTCCAGGAGGATGGCACTTGGGACTTCACAAACCTCTAAATTGTGAAGAGATTATCCAAACCATCACAAACACCTTCTTTCTCAATCCCAAGGCCACCAAAGATGAACGTATCTGAAGCATTACTGGGAATGGCCTGTTCTCCAACAAGAACACCTACAACTTTCTTGCTAATAAAACCTCCATCATCACCAACTCTCCCTTCAATTGGATCTGGAAGGCTAAAATCCCCACTAGCTAAAAAATTTCCTATGGTTGGGACAACATGATAGACTCCCCACCAACCTTACCCTCTCAAAGAGAGGAATTAAGCTAAATCCTAATTGCGACATCTGTGACCATCACTTAGAAGACACCACTCATATTTTCTTTGAATGTCCAATATTTCTTTCCTTCTAGGGAAAGGCTCTAGCTGGTAAACTCTGCTCCATGGCTCCCAACTCCCTCATCAACAACCCCTCTCTCTAATTGACACTCAATATAGAACTTCTTTAGTTCTACTGCCTACGATCACCTCCTTACTTGCACAACATCCTTTCTTTCTGCCTTTGGATCATATGAAATACCAGGAACAACAATACTTACAACAACAAAAAGATCTCTCCTAACCTTCACCAGGCTTACTCCCAAACTGTAGAATATAAACACCTCATCAGGAAAGACTCTTGCATCCCTAATCTGAAAATCATTAACATAAGATGGACCCTCCCCAATACAATGGTTTCAAGCTCAACACGGACGGATTATGCCTAGGTAACCCTGGTAAATGAGGAATAGTGTTGGGGGGTTTTGCCCCGATTTTCTTACCAAAATTAAGTTTTACTTTTTCTTGTAAAGAAAATAAAAGTAACCATAAATACTTTTACTTTTCCTTAAAGAAAAATATAAAACTTTTCCATATTTGGCTAACCTCTTTCTTGGAGGAAAGGTTTTGGACATCTATAAATAGAAGACCCTCCCTTCTCATACCATTACATAATAGCATCCACAATGTAGTGTTTAAAGAGACTTTGTTTAGGGTGAGATTTCTCCCAATAGATTTAATATTTTTCAATATTAGATTTTCAATATATAGGTCTCTTGACCAAAATATATCAATAATATTATGTTTTTAGTTTAGTTTTTTTTTCTTCTAATTTATTGTCTTATAGTTTGCAACTAATAGCTTCCGCATGATGCCCTCTCGATTTCGAACCCAACAAGTGGTATCAGAGCCTACGGTTCAAAGGTCCAGTGGTTTGGTGAAACGAGTTTGAAGACAAGTTCATGACGGTTCAAACCAATTTGCAACCAATTTGATGATAATGAGGATTTTTTTCGAACTACATGTGGAGAACAAGTTTCAACCATATTTTCAACATTCCTATTATTGCATCTTTAAAAATAGAAATAAATTATTACTTTTAAACCAATTTTTAACCATGATATTTTAAACCTTATTTTTAATCATGACAAGTAGCAGTGATGAAGATTTTGTGAAGAACGAAGTTCATGCATGTGATGTGAAGAAGGTGGATCAAGTGAAGAAAATCAAGCCAAAAAAGGGAGATTTGTTGGGGGGCTTGCCCTGATTTTCTTACCAAAATTAAGTTCTACTTTTTCTTGTAAAGAAAATAAAAGTAACCACAAATACTTTTACTTTTCCTTAAAGGAAGATATAAAACTTTTTCATATTTGGCTAACCTCTTTCTTGGAGGAAAGGTTTTGGACATCTATAAATAGAAGACCCTCTCTTCTCATACCATAACACAATAGCATCCACAATGTAGTCTTTAAAGAGACTTTGTTTAGGGGGAGATTTCTTCCAATAGATTTAATGTTTTTCGATATTAGATTTTCAATATGTAGGTCTCTTGACCAAACATATCAATAATATTATGTTTTTAGTTTAGTTTTTTTTCTTCTGATTTATTGTCTTATAGTTTGCAACTAATAGCTTCCGCATGACACCCTATCAATTTCGAACCCAACCAATAGGTGGGGTCATTTGAACTAGCAATGGGGAATGGGTTCTACGCTTCTGCAAAAGTTTCCATAAATCCTCTATTATTTTATGGTGTTTTCGGGTACAAGAATCTGTATTTAGGCACAACAACTTCAACACTAGTTCAAGTTTAAAACAAGAACACTATGAAGTGCAAAAATAGCCTCAACACAAGATCAAAATGATCTTTCTAAGAAGTGTGTTTTATTTTTTCAGAAATTAAGATGAAACAAAAATATAAAGTCAAGTTCCCTGGCTTCACGGAGTGTCCTTAAGGAATAATTTCCCTCACTGTACCCGAGGTTTTGAAATCTTCCTCTCAGAATTAAATAGCTTTCAATCCAGCTACAGTGGTACCTCAAATAATTAAATTCGTCGAGCTCACTCAACGATTTGATTGATCACAAAAAATGTTTTTAAGACAAGAAGAAATTTTATTTCAAAAATTTTTTCATTCATAACAAACTGTGGATGAAAGCAGGTTTATATAGCCATCAGATGCCTCTTCTGAAAGGTGGCAATGGTTTACTAAAAGGTGTATCCTTTGGAAGAGTCATGTCTGTTCATTTGAAATATTGTGTCTTTTTTCTGAACAGACACAACTATCTGAACAGTCACACCTTTTTCAAACAATGTCTTTTGCTCAAAGATTGTGTCCCTCCATTTTTCATTCACACCAATTAAACTCAATAATCGCCCACATGAATGGGGAATAACTATTCTTTATAAAACTTCACGGACAAGTATGTGATCATCAAGCAAAGACTGATTGCATCTGGATAAGTAGGTTTTCCTTTGAAATTTTTGTAGTGAACATGCATCGAATGCACTCGGTCAATCGGTAGATTTGATATCTTTGAACCATTGAGCTTTAATGTACACCTATACAACAAATGTCATACAACCAACCTTTTACCATTTATGGTTCTCACGGTTTTGTTCCTTTCAGCCATGAACACGTCCCGATTTCATGAGAGCTTAGAGAATAGGCCTTTACTAATATTCTCCTTAAAGCGTCTTCCACTTCGCCCTCACATAGGTGATTTCTACACGTTCAATCTTATAGATTAAACTATTTGGTCAAATCTTCCAAATTTAGATAATCATTAAAAGACTTTTCACTTTAAGTCTTATCCTTGTTTACTAAATATTGTCTACATCATTGAGAATGGGTTGAGTAATTGACAATGTTGAACCTGTCAGACACAACTTTGTTTGATCTTCTTGAACCTAGCTCTTGGAATCTCCAATCTGCTAGGTAGAGTTACCGCTATAATGACTTGTTCTAGGCCTTAAACTCATTCCTTTAGATGTCATTTCTACTCCTTCTCTAGATAGGCCTTTTGTAAGTTGATCCGACACATTATCCTTTGACTTAACATAGTCAAAAGTGATAATTCCACTAGAGAGAAGTTCTCTAACGATATTATGTCTCTGTCTTATGTGACGAGATTTACCGTTGTACATCATGCTCCTTGCCCTACCTATTGTCGCTTGGCTATCACAGTGTATATATACTGGTGCCACTGGTTTGGGCCAATAAGGAATATCTTTCAAGAAATTCTGGAGCCATTCTGCTTCTTCACCGGCTTTATCCAATGAGAGAAATTCAGATTCCATTGTAGAGCGAGCAATACAAGTCTATTTGGATGATTTCCAAGAGACTGCTCCTCCACCGATAGTAAATACATATCCACTTGTGGATTTTACTTCGTTCAATCCGGTGATCCAATTTGCATCACTATATCCTTCAAGTACCGCAGGATATTTATTATAATGCAAGGCATAGTCTTGAGTGTATTTAAGATACCCCAAAACTCTTTTCATTGCCATCCAATGAGTTTTGTTGGGATTACTTGTGTACCAACTCAATTTACCAATAGAGCATGCTATATCTGGTCATGTACAGTTCATTATATACATTAAACATCCCAATACTCTTGCGTACTCCAATTGTGAGTCATTTTTACCTTCATTCTTTCGAAGTGCAAAGCTCACATCCAAAGGAGTCTTGACAATACTGAATTCCATATACTTGAATTTGTCAAGTACTTTTTCGATATAATGAGACTGTGACAATGCCAACCCTTGTGGAGTTCTATGGATTCTTATACCTAAGATCATATCTTCAACTCCAAGGTCTTTCATATCGAACTTACTTTCGAGCATTCGTTTTATTGCATTTATGTCTAAAATATCTCTATCGATGATCAACATATCATCCACATATAAACAAACAATGACTTGGTGATTCAGAGTATCTTTAATGTAAACACATTTATCACATTCATTTATCTGGAACCCATTTTCCAACATGGTTTGGTCAAACTTCTCATGCCATTGTTTAGGTTCTTGATTTAGTCCATACAATGACTTAATAAGTTTACACACCTTATTCTCCTTTCCTGGAACCACAAAATCCTCAAGTTGTGCCATGTAAATTTCTTCCTCTAATTCTCTATTTAGGAATGTGGTTTTCACATCTATTTGATGGATTTCAAGACCATATACTGCTGTCAAGGCAATTAACATTCGAATCGATGTTATCCTTGTTACTGGCGAGTATGTATCAAAGTAATCAAGGCCTTCTTTTTGCTTGAAGCCTTTTACTACAAGTCTTGCCATGTATTTGTCAATAGTACCATCTACTTTCATTTTCCTTTTAAAAATCCATTTAGAACTTAAAGGTTTATTTTCTGGAGAAGATCAACCAATTCCTACGTATGGTTGCTTAAGATTGAATCAATCTCACTATTGACTGCCTCTTTACAAAAAGATGAGTCTGACGATGACATAGCTTCTTTAAATGTTTGAGCCTCATTTTCTAAGAGAAATATTATAAAATCTGATCCAAATGTAGTAGAAGTTCTTTGACGTGTACTACGTCTTGGATTCTCTTCATTATTACATTCTCACTTGGTTCATCTCGAGGTCGTTAGATCCCCCACTAGACTGTTCATGTCTAATTTTATACGGGTAAATATTTTCAAAGAATTCAGCATTATCTGATTCAATTACCG
Source organism: Capsicum pubescens (assembly GCA_030864215.1). Lineage (NCBI taxonomy): Eukaryota > Viridiplantae > Streptophyta > Magnoliopsida > Solanales > Solanaceae > Capsicum > Capsicum pubescens. Next base: position 36,013,098 of record CM061546.1, read on the forward strand.
TATTTTTATTTATATCCGGATGTTCGAATTTATGAACCAAAAACCGACATGCTTTACTGCTTTTAGCATATCCTATGAACACACAGTCCACAGTCTTAGATTCTATCTTAACCCTTTTAGGCATAGAAACTTGGACCTTTGCTAGACACCCCCACACTTTGAAATATTTCAAGTTGGGTTTCCTTCATTTTCATTTCTCATAAGGAATTGATTGTGTCTTACTATGAGGAACTCTATTGAGTATACGATTGGATGTAAGGATAGCCTCCCCCCACAAGTTTTGCGGTAAATCAAAACTTATAAGTAAGACATTCATCATTTCCTTCAAAGTTTGATTTTTTCTTTTCGCAATTCCATTAGATTGAGGTGAATACGGGGCCGTAGTTTGATGGACGATTCCATTCTCTACACATATTTTGGCGAATGAAGATTCATATTCTCCGCCCCTATCACTTCTTATCATTTTTATCTTTTTCTCTAACTAATTTTCTACTTCAGTTTTGTATTGCCTAAACGCATCTATTTCTTCATCCTTACTATCTAGCAAGTAGACATAACAATATTTAGTGCAATCATCAATAAAAGTTATGAATACTTTTTCCCACCACGTGATGGTGTTGACTTCATATCATAAATGTCAGTGTGTATTAAGTCTAAGGGATTGAAATTCCTTTCAACAACTTATAAGGATGCTTTGCATACTTTGATTCCACACACGTTTGATACTTTGATTTATTGCAATCAAAGTTTGGCAAAACCTCTAAGTTAATCAGTTTTCATAACGTTTTGTAATTAACATAGCCTAAACGTTCATGCCACAAATTATAAGACTCAAGCAATTAAGAAGAATTTGAACTTTTATTGATTTCAACATTCATTACATTCATCTTATTAAGGCCCTTGGTGAGATAGCCTTTTTCCTACATACACTTCTCCTTTGCTAATTACAATTTTTTCAGAAACGGTTACACATTTGAATCCGTTCTTGTCTAGAAGTGAAACAGAAATCAAGTTCCTATGTAACTCCGGAACGTACAAGATATTGTTAAGTGTCAAGACCTTTCCTGAAGTCATTTTCAAGCCCACTTTTCCTGTTCATTCTACCTTAGCCGTAGCGGAGTTAGACATGTAGATCATTTCTTCTACTTAAGCCGGAGCGAATGACGAAAACAACTCTTTGTTGGCATACACATGGCGGGTGGCACCAAAATCCATCCACCATTCGCGAGGATTCCCCACCAAGTTGTATTCTGAGAACATAGCACACATATCATCACATTATTTGTTGGACTCAACCATATTAGCTTGGTTCTTTTTCTTGCCTTTCTTAGGGGCACGATAATCCGTGGACTTATGGCCAATTTTACCACAGTTGAAGCACTTTCCCTTGAATTTATTCCTGGGTTGATTGCTTCTTTGTTCAACTTTCTTCCTTTTCTTAGAATTGTTTTGGTCATCTTCTACAATATGTGCTCCATTAATTGTAGAATTCCCTTTTGACCTTCTCTCGACAGCCTTATTATCCTCTTCAATACACAGTCGGACAATAAGATCTTGGACAGTCATCTCCTTGTGTTTATGCTTCAAGTAGTTTTTAAAGTCTTTCCACATAGGTGGTATCTTCTCAATGATCGCTGCTACTTGAAATGCATCATTCATAATCAAACCTACAAAACAATTTATGTGAGTACTAAGAACATTTTCAATTTGTTCAACTAAGGTATTTTTCAAAGATATACTTTCTGCTAAGAGATCATGGATGATTACTTGCAATTCCTGAACTTGAGAGACAATCGATTTGCTATCTATCATTTGAAAGTCCAGAAACCTTGCAACAAAGAATTTTTTAATTCCCGCATCCTCTGTCTTATATTTTCGTTCTAGTGCCCCCCACAATTCCTTCGATGCCTTAGTTCCACTATATACATTGTAGAGGTCGTCTTGGAGATCACTCAAGATATAATTCCTGCAAAGGAAGTCTGAGTGCTTTCAAGCCTCTACAATCATGAAATGCTCTTTGTCCGAGGTTCCCTCGGGCACCTCAGGAGCATCCTTACTAGTGAACCTTTAAAGGCATAGAGTGGTGAGGTAAAAGAACATCTTTTGCTGTCATCGCTTAAAGTCAATGCCCGCAAATTTTTCGGACTTCTCCGTAGGTGCCATTGGTTGCGGAGCATTTGCTCGACTTGTTGAGGCAATACTAGTTGCCCCCATAGTCGTAGTTGCATCTTGCATTTGACTTTCGTTAGTCATTTTTTCTGTCACCACAAGACAATAAAATTTAGTATTTTCAGAATACTATTTATAAAGTTAAGCAACTTTAAACTCTTCTTCTTGTTTCTAGTTAATGATGAAGTTTTTATGACTTCCAACCGTCAACCGAATGATCTTTAACTTGTGATGAAGATTTTATGTCTTCGAATCACTAGTTAAGTTCAAATGGAGTAGAAAGCTTAAAGCTTTAATCTCCAAAAACAAGCAATACAGATTCTGCAAGGTTTATTCCTTAAGATTGTTATTTTATGGTATTTTTGGGTACAAGAATCTGTATTTAGGCACAACAACTTCAACACTAGTTCAAGTTTAAAACAAGAACACTATGAAGTACAAAAACACCCTCAACACAAGATCAAAGTGATCTTTCTAAGAAGTGTGTTTTATTTTTTCAGAAATTAAGATGAAACAGAAATATAAAGCCAAGTCCCCCGACTTCACGGAGTGTCCTTAAGGAATAATTCTCCTCACTGTACCCGAGGTTTTGGAATCTTCCTCCCAGGATAAAATGGCTTTCAAACCAACTATAGTGGCACCTCAAATAATTGGATTCGTCGAACTCACTCAACGATTTGATTGATCACAGAGAATGTTTTGAAGACAAGAAGAGTTTTTATTTTAGAAAATTTTTCATTCATATCAAACCTATGGATGAAAGCAGGTTTATATAGCCATCTGATGCCTCTTCTGAAAGGTGGCAATGGTTCACTTAAAAGGTGTATCCTTTGGAAGAGTCATGTCTGTTCATTCAAAACATTGTGTCTTTTTCTGAACAGACACAACTATTTGAACAGTCACACCTTTTCCAAAACACTGTCTTTTACTCAAAGGTTGTGTCCCTTCATTTTCCATTCACACCAATTAAACCCAACATCCTCCAACAACATGATGAAGCTTCCAATCCTTAATGAAGGCCTCAGAATCGTTGAACAAAACAACTTTCTCTCAATTGAAATCAATACTGACTCCTTGGAAATCATTTCTTTGCTTACTAATGGGAATCTCCACTATGATGCTTTGATTTTTGACTGTAGATCAAGGCTAAGAAGGCTAGGGAACCCAGAGGTGGCCCACTGCTATAGGGAACAAAATGAAGTAGCAGATGCCCTAGCAAAAGAAGGGTCAAGGAGTTGCAGCTTTGACGTCATGACGCTTTTTGAAGTTCCCTCGGTGTGTGCAAAGGAAGCAGTTTGGGCATACATCACGAGAACTTTTTTTGAAAGAAGAATTAGACTTAGAACTACTGATTCTGAAAGACTATGCCATCCTACTTTGTTTTTGAACCCTGACTTAAGTATAGGGCTTGTAAACTTATAACTACTTTTTTAGTTTAATGCAATATCTGCCATTTCTACCAAAAATAATAATAATAATAATAATAATAATAATAATAATAATGAGCTATAAAACAAAAAGTCATACTAGGGAAGTAGATTTCAATAAGAACAAAGTCATCGTGGATAACTACCGGTAGATGCATTAATATTTCAAATTTGCCTGCCCAAGAAGTGAGTGAGACTAGTCATTCTCCGCTTGCAAGTTAAGCTTTTCATGAGAATCTTCTGATGATCTGAACTCCTTTGGACAAGAGGACAGGATCAGAAGGACTGATATTTTATCTCTATTTGGAGTCAGTAGAGTTTCATTCATCCAATTTGCGATGTAGCCTTGCTAAATAACGAAGATACCTTGCTAAACAATGAAGATGAATGATACTATATCCATCAGCAGTCTACCATAAAATTTATGCTCTGCCTACTAAATCAATTTGTTAAACGAGATGTTGGTGCACCAAGGTTCTACCCAGTATGTGATGGTTTAGTGGATTCTTGCTTCACTTCTGGGGCCATGAGTGTTATGGTTAAATTATCTGGTAATTTGGTGTAAATTCTGGATGCGGTTAACTATTTTCCGTCCTTACGTCTAATGCTTCGGAAATCCATACAGTGTTCCTTAATATAAGGAAATTAACAAAATATCACATAAATTTTTATGTTCATGTCAAGACAAGAAACTATAAATAAGACCACATTGAACTTTAGTATAGCAAACGCATTGCATTGCAAATATGTCATCCTCCAAATGGTATTCATTCCAAAAACATAAGATCCTCAACTTGATTAGAGGATGCTAGATCAATGATCATAGACTTTGAGTGATCTTAATCATGTAATATAATATGTTTGGATGGTTAAATAAAATAAAAAAATTTGGTCCATATAAAAGACCAAATCGTTATAATGAAAAATATTGCAAATATTTGAAAAGCTAATGTTTTAATACTTTCTTCTGAATAATCATTTGTCAGGAGTCTTTGACATAAGTTTCTTGGCTTGGAAAGAACATCTAGTCCACATTGCTATTTTTGCAACCAGAGGAGAGCCAAAATCCCGATCCATTTTACAAGTTCGTTATTATGGATAGTTGTGACAATGATTTACAAGTTAAGCTGGGTATATCATCTTTTAAAACTTTATATCGTTTAGCAAAAGAAGAAAACAATGAATATATACGTTGTACCACTCCAAAAATTGATATAACTTTCATAATAGAATTAGTCATGTTACAAAATTCCCAATTTAGATTATGACCACCTTAACATATTTAAAATGATCTACAATTTGTATCGAGTAATCTTTTTTTACTCTTTAATGTTTTCCCTTCATATTAGATCTTAAAAAAAATATTGCCTTTCTTTTTTGCATCCAAAAACCTGTTCCTGTAAAATAATACTCAATATTTTGGAATCATCCTTACAATATTTTCTTTTAAATAAAAATATCATACTTTTTCATTTAAAGCACTTCAATTTTTTTTTAAAAAAAGAGTTATTACTAATTAAAAAATAGGGTCTTTATTATCGAGGGGCCAAAGTTACTTACGGGCCCTGCTTTGTTAGAAATACTGATTATGACAATTCAAGAATATTATTGTCTTGGTTGTTGGATATTGCATTAGAATATTTCAATAGGGGATGAAATATTGATACTTTTCTTCTAATCAAGTTGGACTCAATTATTTTAATACAGAAACTTTGCTTTTGGGTGTCTTTTCCTGTGCCTTGTACCCTATTCTGGAGCGGAGCTAAAGTGTCAGCTACGGATCTGACTGAATTAGTAGTCGTCGTTTAAATTTTTGTATTTGTTTAAAAATTCATTGAATATGTACAATTATTTAATTTAGAACTAATAGCTAATCTTCAAATTCTGACGTGGTCTCTTTTCATATTGAAGCTCACCTAAATTTAAATTTGCCTAGAAATATCTACGCTCTCTAACAAAGACGACTCATCGAACAAAGAGAATCTTATTAGCACATTGAATGTGTGTTTTGTCGGCAAAAGATCTTTATGTCTCTGAAGTCATTCTACCCTACTACCCATTTCTTCATTTTTTCAATGCCACAAAGGTAGAATATAGAGAAAAAAAAAACTTTATTGTTAGAAAAAGACTTTGGTGATGTTGACCACTTTCTTGAAGACTTAAAAAGCATTAGATTCTTGAAACTAATGTTGACTACTTTTTTTTATTGCACTACAATATCTTCACCTACATAAATCAAATTTCCACTAACAAAAGTTCCAACAAATCTTGAGTGGTTGTGATTAATTAGCAGCCAACTTATACATCATTAGAATGAAAATGAAAATGTCTTTCTTGATTTTGATTACTATTGCTATCACTGCTTACTTTTCTTCCTTAGTTTCAGGTTATGATCTTGATCCTATGCAAGATCTATGTGTTGCTGTTCAAGATACTAATCATTCTGGTAACTCAATCATTTATCTTTATTCCTTCTTTTCTCTTTTCTAGATACTGACTTATGTTGTTTCTCTATAGGATTTAAGTTATATACACTGATCTCCACCAAAAAGAGTAGGTATGCTAATCTATAGCTAGATAGCCCCTAGCTGACAAGGATTTTTGGATAATTCGCAGTTAAATAGAATCAGCAATGAATTTTTGCTGTTGTCTAGTGGATAGTGTAAAGATCTTTTACACTTTAACATTGTAGTTTAATTTGTTATAGCTGGTTAGGTACCATTATGCCAAGTTAACTGCCTATTGCTGTAATGTTTCTTTTTACACTAAGCACATCTTCATCTTAAAGAGGATATGACCCAAGATGGGAAGGTTTGGAGGTCGAGAATTAGAGTAGAATGATAGTAGGTAGCCGCATGTTGGAGCACTTTTACCTAGTATTCACATAGTATCCTATTCTTCAAATTTATTGTCACTTCATTTGCTTTGTTGATCTTGCTATTCTGTGTCTTTATATTCTTGTCTATCCTGTTTTTACTATACTTCTTTTGACCCGGGGGTCTAGACCCTCTCTACATTCTACTTGTGGGATTACACCGGGTATGTTGTTAAACCGTTACTGAGTTTGAACTTAGACTCATCTAAATTGTTTGGTTGAAAGCTAAATCTATGTCCAACTTATGTTCCTAATGTTGTTCTGTTGCATTCATGTGCAGTTTTTGTGAATGGAAAGTTCTGCAAAGATCCAAAGCTAGCCAACGCAGATGATTTCTTTGCTTCCGGTTTCAATGAAAGTGGAATGCCAACACCAACAAATCTTGGTTTTGCTGTGAATATTTTGAATGTAATTCGTATGCCAGGACTCAACACTCTTGGCATTTCTATGGCTCGTGCTGATCTCGAACCATTTGGACTAGTATCACCTCATATTCATCCTCGAGCAACTGAGCTAATACTCGTATTAGAGGGTACTATCTATGTTGGATTTGTTGTTCCCGATCTGAGAAATCCTTTCAAATCGAGGCTATTCGCTAAAGTCTTGAATCCAGGGGATGTTTTTGTGATCCCACAGAGTATGATTCACATTCAATACAATTTGGGAACCACCAACGCAACGCATTTGAGTTGTTTCAACAGCCAAAATCCTGGAGTGCATATGATCTCTTATCAACTCTTTGGGTCAAATCCACCAATTCTTGATGATGTTCTTGTCAAAGGATTTCAATTGGATAAGAAAGTGATCGAACATCTTCGAGCACAATTCTCGTAGGATATGTGGAAAAATAAAGTTGTATTTGATTGAACTCACCAGAACATGTTTGTGCATTACAACCTTAGAACCTTAGTCATCTGTCCTGTTCAAGTATTGAGCAAGTCTGTTGAAATATAAGGAGACAAGCACTGGTTTGTTCATAGTTGCTATTCTATATGTTATGTAACTTTGGTGATGTTCTTTAACAAAAGGAAATAAATAAATAAAATTTGGTGATGTTCTTTCAGAAGTGTTGCTTTGTGTATGATATATCTTTGTCGCCCCACCCCCCTCATCCAAAAAAAATAAAAATAACAATTGAATACGAGATTTCTAGTTAAGGATGGATGGATATCTATCCCACCACAACTCTTGATGACAAAAGTAAACGAGAAAAAAGTGACAGATAACCATATTTGACAATGCTAAATTAAAACTCAACCACAATTTCAAAACTAGTTAAATTGTCTGTTTTTAAAACAAAAAATATTTGAACCTCAATAAAATCCTAGCACAATGTCATGAGTCGATAACAAGTGCAGTCATTTATGCTAATTTTAGACATACACATCTCAAGTTTTGCCATGGCAAGTGAAAGTGCAATCGCATGTGTCTGAATTTTAAAACTTCAGATGCTAGTTTTTAAATATCTTTGTCGATATCAAAGTGGCTAAACGTATGAAATTTTATAAATTTTGATTATGTCTGAAATACCCAAATTAACTTCAGTTGTAGTGCCTCAGGATTGGTGGCAAATGGGAGAGTTGGACTTTATTTGAGTTGTTAAAATTGGCTGAATCAATAAATATGTAGGTTATTTATCCGTCCAAAAGTTAGTTGAGCTGAAATGGTCTAAAATGTAGTCATAATCCTGTCCATCCAACTCTTACTAAGTTTTAATTATTTCATTTGTTCTTTTATAATATTTTTATTACCTTATAAAACTTATTATTTTTCTTTATCATGATTATTTATAGGAGAAAGGACAAAAATAACACCTAAAACTAAAATAATTCAACAAAACTAACACCTAAATTCTAAACCTCGGTAAATAGCCACTCGAGAAAATAATTCCAATCGAATGGCCATTTGGCCTATGTGGGGAGTCATATTATTTGAATAAAAAAGTCATCACACCACAAACTTATAAGAGGAAATGAAAGCAAATTACTTAGTTACTACTTAATAAGAGGAAATCATTGCATTGAACTAATTATAACTTTGTCCGCGTTAGAAACCAATTGATCAATAGCATTTTTATTCCCTGCTTTACATAATTTGCACATTGGATATTTTTCAACAAAACCAATGATTTGAATGCAATAGAAATTGGTCTCTTTGTATTCATTATTCCACATACTTTTAATAAAAATTACATTGCTTCGTTGGTAGTAATTGATGGGAACAATTTCTTGTAGGCTATATAATAATGATACAGTTTCTATACATATACATATTCTATATAATAATTATATCATTTTTATACACATTCTATACAATTTTTAACTACAATTATTATTTAGATACATATTTTATACGACTCTATATAGTTTCTACATGCATTCTAAAAATGTATCAATCTAGTATAAGAGAGTATCAATTGAGTATATGGACACTACAAGTGTATCAACGTAGTATAAAAGTGTATTAATGTGGTATAAAAGAGTATCAATTGGGTATATGGACTGAATGTGCTTGCATAGAATTTTCTTTCTCTTTTTTAAAAAGTGTATCAATATAGTATAAAAGTGTATCAATTTGGTATAAAAGTGTATCAATTGAGTATAGAAACTGCATGTGCCTAATTGGGCCAAATGACTAAAAAAGGGAATGAAAAATAGCCGACTGACTACAGTTGTCCATCTTTTCAAGTTGTGGCCATTTTTTTTAAAAAAGGCCAGCTCATGTCCTTTTTCCTTATTTTATTTATAAGACTAGATGATGAAGGGCTCGTTTACGGGCCCAATATTACAATGTTAAATATATTTATTGTTACTTAATTTATTTATTTTTTTAAATATCATTAATATTTTTGAACCAACACAAAAAAAAATGTAAGTAGAGATCACACTATATAATAAAATATAACTTCTTATATAAAATCAAATAATGGCTTACAACTTATTTAAGGTTTCATAATTAACATTAAAATATCATATATTCTAATACTTATTTTCAACATCAAGTCAAACACAAGAGAATAAACAACTAATTGTAATGTTTTCCTTTTTCTACTTTATTTAAAAATCATAGAAGAAAATAGATTAAAATTATAAATATCTATTTATTAACATTTTATATAGATCATACGAAGCAATAAAGGGATACTAATTCATACATAAATTGATTTTAAATACATTTAAATTCTTTTATGGGTGTTTAACAAACAAAAATAAGGACCTACTAGATGAATGTTTTAATGAATCATAATGTTAAAGGATTGCCTTTATGTCTTGTCTTATATACGTTAAAAATAAGAGATCAATTTAATATAGTGGATAAGAAATTTCTTTTTTAAGTGATATGTCTACCTGATGAGAAAATTTAATATCTCAAATAAAGAGAATCAAAAGAATTAACAAAAGTTAACATGATATATATTGTAGTAATTTAACATGAGAAAGTTAATATTACATTTTAAATAAGTTGTTTAAAATAATTTGAATAGGTGCTTAGTAATAATTATGTTTTCATAAATTATATGTATAGTGCAAATCTTTGTAATGATAGGCATCATGTCAACTTTTGAAATTTCGGAGAAATCGCTTATTGTGTTTGATAGATAAACACTTATTCAATATTTATGAGTATTTTTTATTATCTTACTAGTAATATAGTAATGTTACTTTATGCAATTAAATGTGTAACCAAAATTAATTTTATTTTTTATATATTTTATGAAACAAATGTGAATATTTGCACATACACCTATAAAGTTATTCTCCTTTTATTTCAGTTTATAACATTTTGATTAGACATTGAATTTAACATATATGAAAAAACGTTGTAATGTTTCAAATTATCTTTCAAATAAATGAACCTTAAATAGAAGAGTATACCTTTGTGGACTTTTGATAAATAAATAAAATTTAACATAACTAAAATACTGATAACGTTATAAAATACTAATCAGATAAAAAAATATTAATTCATTTTTAGAACTGATTAAAAAGAAAAATATATTATTTGAATTGAGACATAGGATGTATTATAATAAACATTATGATATAATGCATTTAATTTTTTTTACTATACATTGAAATAGACTTATAGTTGAGGTGTGTAAAATTAATGTGAAAAATTACATCATGAATGGCATTGAAAAAATTCTAATGAAATGACCATTATGTCTATATTTTTCATTTAAAATAAAGTTGTAGTGAGATCAATATAAAAAAATATACGAAAATATTTTAAAAATAATGAAAAAACCGTTATACCCTTAGTTATATTTGTACGTTTTACCTTAAACATAAATTAACTATAAATAATTTTAGACAGAAACAATAAAAAAAAAATAATGATTGTTACACGCAAAAGTATTTTGTTTATTTCGTGAATTTAGTTAAGAGGAAAGAAAGTTTGTTTGGACACCACGATTGAAAAAAATGCTTAAATGAAAAAAACTTCAAATATAATTTCTTTTTAAATTTAATATTATTCTTCCCATTTGATTTAAGTATATTATTTAAATTTACATTTAATAAAAAAATTATCACATATTCTCATATATCATATAAAGTATGAACAAAATTAATTACTTAAACTATTTTTTAAGGTTTAACAAATTATATTTTAAAATTATTTTAGATATCATGAAAAAATTTAACTTGAAATTATTTTGAATGATGTGAATTGTGGATATATCGTCTTGTAGATATTTGTCACTCTCTCAATTTAAAAAATAGAGCCCTATTTTTCGTTTGAATTTGTTTAAAAAAGAATAGAATTTTTTTGGCAATACTTTAATTTTAACTTTCTACGTGTTATGTTTAGAACCACAAGATAAAGAACATTTTGATACATTTGACATAATTATTCATATGTTAATTTTCATAACGAAACAGTCTGTAGTGTTAAATCAATGACACGATTATTCATATGTTAATTTTTTCAATAAAGAATATACAATCTTAAATTATAGTATATGAGTAAATTAAATTAAATAATTTATTTTTTCAAGAAAATAATATATTTATTTTTATTCATATGAATATCTCATATGTTAATTTTCACAATGAAATAATCAAAAATTTTAAGATGATAAATTCTAAGATAATCTATTAATAATTGGAAAATTACTCATGGAAATGGAATACCGAAAATAGGTATTAAATGAGTTTATGTAGTATAAATTGATAATATAAAAGAAATGTTATAGTGTTAAGGTTTATTTATCATTGTAGTGTATAATTTAAGCTATACTTTTAAAATTATCTTTCAATATCTGAATGTTTTTTACTTTGAAATTGAGTATCTCTGTTTTAATTTATTTATTTGATTTTGATTTGATACGAAGTTTAAGAAAGTAAAAAATATTTTTCAATCTTATGTCTTAGATTAATAACACGTAGAATGTGTCAAAATCTATTTTAATCTTGTGGAGTTAAATATAACATGTGAAAAGTTATAATGCACTAATTAAAAAAAAAGGCAATTTTTTAAAATAAATTTAAATGAAAAGTAAGACAAATAAATTGAATGTATGGACTATCATTTAAATATTTATAATTTATTTATTATTTTATTTCAATAATTATTTTGTAGAATAATTAAATATGCAAATACCACTAATTCTATTTTACGTGAGTCCATGTCAGATATTATATCAATTGAGATATGATTGACATTTATAAAAAAATAATATGAACTTTTTGTCATTAAAAATTTATGGCCAAGCTTTGATGCCTAAAACATAAGTAAGCAAGATAGATTTTTTTTGAAATTACAAATATACCCTTGGTCGTCCCACTCTTACCCTTGGTCGTCCCACTCTTCACTTTGTATAATATATAATAAAAATATCTTTTTCAATCTTGTTTATAAAATTTTTCATCTTTAATAAAATTTCTCATGGATCAATTTTAAACTAGATATCAACCAAAACTTTAATGAGCTGAAATACGAGTCAATTAAACTGACTTAAATTTTTTTGCCTGAAATGGCTAAACCACAAAATTTATAAAATTTGACTCGGCCTTAAATAGTAACCCCAAATGTTGTATTATTATCTATCTAAAACCCTAAACCCCAATCAACAAAATTGCAATTCCAAGTACACAACAATGGAAAACCCCTCCAAATCTCCAAACCCTTTTCTAAAAATTGAAGAAATACAAGGTAAAGGAAGATCCCTCATTGCCATACAACCCCTTAAACCTGGCCAGATAATACTCAGAGACACCCCTCTCCTCCTTTACCCCGCTTCGCCTTTTAACAAAATCAACAATACATTTTGCTCAAATTGCTTTAGAATAATTCAATCTCTACACATTCCATGTCCGTCTTGCCCTTACGCATTTTTCTGTTCAGCAAACTGTCAGTCCAAATCAGCATCCACCTCGCACACCCCGTGGGTTTGTCAGTCTTTATGTGGATTGATGAACAGTTTACATTTTTGTAAACTGACTGAAGATCAGCAAGTTGAAGCTCTTTTTCTTGTTGCAGCGTATAACTTAGCTGTCGTTTCGCCTTGTGCTTTTCGAGTACTTTTATCCCTTCAAGGGGACTGGGATGGAGCGGTTGTGAGTGAGACTGATGTTGATTTGCTTCATTCGGTTGTTGGTTCGTTCCCGAATATGAATCTTGGTGAATTTGGGTTTTCGAAAGAGCTTACTGCTGCGCTTTTGGCTAAGGATAAGGTGAATGCGTTTGGGTTGATGGAACCTTTTGATCCTGATAGAGGTGAAAGGGGTGTTAGGGCTTATGGGATTTATCCTATGGCGTCGTTTTTTAATCATGATTGTCTACCGAATGCGTGTAGGTTTGAGTATGTTGACAGCGATGGGGATAGTATGAGTAATACTGATATTGTTGTAAGGGTGTTACATGATGTTCCTGAGGGGAGAGAGATTTGTTTGAGTTATTTTCCAGTGAATTTTAAGTATTCCGAAAGGCAGAAAAGGTTGAAGGAGGATTATGGTTTTACTTGTAAATGTGATCGGTGTGTGGTCGAGGCTAATTGGTCTGATCAAGAGGAGGAGGATGCTATGGATAAGGAGGGCGAGGGAAGTGGAGAGGAAGAGGATGAAGCAATGGAGGAAGATATGGATGATGAGGAAAATGTAAATGTCGAGGTGGAGGAGGGTGATCAAGATTTTCCTCACGCGTATTTCTTCCTTAGATACATGTGTAATCGAGAGAATTGTGGGGGCACGTTGGCTCCATTGCCTCCTTCGGATGCATCTCCATCCACAGTTATGGAATGCAATGTTTGTGGTAATTTGAGCAAATCTGATGAGCTATAAGGTTTGTGCTGGGGACTATTGAAGTATGTCATGTTTCCGTATAAGCTAGCTTGTTTCTTGGCAATTTGAGCCTTTGCATGATGTTTGCCCTATGTAGGCTTGCAAAGCATAGGCTAGACAAGCGGTACACTCCCCCCCCGCGAGCTTAGATTTTATGAGCTTAGTTTGTAGCTAGAACTTCTTGTCACTCTGTATTTGGTAGCTCACCGTGGTTTTCCGTTTTGTTAGCTTGTGAGCAAGTGCCATAGTAATGACTTGCGAACCTTTCAATTTTCATGTATACTCTTTGTGGAGTGATATGTTGAGCAGTTTAACAATCGATTTGTCTAACAACCTTGTCTAGGTTGAGGTTGGGTTTGAATACTCTACACCCTTTCACGTTCTTCTAAGTAGTTTAGCTCGGAAGCTAAGCTGCAACAGGGTTTCGACAAACTCAAGCCCTCTGCAAAGTATCAAGTTAAAGAAAGATGAATTTTGATTCTTTGTGTCTTCAGTAACTCAGACTTACAACTACATGTTGTCCAGAACATCATACCTTTAGCATTCGTATAAGCACTGCAAGAATCCTTTATAAGAAGGTACTCCATAGTAATTACTTCAATTTATCTCCTAAACTATTTGGGCCTACAAAAGACCAAACGGGAACAACACCAGAGCACCAACAGAATAAAGTAAATATAATTAAACTATTGGACACAAAATCTAATTGGAAGAAAGAATTAAATGAAGCAAGTCAGCTTACTCTCTCGCCAGTCTTTAAGGGTAGGATTTTCCCAATTCTGTCCTGCTGCCTTTCTAGGCACAACTTTTCTCTTCGCCTCAACTTTTTGTTCAAGCTCAGTACTTGTAATTGCTGCTTTCATATTTTCAATTGTTTCAAGCGTGATTGTTCTCATATAGTTATTGACACAAGAAAGAAACATTCAACAAATTAGCTAAGAAATTTACACAAAATCTCTTGTTTTTTATTTTTCTCTAGTGGATAGAGCAGGATAATCTCTCTACCTCCCCGAAATAGTGGTAAGGTGTGCATTCACTTTACCCTCCTAGACTTCCCTTTTGTGGGATTTTACTGAGTATATTGTTATTTTTGTTGAATAGAGCAGGATAGCAGGGGTGTGGGTTCCAGTTATCAAAAAGCTTTGTACAATGTTGGTGTCATACTTTAAAAAGAACCAAATGCATTTCTTGAAGAGCCAACCAAATCTGTAACACCCGTTTCTAAAATACCGCACACAACATCGGAAGAACTCAGATCAAATTTATATCAGAAAACCCACTCAAAATAGAACTGAAAAACTAAAATTCAACAATACCAAAGCAAATAGAACAAAAAAAAAATTAGTACATATATATCTCAATTAACTTCGCTTTAATAAATAGACTAAGCAGCAAAATCATCCTTAAAAAGACTCATTTTTAACCACTTGTTTTTCAGTTTTCCTTGATGACCCAAAGGCCAAAGCAACCATCCAGATCTTTCACACAAATAGATGTGGGTGGTCTGACGGGGGCCGCTGAGACCATTTTGGTGGTCAAACGAGCAAAATGACGCGAATGAGCTCATTTTTTGCGAACTTTCGGTGGGTTTTACCACGATTGCGAGGGTGGGCCTAGGGCTCGAGCTCTGTTTGGGGCAAAAATCAACCAACGGCCCCTGGCGGGCTGTGAAGTGGATTTGGGTAGTCCGACGGGGCCGCTGGGGCCATTTTGGTGGTCAAACGGGTGAAGCGGTGCGAACAAACCATTTTTCTCGACTTTCGGTGGTGTTAGCCCGCGGTTGCGTGGATGGGCGTAAGGTTCGAGTTTTATTTAGAGAAAAAATTGACCGGTGGCCCTCCTCGGGCTGTGGAGTTGATCTGGTGGCTTGGCGGGTCCGCTGGACCATTTTGGTGGTCAAACGGGAAAAATGATGCGAACGGGCCATTTTTTGTGACTTTCGGTGGGTGTTAGCCCTCGGTTGCGGGGGTGGGCGCCCGGGTCTAGTTTGGGATAAAAATCAATCGAAAATCCCCCGCGCAACCTGTGAAGTGGATCTAGATGGTTCAGCGGGGCCGCTGGGGACATTTTGGTGGTCAAATGGGCAAAACAGCAGGGCCATTTTTTGCAACTTTCAATGGATGTTATCCCACGATTCGGGGGGTGGGCTCGGGTCTTGGGCTCGGTTTAGGGCGAAATAGACTGACGTCCCCCCGTTGGGCTGTGGAGTGGATCTGGATGGTCCGGCGGGGTTGCTGTGGCCATTTTAGTGGTCAAACAGGCGAAATGGCGCAAACAGGCCATTTTTCGTGACTTTCGATGAATGTTAGCCCACAATCCCGGGGGTAGGGCTCAGCGATCAAGCCTGATTTGGGGCGAAAATCAACCTGTGGCCCCCCGATGGGCTGTGCAGTAGATCTGAGTAGTCTGGAGGGGCTGTTGGGGCCATTTTGGTAGTCTAACAGGCAAAACAGAAGGAACAAGCTATTTTTCGCAACTTTCGGTGGGTGTCAGCCCACGGTTGTGAGGGTGGGCCCAGCGCTCGGATATGATTTGTGGCGAAAATGGACCGGCGGCCCTCCGCTGGGCTGTGGAGTAGATCTAGGTGGTCCGGGGCTATTGAGGCTATTTTGGTGGTCAAACGGGAGAAACTGCGTGAATGGGCAGTTTTTCGCGACTTTCGGTGGGTGTCAGCGTACGATTGTGGGGACGGGCTCGGGTACGGTTCGGGGAGAAAATCGATTGGCAGCCCCCCGATAGGTCGTGGAGTGGATATGGGTGGTCTAGCAGGGCTGCTGGGGCCACTTTGGTGGTTAAATGAGTGAAATGGCGCGAATGACCATTTTTCGTGACTTTCGGTTGGTGTTAGCACACGATTGCGGGGTGGGCCCAGGGCCCGAGGATGAAAATCCACCAGTGGCCCCTTGACAAGCTGTGGAGTAGATCTGGGTGGTCCGGCGGGGCCGTTGGGCCATTTTGCAAGTCACATGGGCGAAATGGCGCGAAGGGGTCGTTTTTTGCGACATTCGGTGGGTGTTAGCCACAGTTGCGGGGTTGGGCCTGGGGCCTGCACCCGGTTTGGGGCAAAAATCGACCGGGGGCTTGCCGATTGGCTGTGGAGTGGATCTGGGTGGTTCGGCGGGGCTGTTGGGGCCATTTTGCAAGTCAAACAGGTCATTTTAGAGGATGAGGCGCGGCAACATTTTTGAAGAGTTTGAGCAACATATCACATCAGGTAATTGTTTGTTAAGGATATTACATCTGAACAAACCAGGACACCTATACTTAGATTGCTGAAACGAATTGCTGGTTATATCTAATTCTGTACAATCAAGAAATAAATAAACTATCAATCATTACTTTCTTAGTTTTCAAAATTCCTCAAACATATACATGGCAGCTTCTCATTTGCAAACCAGTCAGTTTTTTCTTCACTTTTTATTATTTAAGAAGCTAGTCAATGGCTGATCTAATTAATTAACCACTTCTTTGACTACTGATTATATTAAAGGTTAGTTCTTTGTACTGAAATCTGCATTTAAAACGGAAACAAAGATATGGCAAACGGTTAGATCAGAGTATAAGTAGTCACACCTTTCTTTTTGAAAAAATCATAACAAACCCATAGCAAACAAACTTGTTTCCAGAAAAAGCTTGGATTATGGTATCTAAGACTTTGATGGAAAGTTTTATTGTCATTGAGCCATCGCCTATAAACATGAATTTGCTCGGATATATCTTTTGAGATGGGTGAAGAAGGTGCATTATATATTTGTTGGCTTTTTTCTTGATAGGCGAGATGTAACTTTCATTGAAATACCAGCTAAAGTTGGATGCTGGGATAAGCTACAGTCAGAAGGTCCATTACAAGTCATGCAATTCACTCAACAATGGCCATGCTATCATTTACATATATAAGGGCCACGTTGTACCAAAATCTGTGCAAAACTATCATATATATTTGATGGCTGTAGAGTTTTCTAATGGTTGGCTTTATAGACTTCCCCATGGCTTTATAGGTATATGATTTTACCTGAAATAAAAGCGACTGGTCTTCAGCAATGAAAGGTAACATCAGGGTATATCTGAGTATGAGCTTAGTAATTTTCGTTGGAAATGTAAGTGAATCTTATTATTATTTTTTTTGATAACCAATAAATCCCCGAGGGCTAGTGGGTGCATGGTTTTGAACTCGGAGGATGATGGGTCTGCCCCTCATTGTTTCTTTTTGGACACTTCATGAACGACTTTGATATGTCACTTATTGATTTACATCACTGAACAACTGCATTTCGTTTCTTCTTCTTTTCCATCATTGCTTTCTATTTCCTGAGATAATTTCTTTTGCCTCTAATAAGCCTTATGAAAGATAAGGAAATGACTTTGCGGGAATACACTGGGTATGTTGTTGTAAAGATAAGGCAATGGAAAGCACCCAACAGTAAACCATGATGTACATACGGTCATTGAAGGATATATTGGATATGAAGCGCATCGAGAAATTGCAGCAGTCAGTGTATTTCCTTGTGAGGGTATGTAACTACTGGGGCAAATTTTCCCTCTGTCTCTAAAGGGGTCAGTTTAATACTTGACTATATCTGCTGAAAATTGCTCTAGCATTTAACCCCTTAATTATCCCATCATTTTCTTGTTGACCTCATTATAGCCGTATTGATTTTCCCTCAGGAAGAGAGACTCAAATCCAAGTAGCAAATCGTTCGTGTTACGACATCTTTGGACACCTTCAGGTTGATGAGATGTGTTCTGCAAAGTATCAAAGTAAGAAAGATGAATTTTGATTCCTAGCGTCTCCGGTAACACCGGATTAGCGGTAATAGTACTGATGTGGTATCCTAGAAATTAAGGTTTTGATGGTTTTAGTGATATGATTGGAAATATTGTAGCCTAAGGAATGGATACTGCAAAGGGATAAAGATGATTAATGTCCTATCATCACCTGTGTTATCTGATAATTCAGTAATATTGCTATCTTGAATGTCTAGCTAGCTTTTGTGAAGTTCCACATTTGATTCATACTAAGATAATTCATTCATCGATTTAGATCGTTTTTTCCATTCAAATTCCAAAATTTTCTGTGAAGTGTATCTGTTGACTAACATGAGGTTGAGAGGTTGAAGTTAAAGGAGTCTAATCTGAGCAATGACATGGTTTATGGTAAACCAGGCTCAATCAACTGTATTACACTTTAGTAGCATCTAAATGTGCAAATGTCTTAGCAAGAGCAAGTTCAACTGTCTGCGGATGCATAAACTGCTTGAATATAGGTTATAGAGACCCGCCCTTCTTTGTTAGAAAATAATTCTTTCTTATAAATCTGATAGTTGTTTATTGAGCACGTTGCATCTGAACAGCCTAGCACAGCTGAACTTACATTTTGTAAAACATCAGGTAGTTTGTTTATTGAGGATGTTACATCTGAACAACCAGAAGAACTGACTTACATTGCTGAAAAGAATTGTTGGTTACTTATAAACACCCGTTCACTATTATTTGTCCAGTATTCTAAAAATTAGTTTTTCACTTTTGTTACTTTAAACATATCAAGAAAAGACAATTATTTTTTTCCTGTTTTACCCTCAACATTAAATATTTATTCCCCAAATCATTTCCCAAAACTTAAGACTGTAGTACTTTACTAATTAATATAGGTATTGTGATAAAATACTTAATATCATTGTGTCTTAAAGATGGTGTAAAGGTGGGGAGTAAATAAACTGTCAATCATTACTTCCCATGCAGGTTCTTCTTCTATTTAGTATTTTGTAAGAAGCTAGTCAATGGGTGCCTAGAAGTTCATGCACCTCTATGAATTTATTAAATCCATATGGTTAATGAAGCTGATCTAATTAATGAACCACTTGGACTGAAATCTGCATTTAGAAATGAGAAAATACGTGGACTTGTTTTTTTTTTTCCACGTATTTTCTGGGATTGACAGAAAACAAGGGTTAAATATGACTTAAAATGGAAACAGCGACATGATAAACGATTAGATCAGAGTATAAGTAGTCACACCTTTCTGATTGTTTGAAAAAAATCATAACAAGCCCAAAGCAAACAGGCTAGTTTCCAGAGAAGTTCGGGTATTTGTTAAGAAACCGAACTTCGCTATTACAATGAGGATGTGCTGGTTCATAACAACTTTAATCATCGTTGCTTTCTTTCTCTACCCTGCTTATGCTTATGATCTCAACCCTTTACAAGACATATGTGTTGCAGTTGACGACTCTAAGGCTTCGGGTAAATCATCCTTCTATAGTTTTTGTTTATGAACGAGGCATAGTTGTTGTGTGTTGTATAATTTCTGTAATCTGTTAGCTCTTAATATCTGAATAATAAATGCGCTTAGCTTCATTTCATTTGTGCAGCTTTAGTGAATGGAAAGATTTGCAAGGACCCAAAGCTCGTAAAAGCGGATGATTTCTTTGCTTCAGGTCTTAATGTAAGTGGAAGTGCAATGTCTCAGTCTGGTATATCTGTAAATATTGTGGATGTAAACGTTATGCCTGGACTCAACACTCTTGGTATTTCTATAGTTCGTGCTGACCTGGAACCACAGGGTCTCGTTCTACTTCACACGCACCCTCGAGCTCCTGAGCTTACAACTGTCATCGAGGGTACCATCTATGTAGGATTTCTCGCCCCTGATCCTGCAAACATCTTTAAGAGTCGTCTCTTCTCCAAAATCTTGAATCCTGGCGATGTGTTTGTGATCCCACAGGGGGCTTATTCACTTCCAGTATAACGTGGGACACAAAAATGCTATTATGCTTTCTTCTTTGAACAGTCAATCCTGGAGTCGTCCAGATTCCTAGTTCAATCTTTGCTTCAGATCCACCTATTCTGGATGACGTTCTTGCCAAAGGCTTCCAGCTTGATAAGAAAGTGATTGAAGAACTTCGAAAGAAATTATCCTAGAATTTGACATTAAAAATATGATTGTGTTTACTGAAAGTTGTTTGGAGCGCGCTGGTCACTAGCGATTTGTGAAAGCGTTGGAATAATACTGAAAGTTGTTACACTGTTTGTTGTACTTTTCGGTATTTGGAGTAAACTTATTCATTGTGGGAGCTGACATTTTCCCTAATTCTCTTTACGTCTTTGTCATGCTTTTATTTGTTGAAGAGTGAAATTGTCAATGATATGCTGTTAGTGTCAGTAGTATGATACTTTCATCTGAAATTTAACATCAAAACAATAAAAAGCTGGACTTACCAAGTGGACATTAGGGACATCTCTACCAAACACTTTCAACATCACTTTTTATGATGTTGATACGTCCACAATTTGTTTTCGATCTTATGTTACATATTAACCTTACCAGAAGAGAAACTATATGATAATTTCATATGAGATTTAACTTTAAAAAAAGAACTGAACTTACCAAGTGGACAAAAGGGGCATCTATCTATATAGAAAAAAAAGTTAGTGACACACGTGACTGACACTAACAACGTATAATTGACTTAATTTCACTTTTCAACAAATAGCAGCATGACGGAGAAGCAAGAGAATTAGGGAAAATATCAGCTCCAACAAATGAAATGAATAAGTTCACTCCAAATACAGAAAAATATGAAGTGTAACAATTAGAGTAATGTCTTATTCGAATGCTTTCACAAATCGCTAGTGAGCAGCGCGCTCCAAATGACTTTCAGTAAACACAATCATATTTTTAGTGTCAAATTCTAGGAGAATTTTGTTCTCGAAGTTCTTCAATCACTTTTTTATCAAGATGGAAGCCTGAACGTCATCCAGAATAGGTGGATCTGAAGCAAAGATTGAAGCAGGAATCTTGACAACTCTAGGATTTTGACTGTTCAAAGAAGATAAGCGGAGTAGCATTTTTGTGTTCCATGTTATACTGGAAGTGAATAAGCCCCTGTGGGATCACAAACACATCGCCAGGATTCAAGATTTTGGAGAAGAGACGACTCTTAAAGATGTTTGCAGGATCAGGGGCGAGAAATCCTACATAGATGGTACCCTCGATGACAGTTGTGAGCTCAGTAGCTTGAGGGTGCGTGTGAAGTAGAACAAGACCCTGTGGTTCCAGGTCAACACGTACTATAGAAATACCAAGAGTGTCGAGTCCAGGCATATTGTTTACATCCACAATCTTTACAGATATACCAGACTGAGGCACTTCATTTCCACTTACATTAAGACCTGAAGCATAGAAATCATCCGCTTTTACAAGCTTCGGGTTCTTGCAAAACTTTCCATTCACTAAAACTGCACAAGTGAAATAAAATGAGGCTAAACATATTATTCAGATATTAAGAGCTAACAAATAACGTAGATTATACCACATGCAACAACTATGACTCGTTCGTAAGGAAAAACTATAGAAGGATGATTTACCCGAAGCCTTAGAGTCATCAACTACAACACATATGTCTAGTAGAGAGTTGAGATCATAACCATTAGCAGGGGGAGTAAAGAAAGCCATGTTGGTGAAAGTTGTTATGAACCAGCACATCCTTATTGTTATATCAAATTTTGTCTTACTTTGGGCTTGTTATGATTTTTTTTTTCAAACAACCAGAAAGGTGTGACTACTTATAATCTGATCTTGTTGTTTTTCATATCTTTGTTTCCATCTTTAATCATATTTAATAATCCTTGTTTTCTGTCTTTTTAAAAAAAATACTGCAGGTATTTTCTCATTTTTAAGTGCAGATTACAGTCAAAGAAATCGTTTATAATTAAATCTGCTTACCTAAATGGATTTAATAATTTCATAGGGATGAATTTCTAGGCATCCATTCACTAGCTTCTTACATAATACTACAGAGAACAGTCTGCCATAAGCTCATCAGATTTGCTCAGGTTACCACAAACATTGCATTCCATAACTGTGGATGGAGATGCATCAGAAGGCAACGGAGCCAATGTACCCCTGCAATTCTCTCGATTATACATGTATATAAGGAAGAAATACGCGTGAGGAAAATTTTGATCCCTCTTCTCCACCTTGCCTTTACATTTACTTCATCATCCACATCCACATCTTCCTCCATCTCTTCACTTTACTCGCCCTCCTTATCCATACTATCATCCTCTTGATCAGACCCGACCACACACTGATCATGGTTGCAACTAAAACCATAATCCTCCGTCAACCTTTGCTGCCTTTCCGAATACTTAAAATTCACGGCGAAATAACTCAAAACAAATCTCTTCCCGCAGGAACACCATGTATCACCCTAACAATCAGTATTACTCCTTTTTTTATTTTAAGCCATCACCGTCACAACTTAGAGCTATTACGTGTGGGGGGTTTGGCTTGGCCCTTACCATGTCTATAGTTTCGAACAAAAGTTACAGTTACACAGAACGAAGGGGGGCATATACCTAACCTCTTGGCAAACAACAGATATTGGAAATTAGGACAGCAAAAAAAGAAAGGCTACTAGGTTATAACCTTTCACTCTATAAGCAAAATGCAAGATTCAACTACAAAAAAACTACATTTGTCATATCTTCTTCTTATGCAAGGTAGTTTCCATCAATCTAGGCGAAATAGTCCCTTCACTTCTTTCGGGAGTTGTTGATATATAAGAGAAGTAGAAGGTGCCATTTCCACTTGAAGAAGCTAATTTGGCTACGATGTCAGCAATTTGATTTGCTTCTCTATAGCAATGTGAGATGCTCAGATCTGCCCGTTCTATAGTCTTGAACTTTCGTCTGATGAAGTTTTTCAGCTTCAAATTGCTGGTGTCTTTTTCCTTGAGCATACTTGTAACCACCATCGAGTCCATTTCCAGATCGTATTTGTCTTATCCAGCTTGATTGCACCATTCTGTTGCATAGAGTGCTGCCATTGCTTCTGCCTGATTATTGCTTTTACATTGAATTGGGGACTGAGAAAGCCATAATGATATGGTCAGTGTAATCTCTGAGAACCCCTCCGATGCCAGCTCTGGAAGTACTCTATTGTATGTAGCTTCCATCTGTGTTGAACTTGAATTTGGTCTCTCCAGTCATAGGCTTGGTCCAAACAACTTGCCTCCATCTAACAATAGGTCTGTACCTTTCAATTCTTGAACAGATTTGAAACCATTTTACGGAGATTATTAACATCACTACATCAGTATCGACATACTCAAACTTGCAGACATTCGGAAGGCAGTCATGATTGAAAAACAAAGCCATAGGATGAATACCATAAACCCTCAACCTCGTCAGGAGCAAAACGTTCCAGCAACCCAAATGCATTTACCCCGTCCTTAGACAAAAGATGACTAGACACCTATGGCGTGAAAGAAAAATTCGGAGCAAAATCAGTGTTTACCTTTTTCTGTTGCAGCGGAAGAAGATGATTTTGCCACCGAAGGAATAGCTCCAAGTCAATTTCGTTTCTCTTGGAAACGGAATGTAAATCCACAAACTAAATGCTTACAATTTAGTGTTTTTGTTGATGCAGTCTTTTTCTCTGTGTTTCTGTTTTTGTCACACACTTTGCTGAAGAAGAAAACTCAAAATTTAAGGGGTGTGGGACAGTTTCTCTTTTGTAACTGTTCCCCCCAAAATTCAAATTTTTTTTCTTTGATCTTCTTTTTTTTTCCAGATAAATGAGAAAATGGGTCGGGTCGGGTCGGTTCACATGGGCGACCCATGACCCGAAATATTCAACATCTCCCACTCCGCACATGGTGGACAAGACCCGAGCTAGTACTACATCAACAAGACACAAATTCATACGGCAAATAGTTTGTGCGGCCTGTGAGTATCACGAGCTTTTCCTTTAAGGTTTTATAAGCTACATTTAGGAATCCAATCACATGTGGAAAGAATTCTCTACAAATATAAGGATACTTATACTGACAATACCCCAAACATCATTCACTACTTTAGTAGTTACTTATCCGATTCCTCAACCTCTTAAAGAGGTGAACTCGAGTTCATCTTTAACTTTATATACACAATTACACTTGATTCTTATATGGTTAGTGTAATAGTCGGCTTGTGTAAACAAGTTAAAATATTTATTTTAATCGTCTTCCCTTTCTTCTCGAGTCTATCTGTTCCAATCAACTGCTTTCTTAGACATACACCGCATTGTCGAATCTCTCATAGCTATTAGTAATATGCTAAAGTAGCAATACCGATCGAAACTTCAAGAAACAATCAATGGTCTAAGGGTATTTCAATGAAAGGTTAAAATAACCTTGAGGGCCTTACACAATGAAGAAGCAGGGATTCATTATTCCATTAACCATTAATCCATTGGTCACTAAGCACACGTGGTATGAAACACGTGCTACGATGTTCTCACCTTATATTGGTGCGTATGTCTTATTCTTTTAGTCATTCAACATCGTATAGAACTAGATCTAGACACCTCTAAATGTCTAACCTGAGTTTCTTTCTTTAATAATCCTCAAATCCATATTCTTATAGAAACTCAAATCTGGCTTTACAAAACTAGTCATTATCTTATGGTGGAACTTTTTTCTTCACATTCCTCGACGTAAGAGGCGATTGCTCGTGTGAGAGAGCCAATCTCACAACTTGTTCGACACACTTTTTTAATACAATACATTTTCACATGCATATGAGATTGAACATAAATTCAAGATTCTTATATTGATAATAATTATAATCAAGTCATCTACAATACATAAACATAATCATATCTTACGTAATCCTAGAGTCATAACATGTTTCTCAAACAAGTCTCTAGATATCGCCTTAGTAAAGGGATCAACTATCATTTCTCATGTAGGAATGTATTGTAAAATTATTTCTCCACTTGATACTATGTCTCTTATAAAGTTATACTTAATATCAATGTGTTTGGTCTTGCTGTGATATTTAGGATCCTTCGTATATGCGATAGCCACTTGACTGTCACAATATAAAATCATGGGATCCTTAGAATTCTTTACGATGTTCAAATGCTCAAAGAATCTCTTCAACCAAACATCTTCTTGTACTGCAGATGCACAAGCCACAAATTCTGATTCCATAGTTGACAGGGTTGTGCAAGTTTGTTTCTTACTTTTCCACGAAATTGCACCACCATTTAGCAAGAAGGCATAACCGAAAGTTGATTTTCTATCATATCGGTCACCAGCCCAATCATCATCTGTATAACCTCTTATGGATAAATCGGATCCACTATAGCATAGTGAATAATCCACAGTTCCCTTCAAGTATCGAAAAATTCTCTTTACTGCTTTCCAATGATCTCTTCCAGGATTAGATTGATACCTGCTAACCAGACCTATGACATAACAAATGTCTTGACGAGTACACATCATACGTATATCAAACTCTCAACTGCAATGGAATATGGTACTCGAGACATGCCTTTTTTTTCTTGTTCAGTCTTTGGACATATTTTAAGGCTTAAAGTTTCACCTCTTGCTATAAGAGTATCCATGAATTTGCAACTATTCATTCAAAAACGTTCCAAAATTTTCATTATGTATGTTTCTTGAGATAGATTCAAAATTTTCTTGGAACGGTCTCTTTGGATTTTAACACCCAATATATAGTATGCTTCACCCATATATTTCATGTCAAATGACTTTGAAAGACATGACTTAACTGTTTTTACATACTCTAAATTATTTCCAGCTAATAAAATATCATCCACATAAAGCGAAAGAATCACAAATATTTTATTGGACTTTTTCACATAGATGCAATGGTCTTCATCGATCATGGAAAAATCAAATGAAATCACTTCCTTATGAAATTTCAGGTACCACTGCCTTGAAGACTGCTTAAGGCCATATATTGATCTGTTTAATTTACAAACCTTCTTTTTCTTGGCCTTTAATAACAAAACCTACAGGTTGTTCCATGTAGATTTCCTCTTTTAGTTCTCGATTGAGAAAAACGGTCTTCACATCCATTTGGTGTAATTCTAAATCTAAACGTGCAACTATAGCCAAAAACAATCTAATTGAGGTAAATTTCACAACTGGTGAAAAAGTTTCCTCATAATCTATTCCAGCTTCTTGAGTAAAACCTTTTGCCACCAATCGTGCTTTGTGCCTTTCTATTGGCCCATCTAATTTATGTTTAACTTTGAGAATCCACTTGTTCCCAATAGCTTTACGCCCAGAAAGAAAGTCAACTAGATTCCAGACTTTATTGATTTTCATGGACTCTAATTCTTCTTTTATCGCTTTTATCCATTCATTTTTTTAGGACTTGATAAAGCCTCAGTCACATAATTAGGTTTATCCAATTCTGTGGGAGATACCAAGAAAACATAATCCTCAATCTCATAAGATCGTTTAGGTATACTTTTTCGAGTACTCTTACATAATTGAAGTTCAGATTCCTCAATAGGATTTCAGGATTCATGACTCCCACTTGGACCAAGAGTCATTTCTTGATCAATTGAATTATCAAGCATGTCATGCGACATTATTTGATCATCTGAATTAAACATTTCGTAAAGAGGCTCATTTTTCTTTATTTCATTCCTTTTTGAAAAATCATTTTTCAGGAATGTGACATCTCGTGATTCAATTTCAGTAGTACTTCCATTTTCTAATTCACCAATGGACATATATCCTTTAGAGTGTTCTGAGTATCTTATAAACATACATTTCTTTCCTTTTGGACTTAGTTTTCCAAACTTACCAAAACGATCTTTAATATATGCAGCACAACCCAAGGTCGTAGATCATTAAAGTTTGGTTTATTACCAGTCCACAGTTCATAAGGAGTAGAATATACTGATTTAGAAGGCACTTTATTCAATATATAGGCCGAAGTTAATAACGCATCTCCCCAGAAAGAGATTGGTAAATTTGTCTGCGCCATCATGAACCTTGTCATATCCAACAATGTTCTATTCCTTCTTTCAGCTACACCATTTTGTTGAGGTGTATAAGGAGTAGTCAACTGTCAGATAATGCCTTTTCCAATACACAGTTCTTCAAACTGTTTTGACAGATATTCACGTCCTCTATAAGTTCTTAATGCCTTTGTACTTTGTCTAATTGATTCTCAATTTCATTTATGTATTTTTTGAAGCATTCAAGTGCTTTTGATTTATGAGATATCAAATAAACATAACCAAAGCATGTGAAATCATCAATAAATGTAATGAAATATGAAGCACCAGTCCTTACCCTCACATTCATTGGACCACAGATATCAGAATGAATTATTTACAATGGAAATTCAACTCTTTTAGCCTTCCCAAATGGTTTACATGTAATCTTTCCGGCAAGACAATTTTGACAAGTTGACATTTCAATTTTGGAGAAAGAACCTAGATGTCCTTCATTAGCCAATCTATTCATTCGGTCTTGCCCTATGTGACTCAATCTAGCATGCCATTTAAGT
Source organism: Capsicum pubescens (assembly GCA_030864215.1). Lineage (NCBI taxonomy): Eukaryota > Viridiplantae > Streptophyta > Magnoliopsida > Solanales > Solanaceae > Capsicum > Capsicum pubescens. The sequence continues at coordinate 36,041,171 of CM061546.1, forward strand.
ATATCAACATCATTATTACTAGAATAACATAACATTACACAACGGTCAACATAATAGTCATAAGATGAAGGATTACAATCTAAAACAATAAAGTGATCATAACTATGTCCAAAATCATAGAAAGCATTATCTAGAGTAATTCTTACATAATTACGACTAAAAAATAAATGAAAACCGACATCTATAAGAACAGACACAGATACTAAGTTTCGTCGAATTTCTGGAGTATATAGGACGTCATGCAATATTAAAGATCGACCTCCACACAAATCTACTTTGCAAGTGCCAATCCCTTTGACTTCAAGTCTTGCATTATTTCCTACATAGATCTACCTTGATCCAGGTGAAACTCGATGGAACTCCACAAATGCTTCTCGATCTTGACTCACATGGTCGGTGGCTCCTGAGTCTACAATCCACATAGGATAAGATTCAGTTAATAAAGCAGTGCTAGAAACATATGCAACACTAAGAGTTGCGTTTAGAAATGCTACCTTTTTATACTCAGGACATTCATGAGAAAAATGCCCCAGATTTTGGCAATTGTAGCACTTCATCTTACTCTTGTCTTTCTTCTTGAAAAACCTTTTTTCTTTTTTGGAATTTGACTTGTTTTTTATTCTCAGAGAGTCCTTCTTCGGTCTCTTTACCCTTATTGTTCTTTTTCCACTTCTTCTTACGCTTGAATTCTGAAGAGTTCTTACCACTTGATTCTGCCATAAAGGTATTAGAAGCAGCTTTAGCAGTACCAAGCCGCTCATCTTCAAGTTCAACATGACGGGCAACATTAGAAAAAGTTTTGACGCTGTCATTGTGGGTTAAGTTGAACTTCAAGTGTTCCCAACTGTTAGGAAGTGATCGGATCACTGCTTGAACCTTCTGCTCATTCGAAAGAACGTGACCAACACTTTTGAGTTGAGTTATCATATTCGACATCACCCTAAGGTATTGTTTGATGTTTTGATTATGACGCTTCTTGTAAGTGTCCAACTTGTAGTCAGCTGTCTGAGGCAGGTGATAGAAGTACCCCCATATGTTCCTCGCAAGTGTACCCAGATGGCATTGGCAGTAGGAAATTCCTCACACTCATGTATGAGGTCATTAACCACAAAGCTTACAATGATTCTACGTGCAATGGAATCAGCCCTTTTCCAAGCCTTATAAGCTTCAAGGTCTCCTCTGTGTTGTGCAGTATTGCCCTCTTTTGGTAGATTTAAGACATGGCTAATACCTTCAAGAGAGCTTTGCTCTTCCAGTACATACCACATCGTACGACTCCAAATATTGTACTTGTCTCCATTTATTTTTTCTCCTTTGTTCAAGTCAGCAATTATGTTTTTTGATGCCATGTCTGTTATTAAGTGACAATTACGCAAGTGTTTTATCAATTATGCATGCAAATTACACATTTAAGTAAATCACTTCACCTAAAGGTTTCATGTTTAGTGTAAAATCGAAAGGACACTTAAGAATCCAATCATCATATACGAACTAAACACTTGACCAAAATTAGAAATTAATTTCTTAATGAGTATTAGGATGATAACTTTCAATTAAGTCGTTTTAAACTCAAATAAATGAAATTCACGTAAAAAGAGATAAAAAACTTAATATATATATATATATAATATAAATTTAATAAATAACTTCATGTTACAAGTCAATTTAGAAATAAAAGTCATTCCACAAATATTCTAGATGACTTATGTACACCCAAAAAGGCCCGCTAGGCCAAATCTCAGGGTAAACATCAATTAATATCTTGCTACAAGGGTCACAGAGAGAATTTGTTAAAATAGCTAATGCTTCCCAATCCGAGATTTCTACATAGTTTTCTAGTTCTACACGTTTCATCTCAAACAGATGTATAGAAGTAGCAACACTAATGTTAGGTGACATCTTAAAAGACTTGAACTCTATCAGTTTCTTTTCTCTTTCCCTTCTTATGGCCCTTTCATTCCGTAATAGATTTTGTGTCGCCCTGAAAACACCATTTTGTATGATCTCACGACCTTGAAAACCTGTCCTTCGCCGACGCGCACTTCCACTTCGTTTCTTTGTTCAACATCCAGAACTCCCACTTGGAGTGATTCGAGTTTGTCCCCGTTCAACCATTTCTGAAATAGGAACCAAGAAACAATAAGAATTGTTTAACCACTCAATGTGACACTTATGTCACAATTTATCATAGAAGGCTAAATCCAAAAACAAAGTTAAGGCTAATTAAGATAAAATTATTATTAAACCTAAACATTCTTCACTTTCCAGTAAGTTAGAAGTAGTACTTTACTCTAAAACAAATAAATGGAATAAGAATCTTTTTCTTTTTTTATTTTAATATAATATAATATAAAAAGGAACAAAAATGGACCCATATAAAACAAGGAGTCTGCAGATTGTATTTTCTAGTAGGATAAAGTCACACATTTCATTAGAAAACATTAAATTCCTTTAAGAAAAGTCAAAAACAAATTTCAATGTCCATTTTCCACAAAAGCCTATCTTCATTATTTTATTTTATATAATATATTTTTTTAGTTTATGAGCACAACATAGAATACTTTACAAGTTGTACAACACTTCCTTTAATAATTCTATTTATCATTTTTCCAAGAAAAGATGGAATTGCCTCGTACGCGTTTTTACAAAACACACTCACTTACTCCTCTTCCTTCACTTTTCTTTATCATTCACACAAAAGAAAAAAAAATTGAGATTGAAACAATAATCTCATATCAGTCAAAAGACTGGATTCAGAACGCGATTGGAGTTGTGTCTGTTTGCAGATTAGAAGTTCAACTGTCCGAATTTTGTCGGATCTTAAATTCCGATTACATCCGATTATGTCCATTTTCTTATCAGGTAAGCAAGTACATAATATTTCAAGAGATTTGCACAATAAAATTCAAAATTTTACATGCAAAATTAGGGCAATTTCAACCTATGCTCTGATACCATTGAAAGAAAAATTTGAAGCAAAATCAATGTTTATCTTTTTCTGTTGCAGCGGAAGAAGATGATTTTACCACCGAAAGAATTGCTCCAAGTCAATTTCGTTTCTCTTGGAAACGAAATGTAAATCCACAAACTAAATGCTTACAATTTAGTGTTTTTGTTGATGCAGTCTTTTTCTCTGTGTTTCTGTTTTTGTCACACACTTTGCGGAAGAAGAAAACTCAAAATTTAAGGGGTGTGGGTAAGGCTGTCAAACGGGCTGGGTTGACCCGCCCCACTTAGCAAACCCGACCCGATTTGACCCAGCCCGATCAGCCCACGGGCTGTAGGATCCCGGGTTGGGTTATTTTTTTTTGGGCCCGATTAACCCAGCCCGGACCAAAATCAGTCCAGACCCACCGGTTAACCAGCCCGGCTTGGTTAAGCTTTTTTTTTATAAAATCAAAATTTAATTAAAAATGGCCGTTGGGACATTATAGCCATTGGGCCCAACGATTATATGACCGCTGGGAGCCCAAAATGACTATAATGGCCTTTTTAATTAAAAAAAAATTCAATTAAATTATTTTTTTAAACCCAAAAAAATTCCTATAAATACCCTACACTTTCAAATCATTTTTCACATAATTTTTCATTCTCTCAAATCTTATTCTCTCTCAAATCTCAATTCTCAAATATTCTATATATTTTCTAAAGTGATCACTTTAATTTTTCAATTTTGCGATTACAAAGTACGAGTGGAAGTTCCTAAAGTCGCAACCTTCGGATACTTCCAAAATTTGGTATTGTCATTCCATCTCTTACTTTTAATTTTTAATTAGTGTATTAATTGTTGAATATTTAATTTTATTATATTTATTTATTTTGAATTTTTTTAGTTTAATTTATGTTATGGATAAATTAAGAAACCTCGCCACTAAAGGTGTTAAATTTTTTTATCCCGGAAGTGGTAGTAAAAAGTGAATTACTAGTGGTAGAGGTACTTCAAGTAGTAGATATACCCGTGTGCCTCCGCCTCCGATACCGCTTATTCAACCTTTTGAGGAAGAAATAGGTGTAGGTGCTCACGATATGGATTATGTAGAAGCTCAGAAAAATTACGGTATAGAAGGAGAAAATGAAGTAGATGCGGTTAATTTAGATGAAGATGATGAAAATATTGGTGAGACACCCGCAGTAGAAAATGCTAACGTTAGATCTGAATCGATTAATCTCCCTCCCCGTCCTCTCCGTGCCCCAAGAGCTCGTAAAACAACTAGTATTGCATGACAATTTTTTGAACGTATATCAGATATTGAGGTGCAATGCAATATTTGTCAACAAATATATAAGCATAAAAGAGGAGGCAAGCAAGGGGGTACAGGTACGTTAATGAGACATATAAGTGATAATCACGATAGAGAATTAAAAATTACACAAGGTGGTGCGGATGTTGGTGGGCCAACACAAACTAGAATGGACCCAGCAACCGGTCAGGTAATGAATAAGTATAATAAATTGAGGGACCGGGAAGAAATAGCAAAAATGGTAGCTGCGGGTTGTTTGCCTTCTAGTTTTCCTTTTTCTGATGCCTTTATTCATTATATTCAAGCAATTTATAATCCTATGTTTAATGGTATTCCTAGAAGTACTTGTAGGGCCGATATTTTTAGACTTCATTCACAATATTATTTTTATTTATCAACATTGTTAAAAAATATTCAATGTAGAATGTCCCTAACTTCTGATCTTGATCGTGCTGTAAATAAAAATGATTATTTAACCATTACTTGTCACTGAATAGATAGTAATTTTGTTATGCAAAAACGTATTCTTGCTTTTTTATATGATGAAGATCGTAAACATACTGGAGATTTTATTGCTGATTCGATTTCTAAAGTTGAAGAATTTTACGGTATTCAAAATAAAATCTTATGTATTGCTTTTGATAATGCTTCTAACAACCAGACTACTATAACAAAGTTAAAATCTAAGCTATCTCCACCGTTACCTGAAATTTTCCATATTAAGTGTGCTTGTCATATATATAATTTAATTGTAACAAATGGTCTTGAGTTTTATATTGGAAAAAATTTGGCTTGCCGTTGGTTTTATTCAAGGAAATAATCCTAGAAAAAGAATTAGAGACTTTAAACTTAAATGTGAACAAAATGGACTTGCACCGATATTGATGCCCAAAGAATGTGATACTAGATGGAATGCTACGTATGATTTTTTAAAAATTTGTTATAAATATAGTGTTCCTATTACACTATCTTTTAACCAACATTGTGGTTCGTTTGCTGATTCTGCCCACTGCATGCTACATGATTCTGACTGGGCTGTAATTAGTGATCTTGTTAAGTTCTTGAATTTTTTTTATATAGTTACAGTTGAATTTTTCGGTCCTTATTATCCTACTGTTTGTAATATTTTGGCATATATAGTTGATATTTTTGGTTTGCTCAAAGAATATAAAAATAAGTAAAAATTACATATATAACGACATGTTTACTATTAATTACTAAAAATTCCAACTTTTTTCAAAATCTCCTAAAATCCCATCATTTGACCTCTGATGATACAAGTTAATCACATTAGATACATACTACTGATACATGTATTAATTAACTAAATCAACACGTTTATAGGAATGTAACAGATAAATTTGCATTAAATCAGCATTTAAGCTAACTAATTAAGGTAAAAAAATAAAATCAAATCCCATAATTAATGGTAATCCGTTTATTACCCCACTTTGTTAAAACAAAAACGTTCTTTTAATATATTTTTAAAATTGAAAAATCTTCTTTCTTCTTGTTCAGATTAAACACACCAATTTTTTTTATTTGATTTGTTAATTTCGTATGTTTGATATGAATATTTCGGTGCTTTTACGTTATTTCGGTGTTTGGGTTAACGAAATTGAGTATGTTGGTTATAAGAGTGCTAGAATTGTGGTCAGTGAACATGCTACTTACGGAAAATTGATTTCGATAATTGCGGAAGAACTGGAAATCGACGAAACAAGGAAAAAAATTGAAGCTCATTACATTGTTGAACGAAATGCTTGTCCGTTGTTCATTCGTAACGAAATGAGTGCGAAGCTGTATGTTGAAATTAAAAAAACTGAGTGTGGATTTGGGACGTATCCTCTTATCATCACTACGTTAGATAAGTCTGCTAGTGAAATGCTTTTTGATGGGAAAGTTGGTGCTGTAATGTGTTTGGAAAGTCCATCTAAAATAGTTGAAGAAATAATTAGTTATAAATCTAATTCTTCTTCTCCTATGCCTTTGTTGGATAGCAAAGGGAACAAGATCATTACTGATTGCAAACATAGTGATGTTAAGGTTAGAAAAATCTATAAGGACAAGTGTACTCTCATTTCGGTTATGACGCGATTTGCAATTGAGCATTCCTTTAATTACTATACCAAAAGATCGGACAAGAAAAGGTATGTTATATTTTTTTTGTAGCAGGTGTTGTTAATTTTGTCTACGTTAATTTAAATTTGTATTCAATGTTTAGTTGATGATTATTTTACAGATTGGTTTTTGTGTTTTTATGTTATTAACGTCGAGATACATTTTGTTATAAAAATGATACATTTTGCTAATCTTGTATCTCAGTTTATGAAGTTATGTTTAATTATGTTTCTTGTTGTGTGTTAGTTTAACATATATATCAAAAATGTCGTATATACATATAAATGTCCTAGATACATGTTGTAAATTTTTTAGATATATGTTGAGCAAGTTTCATGCCGAGATACATTTTTTTATGAAAATGATACATTTTTTTATGAAAATGATACATTTTGTTATGAAAATGATACATTTTGCTCATCTTGTATCTCCGTTTATGAAGTTATGTTTAATTATGTTTCTCGATGTGTTTTATTTTCACATATATATCAGAAATATCCTAGATACATGTTGTAAAATTTCTAGATACATGTTATACAAGTAGTCAATGCTGTTAATGAATATAGAAATTTGTTTTTTCTATATTTATTAAGAAAAATAATTTGAACTTTTATTTTCATTGATTCAACTATGTCCTATAATGCTGTTTGGAGAATTGTGTTCAGATCTTTAAAGCATCATGTCGTCGGGGTACAGAACTATTTAAAGTTAGATTTTTTCAAGATGTTCACACATGTCCGTTGAAAAATCATGTTTTTACTCAACTTCAAGCTACAATTGGGTTTGTTAGTGGTTTTGTTGCACCAAAACTTGTCAATTATATGAGAATACACACCCCTAATGATATAATCGAAGATATTAAAAATTCTTTTGGTGTAGACATTAACTATCAGAAGGTTTGGAGGGCTAAAGAACGTGCAATTGAGATGTTAAGGGAGAAACCTGCGGATGGTTATCGACAAATGGCTCGATATGTATACATGTTAAATTCTGTATATCCAGGTTCACATATTAGAATGCATAAATCCGAGGATAATAAGTTTATGTATTTGTTCGTTGCATTACAACCTTTGAAGAGTGGATTCGAGTATTGCAGGCCTGTAGTTGTGGTTGATGGTGCGCATTTGAGTGGAGCATATAAAGGTACATTTGTTTCCGCAAGCACTCTTGATGGAGCAGGTAATCTATATTTATTTGTATGTATATTTATTTTTGTGATGTCATTCAGATCATAATTTTTTTAAATTATTTTTTTAGTTTGAGAACTCGTTTACTTGTATCTGATTAATTATTTTTTTATTAACAAAATTGTAGGACGCATTCTGCCGATTGCGTATGGTGTTGTTGATAGTGAAAACGATAATTCGTGGACTTGTTTTTTCGAGAACTTCAGAATTGCTTTTGGAGAGCGCAATAGTATGTGTGTTGTATCCGACCGTCATGAAAGCATAACAAAGGCCGTGTATGTTGTACATCCGAATGTGCCGCACCTTGCATGCATTTGACACTTGTGGAAGAATATTTGCACAAACTTCAGGAAGAGTAAAAATAGACTTAGCGATATTTACTATGCTATGGCCAAGGCTTATCGCAAAGATGAGTTTGATTTTTTTGGGAATCAAGTTGGGAAGATTGATAAGAGGGTAAAGTCTTATCTTGAGGATGCTGGATTTGAAAAGTGGGAACGCGTGTATGCATCTGTTAATCGTGGTAGAATGATGACTTCAAATATAGAAGAGTGCATAAATGGTAAATTGAAGCTAGCACGTGAGTTACCGATAATAGAATTTTTGGAGCAGGCTAGGAAATTGTTTGAAAAGTTGAATTGCAAGAATAGAGAAAGAGCATCATATGCAAACACATCACTTGGTAGTAGATTTGAAGGAATTCTTCAGCTAAATACTTCAAAATTTACAAGGCTTAAGGTTAGTTTTGATGTTTTATTTTGTTTTACATATTATAGAATGTTTGATTCATAATAGAGGATACTAGTAGTTTTAAATTTTTTTTTTTGAAAAATGTTACAGTAACTTAATCAATTTTTTTGTTGAATTTTAACAAAATATTCTAAAAAAGAACAATATGTATCTATGTGTAAACATATTATGACTAATCTTGTAGGTTAGTGCGTCATCAACATATGTATATTCTGTTTATGATGACGGGAGGAAGTACATAGTATGTCTTGATAGGAGGACTTGCTCTTGTGGTAGATTCCAATTGGACGAGATAACATGTGAACACGTGATTGCAGTACTAAAAAGCAAGTATGTAGTTGATATGAAGCCTTATTGTTCAGAGTTTTATTATCCTGAAACATTAAGGAAGACGTATGAAGAATCTATGTTTCCAATGCCCGATAAGAAGGACTGGATTGTGCCACAAGAAGTTATGGACGAAGTTGTGTTACCACCAAAATACAAACGTCAACCCGGAAGGCCAAAGAAAAACAGGCACAAGAAATCAAGTGAAACTATGACATCGAGTAGTAATTATTGCGGGAGATGTGGTTATGCAGGTCACAACAGGCGGACTTGTAACTTCTTTCCAAAGAGGCACTGACAATGCAACTGACTGATTATTAATTTGGAATAATTTGTTATCTTCTAGTTGAATTTCTTTCTCTTTTAATGCGATGTTTTAATTGATGACATTGTTGTTTTTTAAGAATTTTAAGAAAAATAGTTTCTGTAATAAACAGTTGTTTTCGCTCCTTGTTAATTATTTACCTTTATTTTTTGGAGATTAAAATTGTCGTGAAACATCATTTAGAAATTAAGATAATATTGAACTGATAATGTTATTGTAGTTGTTATGCTGTAGTAAAAGATTGTAAAGATTTATACTTTTATATGATGTATCTTTCATAAATTTGTAGATACAAGTTTGCACAATTTGTAATAATTGTAAAATATAATTGTATCACGTAGGACTATAAGTTTTGATATAATGTGTTAGTCAGGTTGAAGGCAAACATGAGTTCTGAGTAAATAAAAATGGCTATAGAAACATAATAATGTAATGTTTTGTTATGTACAATTATTATATAGTAAAATATGTATTTTTTTAAGTAGATACATATAAGTTAATAAGATGTTTCTCAGTTAATTTTATAGATACAAGATTAAATATTCACTTCTATAATATAATGTCATTAGTTTTTTGATATAGTACCATTAAGTTGTGCTATAATTTCTTATGCATTTTAGAGACAACAGGTATTAGTTGGAACAAAAAACTGTTGTAGATACTAATTAATGTAATATTGTGAAGGTTAATACCATTATATTCTAATTTATGTTTCATTATATTAGATACATATAATTGTAAAATATTATAAAATATGTATCTAATACTATGTCTTTATAAAGTGCTAGAACAACATATTTCGATACATAAATATATCTGAAATGCTTTAGCATTGCATTATAATGGATAACAAAATAAAACTATTTAATCATTAAAAAAACACAATGTATGAGTACCTAACATTACCAACATCATCAAAAAATCATTAATGTTTCTATCAACTTCTTAGTTTTGTAATATCCAACAAGCAAATAAATAAACAACTACTTAATATGCAAAACATGGTCTTTTTTTTTTGGTGCGAACTTGCTCCTTGGCCTTGGTGAATCGTCATTCTCACTAAAGTATCCGTTCTCTGCTTTTTCAGACCCATACTTGCACAAAAGAGAAGCATATCTCAGACGATGGTATTGAGCATCAATACCCAAACATGGAATGCCTAATTCCTCACTCAGATACTCGAGATAAACAACCACAAATACATCACAATCCTTGCATTTCAAAAAATAATTAAGTTGAAAATATCAATATACATGAGTACGATAATGAAAACAAACAAAAAGGTAATGTAATACGTACAAGCTTCCACTATCTTGTTGTGCTATCTCAGATACATATTCCACTTGAAATGGATCCTGTTCGGACATTCCCTCGTATGATTTTAGTGCAGTCCAGTCAGTGGGTACCTTGTGCTAAAAAAAATTACTGTACTGAAGGTAAGTCGGAATCATTACATCCAACTTTTCAATCTCACTTGTTTGTTTTCTTTTCCGTGAAGAGGCCATTGAATCATACACATGAATGCATCGATCCTTTAAAGCAATGACTGTCAATACCCAGTGAAAGTCGCCGTCATAGTTAATTGGGACAAATACCTCATTAACCATATGCCGAGGCTGACCTGCGCATGTACTCAATCCTTTGATAGTGTTAATCAGTGACTTCTCCATATCAACAACCTTATCAGTTCTGGCAGATGCATTTTGAGTTGCAAGATCCTTAGCAACGTCTGAATTGTAGTAATTCACATATGCCTTATCAATGTACACTTTGAAAAAATAATTTGTGGTAGTGTATCTGCTGATTGAAAAATTTGTGTTCTTGTACTTCTTCCTCAAGTAGTACATAATAACATCCAGATGCTGTTCAAATTGTAATAAATTGGTATGTTATAGCATCAACTGTAATAAGTATAATTAGATACAAATTATTGATTATGTATCTAATGTAATAACTTTATAAATACTGGTAACTGTAAGATCAACAAATGAGCAACATATATATTCATATAGAATGAAACATTTTTTGTTATTATGTATCAAATACAAAGTACATTCGGCTAAAAAAATTTCAATTATCTTTACTAGAAGTAAAGATGCAAATCTTACAAAAATAAGTTTCGTTAGCACGATGTTTAGCTTAAACAATTTTTATAACTTGTGTAGTCAGTGTAACTCATGTAATAGCCTTTAATACTTCATCAAAGAAATCACACAATCCAAAAACTATTTACTATTGAAAATCTACTTAAACAAAGTTTTAAGAAAAAATAAAGGTAATACCTCATCATTCCAGCACTTGTTCTGTTGATACATCAAGTAAAACCAGTTCTTGGATTTTGGAAAAGCAACTACAAAATCTAGTTGACAAAATTCAAGTATTGAACAATTAACCTTGTAGTGATCGTCATTATCTTTCCTATAACATAAAAGTACAGTTGATTTGAAAAAATAAATAAATAGTAAGTTTTATATTACTGGTGAATTTAGAATAAGACGTGTTGCTTACTTTTTCGTGTGTTGCTTGTAGAGGCCATCATGAATTCATTCTTCAAATATTTCCATCTCTACAGTAGGTGAATCCCCAGTAATATGATAACCTTCGAATGGGTATTTTTTTCGCTCTTTAGAAACCAACTTTTTCTTTTCTTTAGAACTTGATCTAAATGGATCAAAAAAAGAGAACGATAAATCTTCGATGGCTTTCTTGAGCGTGGTGCAGGTGCATTTTTATTAGCCGACACATTTTTTTGTGGCGCAGAAAATGCAGACAAAATTGCGGTGTCATTAATCTCATACTCTGCTGGAGTTGTTGGTGGAGGCTTGTAAATCGTCAATGCCAAATCATGTTCTCGACCTGGAATAATACTTTCAAGCGACTGAATTTCTTCAACAACTATGTCACTCTGCTTCTCAATTCCAACATCCTGAAAATGATTTGAAACCTTAACAAATTTATTATTATTAAAGTCCAGTTATGTTAAAACCCAACTAGTACCAATAATATCCAGGTATGTATCTCAACTTTATCAATAAGTAGTAACTTGTATCTGAAGTTTATTTTAACTTGTTTTTAGAATTTAATTTAACATGATACTAAACTTATTTTAACTTATATATAAACTTTATATTAACTTGTATCTGAACTTTATTTTAACTTGTATTTCAACTTTATTTTAACTTGTCTTTAGATTTTAATTTAACATGTATCTAAACTTAATTTAACTTGTATATAAACTTTGTATTAACTTGTATCTGAACTTTATTTTAACTTGTATTTGAACTGTATTTTAACTTGTATCTCATTTTTATTTTAACTTGTATCTCAACTGTGTTTTAACTTGTATGTAAACTTTATTTTAAATCTGAAATATTAATAACATAACTGTATTCATTTTTTTTTAGTGAATTAGATTCTTACTACTAAATTAGTTAAAATGTACAAGATATGTAAATGTTGATTACATATATGACTTAGTTTACATTTATCATTTCAAGCATGCAAAAATAGTCATGTTAATTACAAAACACATAATGAATATTAATTACCTTTTCATGTTGTTCAACTTTCTTGAGAAATGATGATGCTTGGTTGGCTTTATCATTCTCCATTTCAATCGGTTTGTCAGTTTCTTTCACTACACTATCAATACTCGTAGGTCCTGCATCATCAACAACGTCATCTGAAGGATCACATTCTTGCCGGCTCTGTTTTACAATAGTTTCCTGCAGATTTTTTATCAGAGAATACAAAAAATTCAATACAATATAATTAGTTAATTACTACCTTTGAGAAGTAAGTACATATTGATACATATAAACATTTTTTTATAAGATAATTAAAATAGTAAATATGTACTAATGGACACCTCCATTTCCTCTTTTTTTTTTGAGACATAATGTGGACTGACGGGATTAGTATGGCATTCAAAATCAGCAACATCATCTGAATGTGTAGCCTCTTTCGGGCTTTGTTTTGCAATTTTTTCCTAAAATTGAAGGATGAGAAGCATGAATAAATTCAATATACTCATTAATAAATGTGTGTTGTTTTAAAGCATCTTACCTGTTTCACAATCTCATTTTTCTGCTCCAATGAATTCAAAACTTCAGTGAATCTAACGTTCATCAGACGCTCTAAATCTTTGAATTTTTGGTCAATCTAGTAAATATGCTAGTTGATTTGTTAAAATGCATGCAATTAATAAATTTATACAACAATAAATTATTGATCCTTACGTATGTCTTCATGTATGCCTTCATTTCGGACTCTAACGAATGTAGGTCCGCTTTAACCACAAGGTCTTTCCTGTTTAATGTGGATGTTGAATCAGCATCAGCTTTACTCTTTTCTTCCATATCTTCTTGTTTCACCAGTATTTGTTAAGCATGAAAAATAACACGATATAGAAACATTTTCTTTATGAGAAAAATATAAAATATGTTGATAAGGAAAATACATGCTGTCTATTTTTTTTCTGCGTCTCGCAACTGCGTTTGTTTTTTACGATCTGATCTTCTTCCTGTCGGAACATCTTTTTTAGTCTTTGTCATAGGTTCAGTTACTGTACGAGATACATGTATCGACTCCCTCATCATAAATTATGGAGGGGGAGAACTGAAGTCATCAAAACTGTCATGATCTTCGGTAACTTATGGTAAATTGACTCTGTATCTCCTCTGATCTTGAATTTTAGATAATGATGGCATCAAAGATGTACCATGCTGTTCAGATGCAAAACTAGTGCGCGCCAAATCAAGTTTTTCAAACTCGTCCACAGTAGGAACAATGTTGGCATATGAATACTATGTACAAAAAAATTATCCATTAAATATTATTACGATTAAAACTACAAATACTATAATGCAATGTATGAAAAAAGTTCAATCATTATCGTACCTTGCTAAATATTCCGGTCATAAACTGATTAAACTGAGGTTGGACTGCAACAACCCTCCAATTCAATATGCGAGGTATGTTATTTCCCCCCTTAACAACAACTTTGGATTCAACATTTGAACAAAGTTCAAACATCCACATATTAAAAACCTGTGGGATACCACCTAACCTATAAAGCTGCTTCTCCATTGAAAATTCTTGCCTAAGTGAGGCCATCAACCTGGAGAAAGACACTTTACCCAAGAAAAGAATTGATATTTTCCATCTTCAACCATTTTGAAATCAGAAAATGGCACGGGAGAAGCATTCAACTGTGAGTAGATAAAAGTGTGTATGAAATATAGGATTGCCATCTGGAGGGCATCCTCTTTGTTTTCAAAATTTTCTTTTAGAAAACGTTCCACCAATGCCTCCTTACTCGGAGAAGAATCTTCATATTTGAAATCATCAACATTACCAAAGCAGTTTAAGCCAGTAATCAAAGCAAATTCATTGATGAAAAATCTAAGGATCTGGCCTTTGACAAAAAACTTGTATCTCTTCTTGATTTGGTTGCTCGATCTCGAGCATAAGAATACATTTTGTTGTTTGTACAATATAATTAGAAATAGGTATGTTGAGATAACATCCGAAAATAGTATTTTCAAATAAGTGTAACCCTTCTTGCTCGACAACTTCTTTAATTTCATCGTTAAATCTTAAATTGCATAAACTTATAAATCTAAGAGGATGACTTGGAATTTCCTTTATAACATAACTCAATTCCTAAAACAAAAAGTAACAATAATGAAAAAATTAATCTATATGCAACAACTCTACATTAAGACATTACAATAAAAATAAATACTCTAATAACAACATACTTTAGATACAAGTTAATACAACATGTATATATGTAGGTATTAACTTGTATCTTTTGTTATATGACTTTCAATAACAATTAAACCAACATTAGATACATTTCAAGAAATTAACAGTAAGTACTAGATACAAGTTAATACAACATGTATCTATTAAGTAATAACTTATATCTCTTACAATAAAACTTTCAGTAAAATTTAAACACCAATAGATACTTATCAAAGCATTAAGAGCAACTCAAAGATACAAGTCAACATAACATGTATCTATTAAAAAACTTGTATCTTTTGTTATATGACTTTCAATAACAATTAAACAACACTAGATAGATTTCAAGCAATTAACAGTTAGTACCAGATACAAGTTAACATAACATGTATCTATGAATTCATAACTTGTATATCTTATAATATAATTTCTAGTCAAGTTTAAACACTAATAGATACATATCAAAGCATTAACAAAAACTCACAGATACAAGACAACATAACATGTATCTAATGACAACAACTCGTATCTTTTGTTATATGACTTTCAATAACAATTAAACAACACTAGACACATTGGAAGCAATTAACAGTTAGTACCAGATACAAGTTAACATAACATAACATGTATCTATGAAGTCATAACTTGTATCTCTTATACTATAATTTCCAGTCAAGTTTAAACACCAATAGATATATATCAAAGCATTAAAAACAACTAACAGATACAAGACAACATAACATGTATCTAATGACAAGAAACTTGTATCTTTTGTTATATGACTTTAAATAACAATTAAACAACACTAGATAGATTTCAAGTAATTAACAGTTAGTACCAGATACAAGTTAACATAACATGTATCTATGAATTCATAGCTTGTATATCTTATAATATAATTTTCAGTCAAGTTTAAACACTAATAGATACATATCAAAGCATTAACAAAAACTCATAGATACAAGACAACATAACATGTATCTAATGACAACAACTCGTATCTTTTGTTATATGACTTTCAATAACAATTAAACAACACTAGACACATTGGAAGCAATTAACAGTTAGTACCAGATACAAGTTAACATACCATAACATGTATCTATGAAGTCATAACTTGTATCTCTTATACTATAATTTCCAGCCAAGTTTAAACACCAATAGATACATATCAAAGCATTAAAAATAACTCACATATACAAGACAACATAACATGTATCTAATGACAAGAAACTTGTATCTTTTGTTATATTAATTACAATATCAAAATAAATCACAAGATACATGTAAATTATTAGCAACAAAGCACTAGATAAAAAATAAATTTTCAAACGTATCATCCATCACAAAATATGTATCTCGGCCTAAAATTGAACAAATCTATACATGCAATTACCTTAGGAAGCTCATCTCTACAAATTTCTTCGATAACTCTTCTTCTCTTGACGGGAGCTTTACTTTCAGGACTGTTGTGTCCTCTTTTCGTAGAACCACTTTCTTTTTTTGTCCTTCTTAGCAAGCTTTTGACGTAATTTCTTTATAGTTTGGGGATCATTTCTATATTTTGACCTATTTTCATGAAAACCATCAATTTCATAGTCAAAATCTCCCGGAACAAAGTTTACAACTTCTTAAGATTCTTTGAAACATTCTAATTGAGAAACCCCAAGACTAAAACAAGGCCCAGACTCTCTATTCATGCTGATAATTCAAACAATGAAGCATAAAAAAAGTGAAATTGAAGAAATCCCTCTACCAAAATATTCAACTTTCAGATAGCTTTACTTGCGGGAATATTTTTTTTGAAAAATAAAAACGTAAAAAAGGAATTAAATAAATTGAAGCTTATTTTATGGGGGAAATTACCTTGATTGAATTTTTTGAACCAGATGGAGAAGATGGATAGAAAATGGCCAGATTTTGCACCATTCAAAGAGGAGGTGTGGAGTATTTTTTGGTAAAGATCCGCCTTTTTTAGTTGTAGGGTTAACTTGTATCTCACAATTAGTAAAAAATATGAAATGTTGGGATTTAAGTAATTTTTAAGAAGTGGGGGGATTTTTAGAAGTTTAGAAACTTATGTTGTTTAATTAGGTAATTTTTTCTTAAAATAAAGAAGGTTACAAAGAAGCTGTTGGTGCCATGTTTGCTAAATTTAAAAAATATTTTTTTTTGATTCTTCCTATTTACTTGGTTGGTGCTATACTAAATCCGTGCATGAAATATAATACTATGTGCCACTTTAGTACTCTTGTTTATGCTAACTTAGAGATAAATACTAACAATGATTCTCGTAATGAAGAACAAGAACATCCTGATTTGTGGATGGCTATGGGTGATACGAACGCTTACATAGATAAATTATATAA